>CM051362.1:5401196-5776196 GCA_028015245.1 Cardamine occulta | reverse complement strand
ATTCTCGTCCCATCACACCCACTAATTATTAATTTCCTTATTTAGTTGTGCTCCTTTGTTTGTTTTTGTTTCTGTCTCAAATTCTAGAACATTTTGGGCTTGTTTCTAGGTGCCTTCGCATTATGTGTTCTTCTTTTCCGTAACACTGCATATGATTATCTTATCTCACGTTTATTTATATAATATATGATCGTCTCTTTATGAGACAAGGGAGGAGCAATTATTTTGACAAGTCTAAGTCTATATGTTGGCATCTTGCTCGTACTTTACTCCGTAGCACTGTTTAAATAGTTTCCTACAAAGTTTGTTTTGTGCCCATAGTTTCATGACTCATCTTTTCTATCGAAACATTTATATCCAAGGTTAAATATATAATTTAGTAACTATAACAGTTGATCAAAGTGGCCCATTAGCTCAGTTGGTTAGAGCGTCGTGCTAATAACGCGAAGGTCGCAGGTTCGAAACCTGCATGGGCCACTTTTAAATTTTTATTGATTTAAATCACACAATATCGGCCCAATAAGACTTTCGTTTTTTAATCGTCTACATATTCATTTATGGGCCAAACTCATACCGTTATAGCAATACAAATAACAGAAATATATTCTTACATATATTACTAAAACGAGAGAAAAAAAAAGATGATGACCTCAATTCCTCCTGGTTTCACGTTTCTTGAACTATATCCTAAGTGCATGGCTTCACCCCAAGAGGAAGTAAATGTTTATGAGATTCTGAGATTATTGTCTCAAATGGTTGACAAAGGTTTGGATTCTGAGAAGCTTTAAATCTTCTTCCCATCTTCTCATAGAACTTTCTAGAGAATCTAAGCTCACCTGTGAAGTTGTTACCATTGATGTATAAAGCACCTAGACAAGGAAAAGCCTCAAGCTTTTCTGATGGAACAAAACCGGTTAGATTGTTATTGTTCAGACCAAGATACCTTAACCTTTTCAGATTGGTTAAACCAATGGGAATCTCACCTCTCAAACCCATTTTGGATACATCCAAAACCACCAAATTTCCCATGCTTTCCCACTTTATTCCCATCATATCCTCCTCACTCATTGGATTGTTTGATAACACCAATTCTGTTAAAGATTGAATCTTTTCAATATTCTTGGACAACCCACCAGAGAATCTGTTGTTCCTCAGGTCCAAAAGTGTCAAATTCTTCAACAACCCTATTTCTTGAGGTAAATTCCCTTCTAAGAGGTTATTGCTTAGGTCAAGCTTGAGCAATGAAACCAAATCTCCAAAAGATGAAGGCAATGTCCCTGAGAAAGAGTTGCGACTCAAATCCAAGATCAAGAGCTCTTTTAACCCATTGAAACAATTCGGGATCACTCCCGCCAATGAGTTTGCTGCGAAAACCATCCGATTTAGACTCTTTAAGTTGCAGATACTCGCCGGTAATTCTCCATTGAACCCATTCTCGAGAACCACTAAAGACTTCAGCTTTGTGAGATTTCCAATTGTTTCAGGAAGTTTCCCAATGAGACCGGGATTGGATCTGAACTGGAGCGATTCTAAGTTAGATGCAAAGTTGATCCAGTCCTCTTTAGCTATCACCATGGGAGAGAGAAAGCAGTTGAAGAAGGAGAGAGATCTTAAGTGGTTGAGCTCAAATAACTCTCGCCTTATCTCAAGACTTGAGGTGCAAGGAAGCGAGTTTTCATAAATAAGCCCTAAACTCAAATCCGTGACATACCACAAGTCATTGTACATGTCACACGAAACACCCTGAAACCAAAAACAAAAATACTATTTCAAAGTTTGGATTTTTCGAATAGCAACTTAGCTGAAAGATAAAGGAATGATTGGTGGGCCAATGAGCATATAATTGAAACAAACATTGAAACATATAAAGAAACCTTCAAAAAGAGATGTTATATGAAAATAGGACATACTTTGATGCTTTGAAGCTTTAGACTTCACTATCCGATTATGGAAAATATTCAAAGGAGGCAAAGCATTTTGAAGAATTATTTCAGACAGCTAGAAAACAAAAATCTTTACACATCATTTCAAAATCTTTTTAGAAGTTAAGTTTGTTTTTCAACATCTAAAGGTAAAAAAGTTTCTACATCATCATAACCTCATCAAGCTCTTCACTATCTTCAAGAACCAAGAGTCTTATGTTTCTCTGACAATTTAGGAGTTGACCGTACAAAACATTGATTAAAGAGAAACTAAAAACAAGGCTTTAAGGGAAGAGATATTTGTAAGAAAAACCTGAATTGGAGTCCAACCGCAAGGATCAGGATAGAGAGAAGATCCGTTCCAAGAATCACCAACAAATCCTTGAATAGCAGAGAATAAGGCTTCTCGTTCTCTTTTGCCCATTGGAGCTTCTTCAGAATCGGTTACTTCAGGTAAAGATTCATCTCCGGTACACCTGAAAAGCAGAGATAGTAAGAGAAGAGAATAAAAAAACGCTTGCCTAAACATTGTTCCCACAGAGAACAAGAACAAGAGAAACAGAGCGTGTGATGTGTTTTGTCCTTTCTCTATTTGGGTTTTGGGCTGGTTCTTGTTATTATTTATTGAAGAGAGAGCGAGAGGTCGTTGGGAAGCAATAGCTTTTCTCATTACAATTCAAATGGTTAAAAAGTAAAAGAAGAGAATTTGGTTACATGTTCCTCTTTTGTCACATAAAGTAAAAGGTTTCATTTCTTCCCATAACCATACATATATTCACATATGGAATTTCCAATACCTATACAATGTTGTGTATCTAAGAGAGCATGCAGAGAAGCACACATATCAAAGCGTAGTTGAACTTAAATGTTGACAAAGATTTTTCTTTTAATGTATTTGCTTTTTCTGAAGTTTAATCCTTTGACATTAAATTTGTAATTAATAATATCCTTCTGGATTCTGGCTTTTCTGTTCTGTCAATTCAAAGTACATACATCATTAAACACACGCCTCTGCTTCTAATTCTCTAACTTTACCCCCTATCAAAAGGGTCTCTCTTTGAATCCAAGAAGCTAGGTTCTACAAAATAAATGTGAAAGTAACTAACATCTCTTAAGATCATCCACGTGAGATGGTTATGTAGTGAGAAAATTCCAAAGCTTCTTTCTTATGGATCCTTCACCGGGTCTTGGTGATCCATCATCATCATCATCACCATCATCATCATCATCATCATCATCATCATCATCATCATCTTGAACTTCATCTTCTTCTTCAGATTCCTCATTCATATCCTCATTTACTGTTCTCTGCTTCTGATCATCTTCAACAGAGGGTATCATCACGATATTAGCTGTTGGTTCTGCATTTGCAACCGAAACACCTCCATTGTTAACAGCAGTAACAACATCTGTAATTGTTTCAACCTGCCATGGAAACAACCAAATTGTTAAGCAATGTACCAAATTTTGTCTTGTGTTTAAATTATCAGCAAGGTTTTAAAACTCTAAAACACAAAAGAGCTCGCAAGGAAAGAAAAAGAGGGAAGTCTTTCCTACCATTACGACTCTCTCAACCCTAACTTCCGAAGTTTCTAATCTTCTAGCTAGAAGAGGTTCCACCACCGATTCGCTAGTTTCTTCAACATTGTCCTTTGATGGCATACAGGGAGCAACATCTGCATCATCTTCACCACCAGCTGCGTTACCTTCAACATCTACTGGAACTTGGTCTACACTGTTTACTCATAAGATTTTAGGCAATCAATGAACAGAATTAAGACACAATAATAATAGGGAATGTGAATAATAAAAGACTATACTACACATAAATTATAATGATGAAACCGTACTATATTTCTTACCTACAGAGACTAAACTAATACAAGGGCCCCTTACTCTCTACCTCAACATATCCTAAACAAAATCATGTGAAGCCATTTTAAAGCCTAAAAACTCACTGTCACAATGTTAGGAAACCTACGTCCTGTTCCCCCTAAGATTGTAGCGTCTTTGGCCAGGGGTCTCTGGCAAGGCAGCAACTGTCTGTTGTCTCTTTCGACGTCCACCATTAGCAGTATCCTCAATATGCTGTCTTTTCCTTCCACCTCCGCCTGTTGTCTTCTCGCTAGTAACAGAAACATGACCACCCAATTCATCTTTTGATGACTCTTCAGGGCTGGCACGCTTGACTGAACTTGTAGGATTCAAAGCAGGGTTGGCTTTTCTAGGTCTGCCACGTCCACGCCTGACACTTTGAAGCTCAGATAACTGAGAACCTTCAGAAGTTTCTTGTACTCTGCTGTCTGTATATCCCTCATCCTCCTCCGGAATTGAGCTACTAGATGGATGTGGTCGGAGATCAATTGGCACAGGTTTTTCACCTTTTGTTTCTAAATTAACTGCCACTGAGGAGGATGGCAGTTGCTCAGACTTGCCTGTGTCAATTCCATGTTCAGCTCTTTTACGTGGCGAGAAAAGTATTGAAGTGCACTTTTGCAGTATCGACATGTTGGGCCTTCTAGAACCCCCACTTCCAGAGGCATCTCCATCTTGAGTTTTCTTGATATTACACGAGTCGGACGTATCAGAGCTTTTCACTCAAAACTCCGTTAGGTGGTAGAACAGCTTCTTCATCATATGGTAGTTGGAGATCAGAGAGTACAAACTCATTTGCCAGCTGCCCACAACTCCCACAATCCTTGACCTTTTGAGAAAATGCTAGAAAACGAGCTCTTTCACGGACAAACACTTCCCTACGTTTCTTGAGGCTGATGCTGAGTGCATTAAGTTCACTGATGTCGTTCTGCATCTCTACTTGCTGCTCTTTCAGTTTCTCCTTGTGCTTTGCAATTTCTTGACTTTCCTTCTGGAGAGCACTCCGTTTGGACACCATTTCTTCCATCTCCCTATTCAAAGCCTGCTTCTGGTGATTTATATCACTAAGCTCTTTCATTCTTTTATCTTCAAACTGAACAAGTCTGTCTTGTAGATCTTTCTCGTCTTGCTCTTTTCTTTTCTGAAGCTCAATTTCAAGATTCCTTCTCATCATTTCAAGATCGTCAAGGACCTTAGAATGCTCAAGTTTGGCTTTTTCATGTAAAGCTGAGCGTTCATGTTCCATATTGGCTTCAAATGATTCCCTCTGCAGTCTAATATCATCCAGTTCCTGCTTTATCTGAACCCTCAAAGCACTCTCTTCTTTTTCCAATCTTTCTCCTTCCAGCAGTTGAGACCTCTCAAACTTTGCTTTTTCTTCAGAAAATTTTAGTCGCTCTTTATTTGCATTCTGCTTGTTTCTCATCCAATATTTCCCACTCCTTTTCAAATCTCTCTTTCTCTTGCTTTATATTTTCAACTTCCTTAGAAAGAAACTCCTCGTGGAGTCTAGATTTCTCTATCTGGGACTTGAGTTCAGATTGCAGTCTCAGGTATTCTTCCCTCTCTTCTTTCTTGAGTTCAAGGCTTTTACGTTCTTCTTGGATCATTTCCTCCTTTTTCATCATCTCAGCTCGAATGTTTTCAATCTCTTTTTGCAGGTCCTCCAGACTCTCCTTATCAGAAAGTAAATGTTGCTTTTCCAGGTTTAACTTTTTCTCCTCAGTTTGTATGATCTTTTCTTTTTCTTTAATAGTTTTTAACTTGGCTTCAAGGTCCATCTCCTTTTCATTCACTCGGTCAAACTTCTTATTCATTGCTTCATTCCTTTTTTGCAACTTCTCCTCGTTATGATTAATTTCAACTTTGTGTCTTTCAAGCTCTTCTATCTTTCTTTTGAGTTCCTTGTCCAAAGATTTTCTTCTTTCTTCACATTCCAGTTCAAATTCATGCATCTTAGCAGCGAATGCCTCTTTCTGATCATCAATCAGCTTCTGAATTTCTGTCTGTTAAAAACCAAACAGAATCTTTAGTAACTGATATCAGAATCAATGAAATCTATTTATATAATAACGGTTATCAATTCAAAGGGATAAACGGAACAGGTGCATAGGCAAGTAAGAAGATCAATAAGTGTATATATATATGAGCAGCCATCCAAACGTCTCTATTACCAGCTATGCAGTGTTCCTATAATTTGCACTAAATAGAGAAAGAAGGCTTGATAACACACTTTTTATATTCCTACAGTATAACAATGTTTCAAGAACTACAAAAGCTTAAACTTACCCCTTCCCTAGCAATGAGCTTCTCTTCAAACGTTTGTAACTCCTTCTCCTTTGCCACTAGCATGCTCTGGAGTGTGCGAGCTTCCTATGGTATACCACCATAAACAAAGTCATATAAGAAGTATACACAAGACTAAACAAGCCATTTTTATAAGCTATAAACTCACTTTCTCTTTTGTAGTCAATTCTTCTAATCGTTTATTTATGTTCTCTTCAGTTTCCTTACACTTTGACATAGAAAAATCAACCTTTCTATCCCATTCTTCAAGTTCTTTTGCTTTCTGCTTCAGTTTCTTTTCGTTTTCATTAACCTTTTCCTCTCTTTGATTCAGGCTTCTCTTCTGTTCAGGCATGGATTCTTCGTTTTCTTGAAGCTTTTTCTCCCATTCATGAAGGTACTCTCTTTGCTTGTGAAAAATCCCTTCATATGATTCTCGCCTGTGGTGCAGTAACAACACAACATACACATAAGAATAACACAAAAAATTGAACTCTGCGGTCATATAACTAATATCTATACTTACTCTTTAGCAAAAGAAAGCCGTTCTTGTTGCAGGACACTTTCACGAGTCTCTACTTCCTTCAATCTCATTTCCAGCTCAGAGCTCTTTCTAGTTGCCTCTGCCAGTTTACTTTCAGCAGAGTAAATCTTGTTTTCCACATCTGAAGATCTCCCGTTAACACTAGCAACCAGAGCTTTTGCTTCAGCTAATTTAGCTTCAGAGGTGAGCCTTAACTTGCTATTCTCTTCTTGAATATCAAGATGAGCCTTTTCGAGCTGCAAACAAAAATAAAATAAATTATATATCTACGAAAATTTAAAAACATAAATGAAGTAAAACGTCTAACTAACTAATAAGGAGTTCGTGTCTAAAGAAGCTCTACAGAAAAGAGGACTCCAAAAATCAATGCATCACATAAGTAGACAAGATTTTATATTATTAAAGATAATGTTAAAGTTTAAGTATGCTACCTCTTCCACACATTTCTTTTCCAGACCAAAGGCTTTTCTCAAGTTTTCTTCGCGTTGTTCTACAGTCGACAATGCATACAGATGTGAGGACTGTTCCCTTTTAAGGATTTCTTGAGCTTCTTGTAATGCCTGTTTTAGTTGGTCGTGCTTCGAAACCCATTCTTTGTTCTCCATGAGAAGAAGTCCCATATTGTGCTGGTAGCCATATAACTGCACAGAAGAATCATTGTGAAGCAACTCAGAAAGACTGAGAACCCATTGATTTCATTTGATAAAAGTGATAAAAAATAAATCAAAATACTCATTTCAACTTTATGACAGCTAAAGGTTACCAATTGCCTCATTCAACAAACCCACTTCCCTAAACCTTCTCCAATCAACCATATCAGCTTGCCCTATGGAAATGCCTTCTCCGGCCAGCGTTCCAATCGGAGGCGGCGGAAGAGTCGAAATTACTGGCTCCTCCCTAAACGCAACCGCCTTTCCTTTTCTATCGGAGTTCCTAGGGTTAGCAACACCGCCGATTTTGAGCGTTTCGCTTCTCGGTGTCAACGCCGGAGACGACTTCCACGATTTTCTCTGTGGCGTGAACATATTTCGAAAGAGGATCTCACTGAAACTAACAACAAATTTGGAACCCTAATTTCCCCAAATTGAAAAATCAAAAATTAATCTCTCTCTCTGCAATACAACGGCTTTATGAACGTTTAAAGTCCCCTATTAAAAAGTACAAAATCGTACGGTGAAATTAGCAATTGTCGTCGGTGAATGGGGTAAAAAAGTAAATTACGGCCACATAGAAGACGGAGTGATTAAACCGAAACGGTTTACCAGATTTTTCTTATATTTTTGGGCCTATGAAAATATGTGCCAAAAGCCCAAGATACGTAAAACTTTTTTGAATCGCCATATACCGTATTTTTATTTTATTTTAGAAAGTTCAAAATCAAAAGTAGACTTACGAATATGTCTATAGTGTTTTGGAAATTAATATATCAACAAGACGCCTAAGAGCATCATTATCGATCTAACAGAAGAGTTTTAAGTAAATTATAATGATATATAATTGATAAATATTGGAGAGGTTCTAAAAAGAGGAGAGAAAGATTCTAAAGTTGGAACTTTTAGATATGAGTTCTAAAAATTAACAAACAAAATGTTGGAGTTTTAAAAAGGTGAAGTTCTAAAAATTTTAGATACTCATTTTTAGATTCCCAATAATGATGCTCTAACTACCTAAAGATATTATTTAAAATTAATTAAGCCACTTGAGTACTTGACCGCTGATATGAAAGTGAAAGTTTGTTTTTTCTTCTAGATTTTTACTTGTCATCATTCTTAAATATCTTTTTTTTTTCCGGTAATTAAAAACCCTTTGTCTCGGAAGCATTTATTGTTAATTACATATACAGTTGTGTTCACTCGCTCACACATGAGACGGTATTTGAATAGTCACGCAGCCACGATAATGGTAGTAGGGGCGACGTATGTATGTGAAGATGTGACTATAATAATGACATGAACATATTGTAGAGCTAATATGTAATTTAAAAATTATCATTTTAGTGTACCGTAATAAATGATGTTTAAAATCATGAACATAAAGTTTATAATTTGATAATAGTTACGAAAATTACCACCAACTAAATCATGCAAAATAACCTAATTTTATTTGTCGTGGAGCTCAAGTTCGGTAATGTATATGACAAATTCTCTTGCCAAACTATTTTATTTGGTTTAGAACCCAAACTTGAAAATTCTCAAATAGATTAATCCACATTGCTGTAGAGGCAATAAATTATGAGGTGGAAATTAAATTTCACATGTGTTGGTTTAAAGAGTGTCTGATGATAACTAATTATAAGATCGAGCCAGATAGCCGTCTGGCCTGGCGGAGGATCCCTGTAAATCAATCATTTAGTTTGATAATATTTTAATAATCTTTACATTAAAATTAATCCATAGAGTACTAAAAAATATCATTAATTCAGTAATCACTATCCAATATATAACTACTTTCCCTTCTTCTCTTTTCCAAGAAGTTTTCAAAGATAAATAACAATCTACGTCTTCGTCCACGGCTCATTTCCATTCGTATTATTAAAATTTCTAGAACTGGGAAAAATAAATAGAGACCAGACTGATAGATTTTTATAAAGATTTTATTCTTAGTAGAAATACAATGTTGTTGGTTTGATGATTCTTTTTTTTTTTTCATTCCATTATAAATTTCGTTAAAAAAAATGGAATGTAAAATTCAAAAATCACTCGTCATTCAATTTTTGTTTTAGTTATTACTGATTACGTGTTAATTACTTTTTTTATTTTATTTTTGCCAACTATTATTTTCCTACAAATCTTATTTTTAAATGTTTAATAAAACCCATATATTTCCCGATCTACCTCTTCTTCTTCCTAGGATCTTTGAAATTTCCTCCTTACCATACCAAAAGGAAAAATAAAACTCCGTCAACCAATAATACGTTGAAAGTCGTCGTCAAAGTTGGGTTTTTCTTTTCATTAAAATACGAAAAATCACTCGTTCCTCTTCATTGCCGAGTTGCTAAAAATCAAATGATATGACTACTACTCATATAATTTGACATTTCTCTCTCTCAAAATTTTCATTCTTTAGTTCCCAAACCATAAAAATCTTCATTCTTTCATTCTTTGCCTTCTCCAACAGTTCCTAAATTTTCGACATTTTTCCAAGAGATTTTCTGATTTTCAGACAGAGAGAGAACTATGGGGAAGTGTCGGAGAAAAAGATTACATCTGAGAAATTTATACGCATTCAAAGGTCGTAAATCGAGTTTTCAAGAAGATCATTCGCATATTGGAGGACCTGGTTTCTCACGAGTTGTTTACTGTAACGAACCAAATTCTCCGGCGTCTGAACGGCGTAACTACGCCGGAAACTATGTCCGGTCAACTAAATACACTCCAGCTTCTTTCATACCAAAATCACTCTTCGAACAGTTCCGTCGCGTCGCCAATTTCTACTTCCTCGTCACCGGAATCTTATCGTTGACTGCTCTTTCTCCTTACGGCGCCATTAGTGCTCTGTTACCTCTCGGCTTCGTTATCACCGCAAGTATGGTTAAAGAAGGTATCGAAGATTGGGGTCGAAAAAAACAGGTCTGAATTTTTCAAATCTCAATTCGAAAATTATTTTCCAAATTAGAAAAAAAGTTAATCAATTTTTTTTCTTACTTTTTTAGGACATAGAAATGAACAATAGGAAAGTTAAAGTTTACGACGGAAATGGAATATTCCGGCGAGAAGAATGGAGGAATCTTAAAGTCGGAGATATAGTAAGAGTTGAAAAAGACGAGTTTTTTCCGGCGGATCTTTTGTTATTGTCGTCGAGCTACGAAGATTCGATTTGTTATGTAGAGACGATGAATCTCGACGGAGAAACGAATCTTAAAGTGAAACAAAGCTTAGAAGTAACTTCATCGGCGTTACATGAAGATTCAGATTTCAAAGATTTAAAAGCTGTTGTGAGATGTGAAGATCCAAATGCAGATCTCTATACGTTTGTCGGAACTTTAGATTTTGAACAACAGAAATCTCCATTATCGATTCAACAGCTTCTTCTTCGAGATTCGAAGCTTAGAAATACAGAGTATGTTTATGGAGCTGTTGTCTTCACTGGACATGACACAAAGGTACAAGCTTTAAGCTCTGTTTATTCACTTACCAAAACTTACAAAACCCTTGTATTGATTTTGGAAATTTGAAACAGGTGATTCAAAATTCAACTGATCCTCCATCAAAGAGAAGCAGAATCGAGAGAAAAATGGACAAAATCATCTACTTGATGTTTGGTGTCGTGTTTCTGATGTCGTTTATTGGTTCGATTGTCTTTGGTATTGAGACAAGAGAAGATAGAGTAAGAAATGGAGGAAGAACAGAGAGATGGTACTTAAAACCAGACGATGCAGAGATCTTCTTTGATCCAGAAAGAGCTCCAATGGCTGCCATTTACCATTTCTTCACTGCGGTTATGCTCTACAGTTACTTCATTCCGATTTCGCTTTATGTCTCTATCGAAATCGTTAAAGTTCTTCAGAGCGTTTTCATCAACAATGACATTCTTATGTACTATGAGGAAACTGATAAACCTGCGCATGCAAGAACATCTAATCTCAATGAAGAGCTTGGAATGGTCGATACGATTCTATCTGATAAAACCGGAACCTTGACCTGCAATTCAATGGAGTTTATCAAATGTTCGGTTGCGGGAACTGCTTATGGACGTGGTATAACTGAAGTTGAAAGATCTATGGCTATGAGAAGCAACGGTACGAGTTTGGTTGATGATGATTTGGATGTTGTTGTGGATCGGTCTGGTCCTAAGATTAAAGGGTTTAATTTCGTGGATGAGAGAGTTATGAAAGGGAATTGGGTTAAGCAGAGAGACGCAGTGGTTTTGCAGAAGTTTTTCAGGTTGTTAGCTGTTTGTCACACGGCTATACCCGAAATCGATGAAGCCACAGGGACTGTCTCTTACGAGGCTGAGTCTCCTGATGAAGCTTCGTTTGTTGTTGCGGCTCGAGAGCTCGGTTTTGAGTTCTTTAGCCGCACGCAAAACGGGGTTTCTTTCCGTGAATTGGATCTTACATCAGGGAAAACAGTTGAAAGGTTCTTTTTTTTTTTTTTGCTTATAATGTGACTTCTTTGTGATGTCTTGAGGTCAAAAGATTAACATTCCTCTGTTTTTTTTACAGGGTATATCGGTTATTAAACGTTCTTGAGTTTAACAGTGCGAGAAAGAGAATGTCGGTGATTGTGCGTGACGAAGATGGGAAGCTTCTGTTACTATCCAAAGGAGCTGACAAGTAAGTTTAACTGAAAATCTTGATAGATATTGCATTTTGAGGCTTTTTTGTTTGTTGTTGAGTGTGTAATTTTGATATTTTGTGTGTGTGTGTGCAGTGTAATGTTTGAAAGACTTGCAAAGAACGGGCGTAAATTCGAAGAGAAAACTCGAGAACATGTTAATGAATATGCAGATGCAGGGTTAAGGACATTGATACTTGCATACCGTGAGGTTGATGAGAATGAGTACATAGAATTCAGCAAGAATTTCAATGAAGCTAAGAACTCGGTGACAGCGGATCGTGAGATCTTAATTGATGAAATCACAGACAAAATGGAACGCGATTTGATTCTCCTTGGTGCTACTGCTGTTGAGGACAAACTTCAAAATGGGGTATGGCTCTTTAAGGGGCACTAAAATTCTTAATAATGTTTTGGATTCAGATTTGGACTATAACAGGTTTTGATTTGATTATTTTTAGGTTCCGGATTGTATCGACAAGCTTGCTCAAGCAGGAATAAAGATTTGGGTTCTAACAGGAGACAAAATGGAGACAGCAATCAATATCGGGTTAGAAACTTTTGTTATTTTTTTCTCAAATGTTCTTGGTTTATGTTTGTTTTCATAGTTTCTAACTTTTGTTTGGGAAACTCTGCAGATTTGCTTGTAGTTTACTAAGACAAGAGATGAAACAGATCGTCATAAATCTTGAGACACCACATATCCAGGCATTAGAGAAAGCTGGAGAGAAAGATGAGATAGAACAGGCATCAAGAGAAAGCGTGGTGAAGCAAATGGAAGAAGGGAAAGCTCTAATCAAAGGATCAAAAGGCTCGAGCTCTCATGAAGCATTCGCATTGATCATTGACGGGAAATCGCTAACATACGCTCTTGAAGATGATTTCAAGAAAATGTTTCTTGATTTAGCCACAGGATGTGCTTCTGTTATTTGCTGCAGATCATCACCTAAACAAAAGGCATTGGTAATATCTTTTTTTCCCCCATGGAAAATGGCTTTTTTCCCCATCGGTTATAGTTAATAGAAGGTTTTGTTTTCAGGTTACGCGGTTGGTAAAAACTGGAACCGGAAAGACAACTTTAGCGATTGGAGATGGAGCAAATGATGTTGGAATGCTTCAAGAAGCAGATATAGGTATTGGAATCAGCGGTGTTGAAGGAATGCAAGCGGTTATGTCTAGCGATATAGCCATTGCTCAATTCCGTTACTTAGAGCGTCTCTTGCTTGTCCATGGTCACTGGTGCTACAATAGAATCTCATCAATGGTACATAATTTTCTCTCTCAGAAAAATTCTCCAAGTAAACTCTATACATCCAAATCGAAATTTTCTCTAAATGGGTTTTTGTTTTGGCTCTTGCAGATATGTTACTTCTTCTACAAGAATATCACTTTTGGTGTTACTGTGTTCTTATACGAAGCCTACACATCCTTCTCTGCTCAACCTGCGTATAACGACTGGTTTTTATCGCTGTTTAACGTCTTCTTCTCTTCGCTTCCCGTCATTGCTCTCGGAGTTTTCGATCAAGACGTCTCAGCTCGCTACTGTTACAAGGTATCCAAACACTACCATCCATAAATCCTATACAAAACCCTAAATTCCTCTGAGTTCCCCATTAAAGTTTGTTTTTTCTTTTTGTTTGCAGTTCCCGTTGCTATACCAAGAAGGAGTTCAGAATCTTCTCTTCAGCTGGAAGAGAATCATCGGATGGATGTTAAATGGAGTCTTCACCGCACTCGCCATTTTCTTCCTTTGCAAGGAATCTCTAAAACATCAACTCTATAACCCTAACGGTAAAACAGCCGGCCGGGAAATCCTTGGTGGGACAATGTACACTTGCGTAGTCTGGGTCGTCAATCTCCAAATGGCTTTAGCTATAAGCTACTTCACTTGGGTCCAACACATTGTAATATGGGGCTCAGTTACTTTTTGGTACATCTTTCTCATGATCTATGGAGCCATCGCTCCTAGCTTCTCCACAGATGCTTACAAAGTCTTCACAGAAGCCTTAGCTCCAGCTCTATCTTATTGGCTCACCACTCTCTTCGTGATGATCTTCACTTTGATCCCTTTCTTCGTATTCAAGTCGGTTCAGATGAGATTCTTCCCCGGTTACCATCAAATGATTCAGTGGATTCGGTATGAGGGTCATTCTAATGATCCCGAGTTTGTGGAAATGGTTAGACAGAGATCGATTCGGCCCACGACGGTTGGATTCACGGCGAGAAGAGCCGCTAGTGTACGGCGGTCTGGTAGGTTTCATGAACAGCTCAGAAAGAATTTCATCGCTTTCTGAAGAGAAGAGTAATAGAGATGTCTCAGTGTTTGTGCATATGTACTTGTATATAAAATTATATAATCTGGGGAAAGCTAGGGTTCTTTTCGTATGTTGTGATTGCTTGCATGAGAAGCATCAAAAAGGGTTACTTCACTCATATAATATATATTTATTTGTATGTAACAAGATTACGATTCGTTTTTCAAAAATTTTAATTGTATTTATAATAGTTGATAAATCATATAACCTTTTCGGAGTTGAATAAGAATATTTTTCTTTTTACCAACATCTAACACTTTTTGTTATTGATTAATCGCGAGCCAGTTTTCTTGAAAAGTCGTAGAGATACATTGAGGGATAAGAAAGAAACGATTTGTGAAATGAAGAAGGGAAAAGGGTAATTATTTAATATATTGTGACATCTTCTCAATGTTTTTTTTTTAATCTTCTTAATGTTTACATTTTCTTTTAATGGAATTTTTTTTAAATCTTGAAATAAAACAAATTAGTATTGATGAATGGTTTTATTTACATATGTAACCACACTTTTTCTATTACTCTAATAAAGTTACCACTATGGAAAATCTGTTTTTTATAAATATTCAAAAAATTGAACATAATCATAGGAATTTCTTTACCACTAATTAATGAGTATTGTTGCACATCGTGGAGCAGAGAAAATCTGCATGATTGCTCAAAACGTAGGAGTCACAAAAAGTGAGGTTCAGAAGGTGTCTGAGAGCGAGGTGCAAAAAGAAGCGGCTAGCTCAGCAAGGATATGAAGGTCACAGGGAATGACTATGGTATATAACTAAAGTTTTATTTATAGTGGATGGGTTTGATTATTAAAAGGGATTATTATAGTAGATGTGTTTGATGATTATAAGGCACTAGGTGAAAACCTAGTGATTCTCCTTTGTTGTTCTTCTTCTTCTCATTCTTTGTGATGATGAATTCACACTCAATTCTCTGCCTCCATCAAATTAGTGCCTCTCTCTGTTCTGCTGCAAATACTTATCTCTAAAAAGCTTTCATTGTTTATGTTAGAAAATAAAAGTATTTAATTCCCATCTATAGTTGTCGTTGTCGTTCCGACCAAGTAGATTATGTGGAGGTGTCATGTATGGCTGAAGAGGGTGTTGCCTGGCATGGTCGAGGCGTCTCTTAATGCTGGTGGGTGTTTGGTTTGTCCCATAGGAGAATTCCATGCACGTTTGAGATGCTTAGCAAGCGAAATTTGGGTAATAATACATGTGTCTCTTGGAGCCTCTACAAGTAAAATGTGGTGTTGATATGTCTAGAGTCCGTTTCCGATGGTGAGCCATTTTCGAGGCATCCTGGTCCTGGATAGTCCAGCGTCTTGTTAGCTGCTTTCTTTGGCTACCCGTAAAAAAACACATCTCTATTTGATTTATAATTTATTTGTTTTTCCGTTTTGCTCATGTAGAGAATATTTTATCGATATAAAATCAGTTTTCTCGAAAATAATTAGTTTAAGGAAAAATCATTGTAAAATGAAAGGAATTTATTAAAATACTTTATCTTAAATAATTTAGTTTAACTGGAAATGTATTACAACATACACTTTATTTTTAAAAAAATGCATTTAACTTAGATAAGTTTTTGTGAATTTAAATTTAAGTAAGTTTGTTCCACCCAGCGTTGATACCTCTTTTGTTATTAAAAATATATATTTTTTGGGAGAAGTTGATTATTTATACACTTATGTTCGAGTCTCCGTAAAAAGGAATAATTTACCTGGTAACAAGTATTCAAGTATTTGTTCTTGACCAAGAAAAATTATGAGTCTCAAAATCTGGAACTTAATTGTTAACAAAAAATAATTACACTTTAGTTTGTTTTGTTTAAAATTTTAAAAGATCAGGTAGGCTGATAAGTTTTTTTTTTTAACGTCTTGATTTTATTAACTTGAGAATTAGTTTATAAAATCATAACTAGATTCGAACCCGCGGTACACCGCGGGTAAATTATTTTTTTAAAAAATTATAGTTTTTTGTTTATAAATATTTATAGTTTATTCGTGTAAGTTTAAGTTGCTATTTGTTTTTTTTTGTTTTTTTTTATAAATTTTTTTTAGTTTGCTTGTATAATATATGTTTGAAGTTTTGTTTGTTTCTTTACCGTTTATCCGGTTATTATATATTTAATATAGTTTTAGCATCGAATTGAAAAAATTGTAATTTTGGAATTTAGATTACATCATTGAAGAAATACTTGAGAGTTTTTATTAGATTACACGTACGCGGTTTTATTTGAAAATTATTTTTTAAAATACATCCTCTCCAATCATATATACGGTAACACAAACATACCTATCATCTTCTAATAATTCTTCATAACATACAATGATCATATTTATTTTGTCAATGTTCTATAATCAAGTAGACTATACGTTGAGGGAAGAGAGAATACGGGTTCGAATATTCGAACATTTGTCTTATTTTAAAGCAAATGCAACAATTTTATTTCATTATTAGAAAAGAACTAACAACTAAAATCCTAAATAAGAAAAACAATATCATACTTAAATATCTTCATAATCAAATATAAGCAATTAAGAAAGTTCAATTTGAAAAAATGGATGAAGCTTGTTTTGGTTTGATTTTCACCATCACATGTTGCATAAAACTACATGAGAACATAAATAGTCATTGAATTTAGTTATAAAAATGAAATAAAAATGCAAGAATGTTCAAAATTATAGGTTCTTTACCTCAATTTTTTTTTCTCAAATTCAGAAACATCTCTTTGAAAACCAGATTCATTGTTTGTCTATGAGGTTTGCCTTCATTTTCTAGGATTGGATCTGCACGTACGTGCGAGGTTATGTTTTTAAACAAATATATATAGTTTGGTAAAAAAATTTAAGTCTATCCATTTTAGGACGGTAAATATGTTTCATGCCGTACCAGTCGAGAATTTCTATCTCATAAGCATTTTTTAAAAATAATTATCCATTTGAAATTTTTTTATTTTATTCCAACAAATAATGATTGTGTAAAAGATTAGAATGTAATACCCATATGTCCCGTTTATTTATTTTTTTGATGTAAAAAATAAATTTTTACAAAACTATTAGAAATTATCTAATTTTTCATATTTTTAAAATATTCTCTAATTATTTTACAAAATACCCGAAATACCCATCCAAAAGTTTTTGTAATATCTGAAACTTTTTTAAAATTTAGTTAAACTATAAGTTCAGCTAAATAATCGTATTAAATCGAATAAAATTTTTAAATTTGGATGATTGTTAAGTCGTTAAGTCAACATTCCTGTTCATTCGGATTTGGAATCATTTTTTTTATTTTTTATAATATGACTATGAATTATTGCTCAAAAATTGTAGTCGATGTGGGATATTGAATTAAAACACACGTTTTTTCATCGATTGAGTAATATATGTCTGTTTCAAAAATTTTGAATTGCAACATATGTAAAACAAATTCTAGATCTTTATTAGTTATATGTATTATATGAAAATCCAAATCAAATTAAAAATAAGATCAAACAAAGATGATAAGAGAATCATAATTTTAAATCTTAACTAAATCTTTCATTTATAATAACGAAAATAAATTAATATGATATAGATCTGAAATCTTTATTTTGCAATTGGTTAACAAATTTTTTAAAAAGTAATTTTAATTCTCGTTCATAATTAATTAGAGAGAAAAAATGAGTTTTAATTTTTGAAAACTAATAATTATTTAAAATATTTAATGTTTTAATCTAATAAAAAATCTTGTTTGGATGTAATGCTAAAACTATCTCATTTAAGTACTTTTGAAAATATGTTTAGCAATAGGTCCAATAATACATATTTTTAAATAATTTAGCAATAGGTCCAACAGCTTGTTCATTAGCCAATTTGGTTTAGTTTCAATTCAAATTATTTTATTTTATTTATATTCGATTTTTTTTTTGTCAATCTCTACTTTAAACCATTCAATAATTTTTATTTTTACTTTGGTGTTGCCCCAATTGGATTATATTCTTCGTTTAGGGAAAACATGTTTTATTAGTGAGGCAAAGTACACGCGTTCTTCCACTTTGGTCTTTTTTTTGTTTGTTTTTGTCTATATTCACTTTAAGTAATTTATTCCAAAAAGCTGTTACAATCGAATGAAAGGGACTATTAATTATTCAGATACATAAAGCCATCTAAAAGTTTAATAGCTTATTTAACAAGAAAAAAGCTTAATTAATTTTCTTATTAAGAAACGAATTTTTCTTCGAAGTGATTATTTAAATAAAGCAGCTAGCAACCGTGAAACAAAGAATCAAAAAGGCAAAAAGCAAAAAAAAGAAAAGAAAGGAAAAAACAGAGAGAGAAAGAAGAAGAAGTGAGACTTGTGTTCTTTGCGGTGTTCATAGCTTCTTCTTTCTTTGGCTACTTTTTGTCATTTAGGTTCTTGCCTTTTTCCGATCAATCAGACCAATCTCTTACTTTTAGCATCTTATTTTCTTTCTTTGTCTTTATATTTCTGGGAATTTTCTTCAATCGATTCCTTTGTTGTAATCACAGAAGAGAGAGGGAGATATGTATAATCAGCTGGCAATATCTTCTTCTTCATCATCATCTTCGTCTTCGTACTATGAATCTTTGAAGATTTTGGAAGCTGATGTTCAACACGCAAATACTTTGTAAGTCCTTTTCTGGGTTTTATCTCCTTTCTCCTAAAGTTTAAGACTTTTTCTCGTTTTAGTTTAAATTTGTTGATTAGTTGAGCTATATGAGCTAAAGTAGGTGAAAATTGAAAACCCAGCTGATAATTTTAGGTCATTCTCGTCTATGTTGTAATCTCAACTGAGAAAAATATGTAATCTCTTCTCATTAAAATTGGGTTATTTTAGGAAACTCCGATCAATTTTTAGTTTAGCTTCTATAGTAGAGATTGAAGATTGTAGAGCTTTATCAAATGGAACATTATTGATTTGATGTTCTAATTACAGCAAATTTATAAGCTTTTTTGCTCAGGGTCCCAGAACTAGAGTGCTTTGATTTGGTCTCTATGTTCTGTTCTATGAATTGTGTATGAGAACTTTGAGTTATCTTTTCAGGGCAGAAGCAATTCCAATGGGGAAGAACAATGTGCGGCTTCAGATGAAACTTGTTCATAGTAACTTTGCTTCATTATTACTTATCTTGCTTCGGTGGATTGATCTTTCTTGCTCATGTCTGATTCCTCGCTACTTAAACCTCTTTCATGTTCTTGTCTACAAGGTTAGTTTTTAAAGTCTTCTTGCTCTCAAAGTCTCTTCCTTTATGAGGGCTTTCAATGTTCTGACTATAAGCTTTTTTTTGCTGACTGAATTTTCTCACTTTGTTGTCATATTTGCTTGTATAGGTCCAGTCTGATGGACAACCTAAGCTCACCACGCACGGAAGGAAAGCAACTATCAGTGAGTTTTACGGTAAGCTAACTCCTAAACCATTGTTGGAAAATGTTATAATGTTCATGTAGTTGGCTTAAGCTTTGTGTGTGAATGCTGCTGAAATGTGTTAATATGAGTCTTTTTTAAGGGCTTTTTGTGTCTCCATCTTTGGCCTCTAATGTCTTGTCTTTTGAAGGTGTGATACTACCATCACTTCAGCTATTACACAGCAACTTAGACGAGTTACAAACCGCAGACATTGGGTTTGACCTTAAAAGACTCAGCAAGAAGATAACAAAAGAAGCTCGCAGTAGTAGATTCAGCAATCCTGGATTAGAGCGTGAAGAAGAATGTGGAATCTGTTTAGAAACTTGCACCAAAATGGTGTTACCTAATTGCTGCCATTCTATGTGCATCAAATGCTACCGCAATTGGTATAAACACACACACACCACAGTTTTAAGACCTTTTTTTACCTGATAATGGAGCTTTCATTTACCAAATCTCCATTGGTTTTTCACATCTGTAGGAACTTGAAGTCTCAGTCATGCCCGTTTTGTCGAGGCAGCATGAAGAGAGTGAACTCAGAGGATTTGTGGGTGCTTGCGGGTGATAACGACGTGGTGGATGCAAAGACGGCTTCAAGGGAAGATTTGTTCAGATTCTATCTCTACATCAATAGCCTTCCCAAGGATTATCCAGAAGCTCTCTTCTTGGTTTACTACGAGTACTCAAATTTGCTATAGAATCTGGACAAAACAAAACTTTGTACAGATTTTTAGAAGGTAAATGTATTGTATAGAATGTAAAACTGTGTTTAAGGCTTTTGGGTGGTTTGATGCAAATGCCAAAGCTCTCAGCTTTTACATGCTTTATAATTGTGAAATGCGACAAAGAAGCTTGAATGCAGCAAATAATAAAGATCTCTTTTCATCTTCTTAACCAAACAACAATCTTAAAGCGTAAACACTATAATGATTCACAAAACCTCTCTAATCAGACTGTTTGCAATAACAAATGAAGAACCATCAATAAAACAAAACATAGTTTACAAATATATGCTCGTCTCCAAAGACGGACTAATAGCAAACAAGGCATAGAGAAACATTGTATCAAATATTCTATAATATAAGGAGATAGAAGTAGTAGTTGGCAGAGTAACTTAAAACTATATCGTTTAGATGCAGTAAGAGAGAAGCGAAGAACAGGAGATGTTCTTTTTTTCAGTCTCCTCGTCTTCTCTTTCCATAGTCTGCATCTCTTGACCTGGACCTATGATCATCTTCTGACATTCTTGATCTGCTTCGAGATTTCACACTAGACTGTCCTCTATCGAACTCATCAGAATCACGATCTCTCTGCTGCTTATACTCACGGTGACTATCTTTCTCTTCACGGTGACTCTTGTGTCTTCTATCACCACTGTTTTCGGACCATTCACGTTCCGTAGTAGCCCGTTCTTTTTCTCGTGATGGCTTTTCTTCTTTCTCTTGGGTTTCATCTTCGTAGCCACCATATTCAGAACCACCCTCTTCACCACCACCTCCATTAGCCTCACTCCACATCGCTGCTGCATGAACTCCATTCATCCCGGAGCTACCCATTGTTCCCATTCCTGTGCCAAAAAAGGCGGGGTTGACATGAGGAGCAATCCCAACCATTCCCATTGCATTAACACCTGGATAAGAATGAGGCATCCCAGGGAAAGCAAGACCTGAGTACCCTCCATAACCACCACCCCGACCCATGAATGTAGGATCAAACCCACCAGCTCCCATCATACTCTGTGGATGCATCATACCACCATATGCAGGACCAGCAAGTCCAGGGCCATACGGTCCAGCACCAGAACCACTAGCCATGTTGTTTAGCCCTCTACCTCTCATTCCACCACCCCAAGGACCTCCACGGTTGCCCATTCCTTGGCCACCACGCGCAAATCCACCTCTTCCGTAATTTCTTCCACCATCTCCATTTTGAGTATTCATGTTATTGTTGTTGTTGTTGTTGTTACCTCTTCCCATTCCTTCATTCAGAGGCCTTCTGTTTTGAACTTGGTTTTGTCCTTGGTTCCTCCCTGTGAAATTAGCTCCCATCTGCTTTAGTGTTTCAGGAGAAGCAAAGGCTACAACACATGCTTTACCGTTGAAAATGTAACCATTCATTCCTTCTTTGCAAGCAGCTGCAGCAGATGAATCATAGAATTCAACCTGACAATACCCTTTAGATTTGCCACTAACTCTCTCGTCAAAAAACTTAATTTCTTTCACCCTTCCATACTGAGAAAGAATACTCTCAATCTCTGCATCTGTAGTCCACCAGTGTAACTCTCCAACAAAAAGCATTGTGTTTCCATTGTCCACAACAAATGGCTGAGTCGGGCTTTTGTTCATCATTACATTTGGATTCACATTCATCTGGCTAACAGGAATCTGCTGAGAACCTTGAGGAGGAGCACCATAGGAGTTATGCGCAGGCATCTCAGGTACATTTACAGCGTTCCCTGAAAAACCATGGCTGTTTAACACAACAGATGTTGATCCTTGTGGAATAACTTTATTGGATTGCATATCAATACTCAACCCTTTTGCTCCAAAAGAAGATGCTGGTGGATAAACATCTGATCTTGTATCTGGTCCATTGATTCCATTATGCCCCCCATCATTTCGATACTTTCCTTCCACCATACCTCTAGATACAACTGCCATTCTCGGTTCAGCAGCAACATTCTGAGCCTGAAGACTTGCATTACCCGTATTACCGACTTGAGCTGGTGTTGTTTGAGGCTGATTATGAGCTTGGAAGAAACTCTCACCAACATTAACATCGCTATACAGATCATCGTACTCATCATCTTCTCCCATAAGTTCTTCATCCGCTAGAGCAGGTATAGTTCCACTTCCTTGATGTTGTAGTACCTTCTGGTTACCTCCATACACGTTTTCCTCAGTCATTGGATTTATACAAACTGGCCAGAAAATACAACAAGATTAAAAAACATACTTCAACAAAATACATCCTACTATAACACCATCCTTGACTGCCTTTTTACATGAAGAAGTTAAAAGAATACATCTTTTTCACAGAAATTACAAATCTGCCATTCAATTATGCTGAAATTTCCTTTACAAGCCATTGATGAACATCAAATTAGATGTGGATCTAGCTCGAAATATTAAAGCGTTTAAAACAAGGACGTTACAAGATTCATCATATATAAGAGATCAAATTACATATACATCAATGAAGGGGCTACACAAATTTAACCCATTACGGAAAGGAAAAAGGAACAAATAGATAAAATCTAAAACATTAGGGTTCTTACAAAATTGAAAAAGCAATAAACAGATCTAAGAGGAAAGTTACAGTTTAACGAGATGGTAAGAACATCGATTTAAACCCTAGGAAGCCTAGAAATCGATTAGCCTCGCGAAATCGAGGATCGGAAGAAAAAGAAAAAAAAACCTAAGCTTGCTTACTTTGACTCCTGGTAGCTCGCCTTCTCCGTCTACGGAAGTTGAGACTCCGACGAGCTCCGTAATCTTATAACCCTGAGGATTCAGAGCTTCAACGAACGTTTTGGTGAGATCGGAGAGAGAGTTGCCTTCGTCGAGATGTTCTTTCTTATCCGATACAAACAAATGAAGGAAAGCTTCGCCGAGGTTCTCTTTTTCTTTTTTTATGTCAAAATGTCAAACAGTCTGTCGTAACAAACTTTTAATTACATGTTTTTTTAATGTGTTAATTATTTAATACCAAAAAACTATAAGTTGACAATTTTTTTTTTTTTTTTTTTTTTGCAAAATATCTGTTTTGGGAATTATTACATGTATGTTAACAGATTTGTGTATTTACAAACCAAGAATGTTTTTTTTATGTCTAATAAAATATATATGTATGAGGAAGACATTTATATAAAGATAAAACACATACTTTAAACTTTGTTCTCCTTTCCATAGAAAATTTACGAACTTATAGTGGTGAACAATGATGTAAATAAGACAATTTAAGTTTGATAATCCGGAAATTTTCTATGGTGGTGAACAATTTAAAATGTGTAGAAAAAAAAATCTGACTTCTACATACTTTTTTCTTTGATTTGTCTGAAAATAATGTGACTTCTACATAAAAAGCCTAGCTTACACTGTGTACTCATGAATCCTAAAGCCCAAGCAACTGAAATGGAGTATTTTCAGGACAAAACATTCACATGATCTTGAGACGGTACCGATGAATTCTTTATGCAGCAGCTTCAATTTATTTCAATACATTCCCTTGAACACTGGATTTGTACGGCATATGCTTGCTCCACATTCCTCGTACTCCTCTTTCGTTCTGCAACTCTGTAGGGGAAAAAAAAGCACTTGAATTGTTTCTCTAAACCGGTTTCTAGTTCTTTTATAAACAATTTCAAATCAACAAGAACAGCATAAACAGCTTGTTTCTGTAATTTAAACCGGTAAAAATTTTCTTTTACATACCGCGAAAAACTCAGGAGTTGATGAAAGCACAGAGCCTCCAAACCACACTGCAAACCTCTGGACAGGATGGCTCACGACATTAACCTCCACTGGTTGAGACTGTGGTTTATAAATAAAACAGAGATTAATGGAAATGATTATACATAAAATAAAATAGGTCTGTTTTCTTTTCCTTAGTGGAACATCATACACAATTTTTTTACCGTAATTTCACCACCGGTACGAGCGTTATTAGCAAGAACACGAGCATCAACAATCTTCTTGAGATCCCTTTGTAACCTTCTTCCGAAATCTTTGAACATAGTTGAACCCCCGGACAACACTATATTCTACAATATTTATTACAAATTCATCAGTACCGAGGATTGGAAATTATCTTAAAACTCTGACCAGTCTTTGTGTTTCAGACCTTATATAAAGCTCTTCGCGTGTCAATTGGTGCAGACTGAATACATTTGTCTATTACAGCTGGTAAAGCAGTTGCGAAGTCATTGCTGTATATCTCCGGGTTAAAGAAGACCTGTAACACACAAAAATCTCAAAAATTACTCATCTCGCTACACTGGTTCCAGTTAGTCTCTCGGTTCATTCGTACAAAAAACATTACTCATCTCGCTAATAGCAGAACACGAGCGGAAGAACATTAAGGGAAATTATGTTACACTGGTTCCAGTTAGTCTCTCGGTTCATTCGTACAAAGGATTTTAACTTTCAATGAGCCCAGTACATACAGCTGAACACTAACTAGATAAGAATCAAGTCCAGCCAATATCCTTTACATCATAATCGGACTGAGTTACTACCTAATTTTAGTTTCTGAGAGAGCGTCCTTTTATATCAGATGACCAATAACAAATCATGAACAGCTCACTGACATACCCCGAATTCTTCCTACTGGAATTTCCTTAATTTTAATGAACCAATAAAGAAACCGGTCTCCGATTCTGGCAATCTTATCAACTTTGATTTTTTATAGCAGAGAAATGATTACAAACCTCGGGTCCAAGGAATCGTTCATATCCCACGTCACAAGTGTATGGTGCACCAGTCTTTGGCTTAACACCTTTCCATTGTTTAATATACTTTGCTGGTTCTTTGTCATGTTTATTATACTCCTGCAACCATATGAATGTTCAGTGATCTTTATCAATTTTCATGTAATCAATTACTGAAAAGAACATTATCTGACTTAAACATTCACCACTAAGAGTCACCTTTACAATATCTGAACATGTGTAGCAGTACATTTCCTTCACTTTCCGAGCTACATCGAATGAATCTTCTGGTGGTATATTCTCACCTCTTTCCTACAGTAAACATTGAAATGAGAAGTTCCATGAAAGTAATACATTAACTTGATCCAGTTAACAAGCTTTCTAAGTAAATGAGCACAACCTCTAACACAAATGAACAAGCCGACAAGCTATCACACGATGCAAAACTTGGATTTTACTCATGTACCCACTTATGTACCTTTGAAAACTTAACATATCACAGAGAAAGATTGAAAACCAACTATAAAAGGAAACGAAGATTATCTTAAGATATACTAGTGCATACCCGCATGAGTTGCTGGATAAAGAGGGTGACATCTTTGCCAGCAATTGGAATCGACTTGATGCAGCTCGCAATGACATAACCTTCTGCAACAGGTACAACACGAGTTGCCCCATCTCCAACATCTACTACAACCCCTGTCATCTCACACTAAGAAGAACTGTAAGTCAAATTAAGAGACAAGCACAACAAAACAGAACAAAAGACAGGAGAACATATTTAATATTTGCTCCCACAAAACTAAGAAATTGTCTAATATTAGAGGAGTTACACTAACAGAATTCTAAAACTCAACCCCTTATACCAAAACTGAATAGAGTATAATAAAGTATTGACTACATGGATATCAAATAGATTCTCCAGCACCTCGAATTTAAGGATTCATACAGTCCACAAGAAAACCTAACAGCAAATAGCCTAATAAAGCGTATCATTTTATCCCAGCAAACAACTTAAAATACTTGGAGAAAACAAATGTGCTACATACCTTTGATGTTGTGTACCCAGCTGCAAGTGCAAGAACAGAATTAACAGCAATGTAAAGCCCAGGAACATTGAAAGTCTCAAACAAAATTTCTCCAGTGTATTCTCGGCTTTCAGGAGGAGTAAGAGGACTTTCAGTGAGAAGAAAATAATGATCCTCTGGATCACATCTCAAATAATTGAATATACACTGTTGCCAATATCTTTCCATAGCATCCCAATCCTCAACTTGACCATGCTCAATTGGATAATGAAGATTATGAGTACTACTAGACCGTGATTTCGCAAGAGCTTCATCTCCGATATAGAAATCCAGATCCGCAGCAACTCCTGCGTTGTGCTGGGTTGCCCAATTCGCTTTAGAAGAGCTCTTCGATTGATTCAAAAACGACTCGTTAACTGCAACTACTGTTGGTAGAATAAAACATGGCTCTACATTACCAGCAAATCCCATTTTAGTATACCTGCACGAATGAATCCAACAAGTCACAGAATGAATTGCAAAATAAGGAAGAAGATCTGGATGGAGCATTTCATCGAACACGTTAAGCGCATAAACCTATAATTGAAAACGTACCCGGTTCCATTGTCGATGACAACAGCGGGTCGAGAAGTCGGATCCATTATAGAAACTACGCCGGCGATCTCTGAAGCAAATCGCTAGACGGTGGAGGATCAACGACTTGAGATCCAATTAAAGATCGGTTATCGCTAACCTTCAAACACTAGAAACCTTAGAATCTTCCGATCGAACCTGAGCTTGCTTCTTCTCGCGCCTTTCGTCAACGGAAGTTGAGTTTCCGACAAGCTACCTACTACGTAATTTCTTACTCGTAGGCTCTGAGAAATAATGTAGGGGGAGAGAAGATAAAACTAATTTTCCCGGTAAATCAGAGATTTCCGTGAAATTCAGCGAAACCTCAGATCATAGGGAAAGTCGCTGTCGTCGATTTGTACTCTATCGTGTGAGAATTTTTCTGCTAGGAAACAAATGGGACTATTGTTTTAAAATTTGGCTTCGTCCTTATGATCTGTGGTTGATTCGGTTTGACTGAACCAAACCGACTCAATAACCAAATTTGTTTACAAACCAAACAAATTTCAATAAAATTGAACCATACTGATGACAGATTACGCTAGAAAACCAAAATGGAACTAATAATTAATTGTACTGATTAAGATGTGTAGTCGAAGACAAGACGAAAACAAATCTTAGATCTCAAGTGATAACGACGCTTGAACCACCGGCAAAACCCATGAGAACTTAAATATTGTTATCATATAAGCCGACGGAAACAATGTGATTACAACACTTCAATATGTGTATGAACCCGAACCCGAACCCGAACATGAAACAGGTAACCCAGTTTTAATAATTAGCTTACTAGTATTTGGGCCAGTACTTTGGTTTAATTTAATATTGGGCCCCTTAACGATCCAAAAAGTTTTCTAAGGTATGATGAAAACACCTTAAATTAATTTCAATTAGTAAGAACTCATTAATGGTGTAAGTCAATTAATGTTTGCAGAAAATCAGAAATCTTTCCACATAAATAATAATAACCAATTAACGGTGTAAAGTACAGTAATAGGATCAATCTAGCCCATGTACTTATCATTTATTAAAAGTTCTCTATATTTGATATTTCTTTTCATTTTTATTGTAAAAAATCTTCGCCTTTAAAAAAAATACATAATTGAAAATTCGTACCGAATATTTTGGTTATTGAGACCAAAAAAATTTAAATAAAAAAAAGACAGTACCATTTGGCAATATCTTTTGTTTCAAACAAATTAGGTAATTTGACATCCTCTACTAGGATTGGTGGATAGAAATAGAATTATGTTGACTTAGACCATTAATAGTAATTAAATAATTACCTTTTTAATTTACTTTTAAAATTTAAAATTTATTTTTATTTCATGATTTTTAAACGATTCAGAGATGCTCCCTCTCTCTCTTCTCTCTCTTCTCTCTCTGAACTCTGCACACTGCACAAACACAAATTTTTACTGACCACTGCCTTAAATTGGATCTGTGAGCCCTCCTCTGACAATCTCCATTATCTCCTTCTCTCTTCTTCTTCTTCTTCATTGTTCTCTGCTTTTCGTTTCTCTACTTTGAAAACTCGAAAGATTCTCCGATCCGGATCTCGGATTCTTCAACTCTGTAGCCAGCTCGTTGTTTTTATCTGTTCTCTCCAATGTTCGATTCGTAAAGTTCTTATTTTTATTGATCAATGTTGTTTGATTCGATTGTTGTGAGATTATGAATCCTCTTTGCTGCATTGCTCCGGTTTCAATCGATGACCGGACTAATCCTGTTGTAGCGAAATCAGCGACATCGAATCATCATCAGTCTCATTTAGGTTTCGAAGCTCTTCCTATAGCCAAATCTGGTAGTAACCACGCTTCTAAGCCTTCGTTCTCAACTCAGGCTTCTTGGATCAGCCAAGATCAGCTCGAGAGACTCTCTTCTGAAGTAGTAGTCTCCGACGACGCGAATCTCGAGGCGAAGGATGTTTCTTCTTCTTCCAAAGGTGGTTTCTTTTTTGGGAATGTTGCTGGAGCTGGAGTTGCTGGGATTATGTATAAGTGGGTGAACTATGGGAAAGGGTGGAGAGCTAGATGGTTTGAGCTGGAAGATGGTGTTTTGTCGTATTACAAGATCCATGGACCTGATAAGATTGTGATGAATCCGTCTAGAGAGAAGGGTGTTAGAGTGATCGGTGAGGAATCTGTGAGGTATATTAGGAAAGCTAGCTGCGGTGGTGGTAGCAGCAACAGACTTGGAGCTTCTGCAGCTGCTTCAAGGCCTTGTAAACCATTTGGAGAAGTACATTTGAAGGTCTTATAACATTATCTTTTTCTTTGAAATGTTGAAACTTTTCAAGATTTACTCTGCATTCTTTTGAACTGTGTTAGCTGAGGTTGTAGTGCTTTTATTGTAGGTTTCTTCAATTCGTGCGAGTAAGTCTGATGACAAAAGGCTTACTATATTTACGGGTACAAAGACTCTTCATTTACGTTGTGTATCGAGAGAGAATAGAGCTACCTGGGTAGAAGCTTTGCAGGTGGCTAAGGATCTTTTTCCTAGAGTGGCCAGTGGCGACATTCTACCTTCAGAAGATGCGGTTGTTTCGACTGAGAAGTTGCGTGAAAAGTTACTGCAGGAAGGCATTGGTGAGACAGTAGTAAAAGATTGTGAAGCCATTATGCTTTCGGAAGTTTCTGTACTGCAGAACCGGTTGAAGGTTCTCACTCATAAACACATTATACTACTTGATACACTGAGACAGTTAGAGGTATGTTTTTGTTCTTCCCTGTGCACACATTTTGATATGGACCTATTTATCTCGAACTTTCCAAATTCTTTGGATGTGAGTTATATGTTTCTTGTAGCAATAGACTCTGGTTTATTTTAATCATGACACTGCAGTTTCACATTGTGAATATATATTCCTCAACCAGCCTCCTGTTTGAAGTGTCAATTGGTTCACAGTTTTTCAGCTTTAAAGTAGAATAAAATGAGGTTGTTCTTTAAAAATCATCTTGCAGACTGAGAAAATAGAGCTGGAAACTACTGTTGTTGACGAAACAAAGGAGCATGACTCTTGCTGTGGACAGGGAAGACGATTTAGTGGTTAGTAACATTACATCGTCTGTTCATTCCTGATGTGTACATTCTTTCACAAGCTTTCAATTATATATATGGAATTGAACGATCAGAAGTCTGACTGATGGTTAATTCTTCATTGACTCAGTTGAGACAGTTTTTACGTTCTAACATCATTTTTCTTAAACAGATTTCTATTCAGTCATGTCAGAGGTATCTGCAAGCGATTCTGAGGCAGATAATGAAAGTCAAGATGGAGCAGATGTTGAATCTGATGAAGATGATGTAGCTTTCTTTGATACAAATGATATCCTATCAGCCGAAGCATTGAGAAGTGCTTCTTATCGTAGCAGAGATGCTGAAGGAAATGGATCTATTTACGATAAAGACCCCTTCTTTTCTGACCGCTTGCAAGTTCCCGTTAGGATTCCACAGTATCCATATGTCAGAAGAAGGGATAATTTACCAGAGCCAAAGGAGAAGGAAAAGCCAGTTGGTTTATGGTCAATCATCAAAGAAAACATTGGCAAAGACTTATCTGGAGTTTGTCTCCCTGTATATTTTAATGAGCCACTCTCTTCTCTGCAGAAGTGCTTTGAGGATTTGGAGTACTCATACCTAATAGACAGAGCACTTGAGTGGGGAAAACAGGTCAGGTCCCTCACCCCATGTTTTATTTTAGCACAAATCAGGAAAGAGTGATTATTGTAGTATGATATATTTTTTCAAACATTTGTTTTGCTGGCATATTTCGAAATATGTCCCTAACATTATATTTTGGACGCACCATCTGATACTTGTCCCCTTACCAAACAACTTGCCTTGACTTATCCAGCTGTACACTTAACTCTTTGTAACTCAAGATTAACCCAAACTGTCTGAATTTACTGGATTCATCTTCTATCTAGCCTGTATGCATAGTTAAAAGCTCTGCATCTTTTGGGACAATTATAATTTATTTTGATGCTATTACAGTTCTGGTTTGCGGTAAAAAATGTAGGATGGTGGAAACTAGTTATGCTGTAAATTCGATATCTATCTTGTGCTGGTTTTGAATTGCTTCCCGCCAGAGCTTACTGTATCATCTAATATTTTTGTCCACAAGTTCACTGCAACTGTAGATAGTTGTCATCAAAATCTAGATAGTTTATCATCATGCAAGTTTCACTCCCAAAGCTGAAACAGTTTCGTCTTAACATGAAGTCTTTTCTCATTTCAGGGTAATGAGTTGATGAGGATTCTAAACATTGCAGCTTTTGCTGTATCTGGTTATGCGTCTACGGAAGGCAGGCAATGCAAACCTTTTAATCCTCTACTTGGTGAGACCTACGAAGCTGATTACCCAGATAAAGGACTTCGTTTTTTCTCTGAGAAGGCAAGTCCACCATCACAGTATTTTCCTCTTTTACTGCATGAGTTGTATTGACAAATCATGCACATATACTAGCAACCCCTCACCTTTCTGCCAACATAATTTCTCTTGTTCAGGTGAGTCATCACCCGATGATTGTTGCTTGCCATTGTGAGGGACAAGGTTGGAATTTCTGGGGAGACTCAAATATCAAAGGAAAATTCTGGGGACGGTCAATCCAACTTGACCCAGTTGGTGTATTGACATTAAAATTTGATGATGGTGAGACATATCAGTGGAGCAAAGTTACTACTTCAATATACAACATCATCCTCGGTAAACTTTACTGCGATCACTATGGAACTATGCGCATCAAAGGTGGTGACAATTATTCCTGCCGGTTGAAGTTCAAGGAGCAGTCAGTCATAGATCGAAACCCTCGTCAGGTAGGTAGAATGATTTTTAATTTTAATTTCTTCATATCTTTTAGACAATAAAGCTTATAGTATCAAGAAGTACAGAGAGAGAAAAATCATTTGTAAATCATGTGCAGGTTCATGGGTTTGTGCAAGACAACAGAACCGGGGAGAAAGTAGCTATATTGATAGGGAAATGGGATGAAGCAATGTACTATGTATTGGGAGATCCGACAACAAAACCAAAGGGATATGATCCAATGACAGAAGCGGTGTTATTGTGGGAAAGAGACAAATCTCCTACAAAAACAAGATACAATCTCTCCCCTTTTGCAATCTCCCTTAATGAGATAACTCCTGGGATGATGGACAAATTGCCGCCAACAGATTCAAGACTGAGACCAGACCAAAGACACTTAGAAAACGGTGAATATGAGTCAGCAAATGCCGAGAAATTGAGACTTGAACAGTTACAGAGACAGGTACAAAATCCAATCAAAGGAACATTTGTTAATCTTTGACTATTATATATACAGTGTTGATTGATAAGGCTTTATGCCCCGCATGAGCATGGTAAGTAGCTTAGGACTGAATGTAGAAGAGTGTACCCTTTTTCGCATTGCAGGCAAGGAGGCTGCAGGAGAAAGGATGGAAACAGAGATGGTTTGAAAAGGATGAAGAAGGGAATTATCGGTATGTAGGAGGTTACTGGGAAGCAAGAGAGAAGAAAGATTGGGATAGAATCACTGACATTTTCAAGAAACAGCAGCAGCAGCATCGTAACACGGCTTCATCTTCATCTATCTTGCTTTAATCATCAATCATCAACTCATTGCTTTGTTTTTATTTTTGTTATAATTTAATATATAGAACGATTCTTCACCATCCATTCCCTCATTGTGCTTCTGTGAAAATTTGGCCAGAACCTTTGTCGGTGTGTGTATCTGTAGATGTCGAAAAGACTTATTGGAGATGATGAATTTTTCCATTAGAATTCCGGTCTTTATGTTTGCAAAATGGAAAAATTCTTAGAATGGTGTGAAATCGTTGTAGTGGCCTAAAGTAAGAACCATGAAATATCCATCCATCAGTCAACTGAAAATTTAAAAGATATGAAATAGGAATTTATGAAACAATAACTTTGACGACAAAATAGAATAAAATGAAACTATTAATTCCATTGTAAACAAAACTTGTAATGACAGGGAAAACGCAGCGTTTTAATGCCGAGACCTCTCTTCAAAAATGCAGACATAGAACAAAACTGTGTTCAGTTTTGAGACATACAAGGATTGGAGTGTTGGTCATCTTTTCACTTCCAAGCTTTCCTTCCTCTAAACTGGCTTCCACTGAGGCTATTCTTCATCTTCTTGGTTCGCTTTGATTTCCCAGCCTTTGATCTTATTGCAGCAAGAGGCATATTCTTCTTGTGCTCCTTCTGTTTATTGCTTGATCCTCCGGTCTGCGTTTTCATTTTAAAACATCATTGGATCAACCAAAAACTATGGTGCAATAGTAACCATTTGTGGTAGCTATAAAGAATCAAATTTTTTTAAAAAAACAAAGGATCCGTTGATACCTTCTTCTGTTTGACAGCAGCCTTGGATTTGTACTTCCCTCGATCCTCCCTACCTGCTTTAACTAATTCCAGTCTTTGCTCTTTTGTTAGCTTATGCCTTATGTGAGCCTGTGGAAATAGTTCAAATCAGTTGGCCTCAAATATCATACGAATATGCCAAGCATTTTGTGACTAAAATGGAGTTTCTTATTAGTAACAGCTTACTTCAAGCTTGGCTGGATCGACCCGCTTCTTACTTAGCTGATCAGAATTCGGAACCTTGAATCCTTTCCGAGCCAATGCAATTTTTGCTTCCTTCTTTGCCTGTATGCAACACACGACATCAGTAACGTTGGCCTTCTTTACTAAACAGAATAAAGAACATACGGAAAGAGAAAGGGCTCTAATATCTTGAGCATATATACCTGAAGTTCTTTTATTTTTCGGAAGTCCTCATTTGAAAGTATACCATCACTTTCATCAAAAGACGGCCGTTCGTTCTTTGCTTCTGCGAATCTCTTTAGTGCCCGTAGGCTTGTATCAGCAGAAAGAAGATTCGCATCAAAATCTACAATCTTCCTCTTCTTCCCCATAGCTTTCTCTTTGTTTCCACTATCCTCTCCAGAAGAATCAGAAGCTTCTCCATCATCTTCTTCATTTTCGATCTCCTCATTTTCCGAATCTGTCTCAGCTTCATCACCACCTATTGAAGTATCAATATCACTATCATCTTCAGTGTTATTTATATCATCACCATCATTAGTATCTTCTTCAGCTTCTTCCTCGCTTCCACAATCATCAGGTATCAGCTCCTGTTCATCATCCTCACTGCCAGGCAACTCCGCGTCATCATCATCCTCATCCTCATCCCCATCAGAGCCACTCTCGTGATCACTTTCTTGCAATAATTCAACATTGGGAACATTGCTGAAGACATCAACCTCTCCATATAGTTTAGGTTTGGCGATGGGACCTCCAGGACGGCCACGATCTTTTTTCACCAGAAGCGAAGGGTTGATCTGAAATTATAGAACAAAATTCTTGATTAACCACATGCGTCGATTACTTTGTTCAAACAAACAAATCAAATGCTTCTGTTACCTCTCTGAACAATGCTATGAGGGAACGAGCTGCTGCCGAGATGGCTTTTTCATGGGACTTTTTATACAGAACAAGATCTTGCAGCAACTCTTCTGTCATCAACTGCAGTACAGGAGAAAAAAAAAGAAACACAGAGCGAAGAACACAATTCAGACAAAACAGGATGCTGTATAACTACATTTATTTTAGACCAAGAACACAGAGCCAAGAACTAGTTACCTCGTGAATCCTCAGGCACATTTCTCGTACTACATTGAGTCCGACAGCAATAGCCTGGATAAATGAAACAATGAATTGAAAAAGGGAAATTAAAATGATAGAATAAGCTTTCTAGTTAAGGCCCTTGATGTGAGAAAACTTGAAATCACACCTCAGGACGTGAGCGGTCGTGTACAAACTGATTTACTATTTGCTTGAACAGTGGCTCCACAGCATCAGAAGGAATCTGCTCGAAATAATATAATTGGAAGGATTGAAGAATGAAAAAAACAATAATGATTTAACGTGGAAATGTTTCTATACCCCATCGTGGCAAGACTGAACTGCTGCTGCAAGTATTTGTGTAATGTCCTTTACATGTGGCTGCATTTAAGAACAGATTTTGATCAAATTTCAGTTAGCAAAAGAAATGTTTAAAGGGGGTAAGCAGATCATACCATAGCATAGTTTTGAAGAAAAGGATAAAAGCTTAATAAATGCAGCTTGTGAAGACCAATTGTGCGTGCAATAACTTTAATCATCATCAACCTGGTCTGCAAATTTTTATTCAATAGGGAAAATAATGAGATTATCATAGAATTTCGTTAGCTCATATGTTTCTATTAGAAGATATGAAGCGAGTTAAGAATAAGATTTTAGGGAAAATACAACAAAATTTTATCTCAACAGAAAACTATCAGTTAATCAGACAACAGCTGGCTCTGCGATGGCGAAAAGAGATGAGTCAAACTTTATGATGAAAACAGGGAGAAGAATTACCTCAATTCGTTCACCAGTGTTCTTGCCGGTCTGAAGACGGGAAAACAATCTCTCGGCAAATTTCTGTAAAAGAAGTAAACATTCAATCATAGCCACTCCATACCATTGTGATTACACTGTAAAAAAGCTAAGAAGAGAACCTGCGCATCATTTAAATGATTGAGAGGTGAATATGTTGAATCGGTGTTCTCAGTCGCTGAACGCTGCTTTTTCTTAATACTTTTCATTGCACGTTGAAGTTTTGCTTGCTTTTTCTTCTTGCTAGAAGATGTACCTTTGTTGTTTGCCTTAGCATCGAAAAGAGAAAAACATTACATAAACTATACCCCAAAACAGTTTCCCAAAATATTAATGCTCCAGAATATATGATGTTGTTTACCTTGTAAACAGCCTCTCGATTAATCACAACCTGAGATATTTTCTTTGAATCCTCATCATCGCTGCTTGAGGCATCACTATCATCATCGTCGTCAAGGTTCTCATAATCCAGAAGAAATCGAAGAGCGGAAATCATTATCCTGAACATACAAAATAGAAGTTAATAACTTGACCAACCAAATCATATCAACATTCGCCAGAGTTAGAAAAAAGGATATACCTAGGTGAAGTATGAAAGCATGCTTCACAAATGGCAATAGCAACTCTGTCATTTTTATCACCAGGCCAGGTTTTTCTCTTGTGAAGCTCACAGAGAGTAACAAGTGCTCTCTTAGCCTTTGTTTCATCTTCTTGCTACAAACAAAACACACACCAACAAGCTTAGCTATCATCTAGTAAAAATGGCATTATAAGTCTTTAATGCAATCCCATGAAAAAATGGGAAAAGGAACAACATTTACCTCTAACATAGAGATCACAATCTTCTGAAGTGACTTGTGCTTAGGATCAGTACTACTCATCTTACGAATGGTTTGAATAATGTGAGAAAAAGCAAGATTTCGCAGGTTTTTGTCGCCCAGAGTTTGAATATCCAGAAACAAAGCCATCAAATCTTCAATGACAAGACTCTATCACACCAAAAAAAAAATCATTTTCAGAACAAAACCAATTTTCAGAATCATTTTCAGATTCTAATCAATTAGATTAAAAAGCACAAACCTTTCGATTCATAAGAAGAATCAAAGCTTGAGCAACATGGTTTCGAAGCCCCGAGGACATTGCTAGGCATGAAGTACGGAGTAAATCAGTCAATTGAGCTGGAAAAGCAGCAAGTTGCTTCGGGTAAAAGGGAGTAACGTGAGCTAGAAACATGGCACGGTCACCGAGGTCTTTAGCAACAGAAGGGTCAGAGCCAATTCCACCAACGGATGAGAAACTTAGAGCTGCCTGTTGCTGAAAGAGATCGACGGAGGCTTTGAACTGTTTGTAAATCAATTCGAGCTCTGTTTCGTAACCTTCAGGGTCACGCTTGATTTTACCTTGAAGGATAGAAAGGCTGAGCTTCTCGGAGCTCCGGCCAGATGCTTTCAAGGATTCCGGCGTTCGACCTAGAGATCCGGCCATTATCGGAGGTTTTGGGAGAGAGAAAGAAACCCTAAGAAAAAATGGACTTTGTAATTTATACTTTTAGGTTTAATTCTTCTATTGTACCAGTCCGGTTCAGGATTTGATAAATTTGGTTCTTTCCGGTTTAGACTTTGAAATAACTAGAAGAATTTTACTCGGTTAATTTATAATAACAGAGCATCTGCATGAGACGTTTGCTGGGACTCTGAAGATGAACTTGATCCCCATTCTCAAATCTCTGATTCTCATTTGATAATAAAATTAGTTCTCTTTGTTATTCTTCTCTCTGTAACATAATGAAGCTAAGAAGAAACACAAAATTTACAGAATCAACAAATTTGTTTTGGGATTCATGTAGGAGTGAGATTCATTGTGATAAAGAGAAACAGAGTCTTGCTCACTCTGATGAAAGACTCTTCTATCTGATTAGTTTAATCTTTTGAATTTTGACAGATTTTTGAAAAATGGTCAAGATTTTGCTATCTAAGTTTTATCCATGTGGTTGCATTGTGCTATAAGTTTTGACAAAACCTCAAAATCATGATTACTTAGAAATAACAAGAATTTTTCTTCGTGACACCAAATCTCATTTCAATTTAGGTCTTTTAAAATCTTGCTGTTATGACAAAAAGACCACTCCTATAGTTAAGTCTTGTATGTTAGTTAATTCTAGAGAGTTTCAGCACAGACTCACAGAAGTCATGACAGGCAAATTTTGCATTTTTTTCTGGAATCCTTCTTTGTGAGTTTTTCTCACGTTTTTTCTCAATAAACACACAACTTGCATTTGCCAGCCCAAAACCTATTTACGTACCGTCTCCAACAAGAAATCTCATCCTCTTCAAATGGACCATTTCCACACGAAGGCACTAAATGTAATTCCTAAACCAAAACTATGAAATGCATCACAAATCTTTCCTCAAATATTCTTGAAGCAGTTACTTCACTACAAACAAACAAACAGAGAGTTTCACTGAGATAACTTACAATGTCTTTAACAGAGCAACTTTATAATCACCTTTCTCTCTTCCATCTATCTCTTGCCTTTTTGGGGCTCTTTGTTTTCTCTTGTTTGCGTGAGAAGTTAACCAATAAGCACGGACCAATGCTATGGCCAGTGTTTGGAATTACTTTTGAGTTTTTCTGTCATATTAACGATGTCTATGGATGGGTCACAAGGACTTTGAGAAACTGCCGAGGTACGTTTCTTTATTGCGGAGTTTGGCTTGATGGGTCTTATGGAGCTGTGACTTGTGTTCCTGCAAATATCGAGTACATTCTCAAGACAAACTTCAACAACTTTCCCAAAGGTACTTTCTTTAAAGACCGCTTCAGTGATCTACTCGAGGATGGTATCTTTAATGCTGATGATGAGTCTTGGAAGGAGCAACGACGGATCATCATAACCGAGATGCATTCAACTGGGTTCGCGGAGCATTCCTTTCAAACAACACAATATTTGGTAAGTAAGAAGCTGTTGAAGGTGATGGAGAGTTTCGCGAGCTCACAAGAAGCATTCGATCTCCAAGATGTGCTCCTGCGCTTGACGTTTGACATTATCTGCATCGCGGGTCTAGGTGATGACCCGGGAACTCTAGCTGCTGATCTTCCTCTTGTTCCATTTGCTAAAGCTTTTGAAGAAGCAACAGAATCTACTCTGTTTAGATTCATGATCCCTCCATTTATCTGGAAACCCATGAGGTTCCTCAACATTGGGTATGAGAAAGGTCTCAAGAAAGCTGTAGCGGTCGTGCATGGGTTCGTCAACAAGATGATTGTGGATCGTATCTGCAAGCTCAAGGAGGAAGAAACGTTAGATAATAGATCTGATGTCCTCTCAAGGATTATTCAGATAGAGAGTCATAAAAGAGACAATGAGATTGATCCTTCCACTATCAGATTCTTTAGACAGTTTTGCACAAGTTTTATATTAGCTGGACGAGATACAAGTTCTGTTGCGATTTCATGGTTCTTCTGGGTGATACAGAAACATCCAGAAGTTGAAAACAAACTCATTAGTGAGATCAGAGAAATCTTGAGACAGAGAGGGGATGATCAAGAAGAAGCCAGCAAAAACGAGAGTCTCTTCAGAGTCAGAGAACTAAACAAAATGGTATATCTACAAGCTGCACTTTCAGAAACTCTGAGACTATACCCTCCAATTCCAATGGAAATGAAGCAAGCCATTGAAGATGATGTGTTACCAGATGGGACATTCGTAAGAAAAGGTTCACGAGTTTACTTCTCGATCTATGCCATGGCAAGGATGGAATCAATATGGGGAAAAGATTGTGAAATGTTCAGACCAGAGAGATGGATACAAGCAGGGAAGTTTGTCAATGACGACCAGTTCAAATATGTTGTGTTCAATGCTGGGCCAAGGCTGTGTTTAGGGAAAACATTTGCTTACCTGCAGATGAAGATGATAGCTGCTTCAGTTTTGTTGAGGTACTCAATCAAGGTTGTTCAAGATCACGTCGTTGTTCCAAGAGTTACCACTAACTTGTACATGAAGTACGGCCTCAAAGTGACCATCACGCCAAGGTCATTGGAAGAGAAGAAACTTGAGTCATGTTCCATGTAGTAGCATTGTAAACTGTAATACCTTAGGGGAGCTAAATCCATAATTTAAGATCTCTTGATATTTTTCTATCTCAATGAAAGCGTATATACAAAATGCAGATAACTTCTTTGATATATTTCAGAGTGAAGAAATGTTTTCATCCATGGAGTAACATTGAAAGATTACTTTACATCGGCTTAGAGCATCAAGAGTTCTAAGGTTTTGCAGCACTACTTTACTCTGTAGTCTTCTGCACATAGGTTGAGTTTCTTATGCCATACCATTTCCTGCGTGCGTCCACACTTCATACCAATTTGTTGATGTTCTGTATAAAAAGGTTAAGGCCTCTAAGATCATTTCACAAACTCATAACACATGAACAATCATTGGCGCCATTGATCCAAAAAATCAGTCCTAGCAGAAACATTGACATCACTTTCACTGCAATACCAACCCTCTTGGCTTGTGGAATTTTCTAAGACACCAATTCCTTTAAGAACAATTCAAAGCTCAGACAATCTCCTTAGTCCTCACAGACGTACTCTCATCTTAGGTTCGAATTTTGACTAAATTGTTCCTACTCTTTCGTCTCGGTTTCCAGTTCTCCTTCTACCATAGCACAACTCTCTCGGAGATCCCTCAATCCGTGAGAAACAGAGTCGTATCTCTTCTCCGATCCGGCGATGCTCGAGCTCACTCGGTGGTTCTCTTTACAAATTCGTCATTTCGCTCTTTTTTGGGTCTATTTAAGCATCTGGGCCCAAAACATTGGCCCTTCTTATATGAATTAGTCTTGCTCGGTCCATCCTCTTAGACAGTTTAACTTCTTTCTTCAAATATAATGAACAACCAAAAATAAAAATATTTATAAGGTTCTATCGTTAAAGACATGAGCGGAAATTTTGCATTTGTTACGCATTTTTCCAACATACAATTTGCATTGTCAGCACTAGGAAGGAATCATTTACATTTCGTGTTTCACAAGAAACTTCATCTTCTTGAACTAGACCAATTCCTCAAAAAAAAAAACTGTGCGCAAGAAGACAGCCACAAAAGTGGAGTTCTTAAAACGCATGAATATATTTATCCTCAAATAGTCTTTGAATCTTCAGTTTACTTATTACACTTTTACATTAAACAATAACTTCACCTGACCACAAAAAAAAACATAGATTTCACCGAGAGAACTTACAATGTCTGAAACTTCTTCCATATCTTTAACAGAGAGAATTTATAATCATCTTTGTGTTTCTGATGTTTCTCTTGCCTTGTTGGGACTATTTGTTTTCTGTTCCTTGCGTGAGATGGTTACCAAAAAGCAAGGGCCAATGCTATGGCCAGTGTTCGGAATTACTCCAGAGTTCTTCCTTAAGAGGAATGATGTTTATGGTTGGGTCACAAGATGTTTAAAAAAATGCAAAGGTACATTTCCTTATCGCGGAATCTGGCTTAGTGGCTCTTCTGGAGCTGTGACTTGTGTTCCTGCTAACGTCGAATACATGCTCAAGACTAACTTCAAGAACTACCCCAAAGGTCCTTTCTTCAAAGACCGGTTCAATGATCTTCTTGACGATGGTATCTTTAACGCTGATGCTGAGTCTTGGAAGGAGCAACGACGGATCATAATAACCGAAATGCATTCAACACGGTTCGTGGAGCATTCCTTTCAGACAACACAAGATTTGGTAAGGAAGAACCTGCTGAAGGTGATGGAGTGTTTCGCAAGTTCACAAGAGGCTTTTGACCTTCAAGATGTGCTCTTACGCTTGACGTTTGACAACATTTGCATCGCGGGTCTAGGAGATGATCCGGGAACTCTAGATTCTGATCTTCCTCTTGTTCCATTTGCTAAAGCTTTTGAAGAAGCAACGGAATCTACTCTGTTTAGATTCATGATCCCTCCTTTTGTATGGAAATCCATGAGGTTTTTCGACATTGGGTATGAGAATGGTCTCAGGAAAGCTATTGAGGTCGTTCATGAGTTTGTTGACAAGATAGTTGTGGATCGTATCTGCAAGCTCAAGGAGGAAAAAACGTTAGGCAACAGATCTGATGTTCTCTCAAGAATTATTGAGATAGAAAGTCACAAGAAGAGTGATGAAAAAGATCCTTCAACCATCAAGTTTTTTAGACAATTCTGCACAAGTTTCATCTTAGCTGGACGAGACACAAGTTCAGTTGCACTTACATGGTTCTTCTGGGTGATACAGAAACATCCAGAAGTTGAAAACAAAATCATCACTGAGATCAGAGAAATCTTGAGACAACGAGGGGATGATCAAGAAGCCAGCAAAAACAAGAGTCTCTTCACAGTCAGAGAATTAAACGACATGGTCTATCTACAAGCTGCACTTTCAGAGACCATGAGACTTTACCCTCCAATTCCAATGGAAATGAAACAAGCCGTGGAAGACGATGTTTTCCCTGATGGGACTTTCATAAATAAAGGTTCAAGGGTTTACTTTGCGACTTATGCCATGGGAAGGATGGAATCTATTTGGGGAAAAGACTGTGAATCGTTCAAACCAGAGAGATGGATCCAAGCAGGGAATTTTGTGAACGATGATCAATTCAAATACGTTGTGTTCAATGCTGGTCCAAGGTTATGTGTAGGGAAAACATTTGCTTATCTACAGATGAAGATAGTCGCTGCTTCAATCTTGTTGAGGTACTCAATCAAGGTTGTTCAAGATCATGTTGTTGTCCCTAGAGTTACAACAACCTTGTACATGAAGCACGGTCTCAAGGTGACCATCTCTACAAAGAAGCTGGAAGACAAGATACACGTTCAATATTAGAGAATCAAGGTTCACACTTCATAGATAACAGAGAAATATTAGTCCATACCATATCATGGAGAAGTTACTAAAGTCATGTTCCTTGTAGAAAGAAGCATTGCAAAAGATTAAGACTTTAAGGGAAATCTGATTTTCCTGTTTAATATCAAAATCGCAATGTAACAACATCTTCACCTTGAACTAAAACAAAAAAACATCTTCACCTTCTACAAAAGTATATACTTGTTTTCGATCATCTAATCTTTAGGTCTTAAAATATTTCCATATGCATTCAATTGAATCAGAAGATATTTATCTGGTTTTGAGTAACCACAAAGCACAATAGCCAACGTTGATGTCATTTCCTTCAATTCAATTATCCAAATATCAAAGTTAAAATTACAGAATATTACTTGAAAAAAATGATTTGCTAAGGAAATAGTATTATAGTATTCTAACATTTTAATTTCATTTTTCTTACGTAAAACAATTTTTATTCTTGACTAAATTAAATTTCTTATAAATTTTAGCAAGTCAAAGAGGTTTACAACATAGACGAGATCTGTTTATACAACCTCGAGCTCTTCAATGTCCTTGTGGCTTTAATGATCTTGAACCACTGGCTCATTGGCTCACAAGATCTGTTCTTCCTCAGACACTTGCAGGCATTAGCTACGACATTGTTGGTTAAGTCCACGTCAAGGCAAAGAGTGGTCTTGTTACTTGTTCTAGAAGCTAAGTGCATCCTAGAGGCCGAGATGGTCCTCCATTTCGAAACAGTTCTCGAGCAACTTGTCATAGTAACCGGATTTTGTGGTCCATTGCTCTGTAAACACAAAGACTGGTCTTTGATTCTTATGACTTTCATAGTGTAGCTCCATGGTTCGGAACTATTGCACGGACCAAGTATGACTTTTGTCGAGTCATTGAGAGATCGTACTAGGCAGAGTCCGGTTAAAGGATGAAAAACCAAATTGTAAGCATCGGTTCGAGTACCCGGTCCTAGTAAATCAAATAAATTAAAAAGTTAGCTTTGTTTAACAAAAATGTTGCAGCAAAATTTTCAAGATATATGCACACCTTGAAGTGGAGATTGAAGAAGAGAGATCTTTTGCAAGAAACTCGAATTCCGAACACTAATCCAATCCGAATCCAACAAACCATAATACTCAACCATCCCAACATTGCCTTGTCTTAAGTAATAGCTTCCGGTAAGCGCCCAGACCGACCAATCCACGTCATTTTCAGCTGCCCAACCGGTTAAACAACCGAAATACCGGTCATCTTCAGTGTTTTTTCCTCTTTCATCTATACCAAATTCGCTGATGAACAACGGAAAGCCTTGGTTAAGAAGAAAACCGCCAGCGTTTTTGATCCGGTTTAGAATTTGACCGCAATTATCGTTAGTGTTATTGTCCGTCCACGAGCTTCCGTCACTGAAAGAATACCAATGCATCTCGAAGACAAGTTTTTCGGTGAATGATATATTTACTGGTCGAGACCTAACGAAGGAAAGATCAGTGTCGAAGCTGAGACCGGAGAGGATTACAAGTACGTTCTTGTTTGCTGAATGAACTGCTTCCGCTCCTTGTTGCATATACCTACGTAAATAAAAATAAAATAAAATCATTTTGTTATCAAACTAAGATATTTTTTATAACCCTTATTTTTAAACTAAGATATATAGGCTAACTAAGATATATAGTGTTACCGTGCTTGGGATGGTGTGTTGTGAGACTAAGAAGAAGAAACAGAAGAATGGAAAAATGCAATACATGCGTTTTGTTGTCATTTCTTTTATGATTCTTTTGTGTGTTAGTGAATCATTTTGACAATAGTTCTTATTTATAGAGAATTAAAGAGAGAGACAGGGTTGATGAGTAAAAGTCTCTGTCATAATAATTTGTTCTTCCTTTACTATTCATTTATCATAAATTATAAGGTATGTATTTCACATTTTACTTTACTAGGAGTTAAAAAAGAGAGTCATTTTTTGTTTTCAAAACAGTTGGTTACCTTTCCGTCTTAATCAACGTATGATATATTAGTATATAAGTTATTTTTTAACATGAGTTTTCTTAGAAGAACAAAACTTATATCTGATGTCAAAAAAGAGAAAAAAAACTATCATAACTATATAACTGTCAAAATACAATCATGCGTGTTATATAACTTTTTCACAAGTTAAGGGAGACTTAAAAGCGTTGGATTCGACGACCATTGAAGTTGAACCTACGCCCAAGTAATTACTCCTTTTGTGTTTTTGTCCTAAACACAAGATTTTGTTTCTTTCTTTCATAAACTAAGATAAGATGTTTGTTGTAAAATAGAAAATAGACAAACTTGCTTACCACCAAGAAACAAAGTAATATCATTTCTTAAATCACAAATATACGTACTACGTTGTCTACGTAAATTCGTATACTACAAGAGATTCGCCTTAAATAATGCGTCACTTTAATTTTAGTGTCATTTATTTACTTTGGGCCATATAACAATATTGATAGATCAAAAGCCCATTTCTTAAAAGGGCCGTAAATCTAAATGCAGTGTTTTTTTTTTGTTTATCCAGTTAGTTTTTTCTTCTCTGAAAATTGAAATTGCTCTTGCGATTTCTTCTTTCTACAAACAAATTGTATTTCACAGATTCATTGATTTACACAAATTTCGTCTTACCTTCTCTACTCTGAGTCAAATTTAAAGGTACGAGAGGAGATCTACCATCAAAGGTTCAGACAAATGTTGCTGCTGTGAAGGGAATCGCTCGTCTCATTCGGTTTAATTTTTGTTATTACAAAATTAACTTTAATTTTACAGTTTTGATTTAAACCGACCGGTTCTCTGTAAACCGTTGTTTCCTTTTTTTTCTTCTCCTTTTTTTTTCTTCTTCTTATATTTCTTCTCACTTACTCTAAACGACATCGTCTCTGTTTAAGGTTTAAAACGACGTCGGATCCTCACCTGTTCACGATTCCCAGTATTTCTCCGTTGATATTACGCTTCGTCCCCTTGGGTTTAAAGCTCGCACCTTGCAGTCTAGCTGTGAGCTAGAAGCGTCGAGATTGTGCGGTGCAAGAAATTAAGGTAACGCTTTTATGGATATTTGTAAATCAAGGCAGGAGTTCATCTTTATCGCTCCTCCCAGAGACGATCTCTCGTGGATAAAGAATTAATTCAAGGATCTTATGAGTGAACCAACTTGTTTTGTTGTATCTTCAAACTTGTTCTGCTACTTGTGGGCGGGGTTATAGGGTTTATCAGAGAATCAACCGACTGAGTAAATTGCTTCTTTTATTATTATTCAGGGAATCACCGAATTGTATAATGTAAGTTCTCTCTTTTTCAATTTTCGATATTTTTTTGTAAATTTTAGAACTTGGAATCAAAGTTTGTTTCTTTTTGGATTTTCACTGAGAGATACTTACTTCAATTTCGCTTATTTGTTATACAGGGGGATTGTTTTGGAACCTCGTTGTCCCAAAAGCGTTGATGGGATTAGCATTGACCCTGAGCCTAATTGGAATTTTGATTGCTTGGTCTCTGAGATCGAGTCTGTTGAAAAGAAGCTTAATGCCTTTTCAAAGTTTCCTCAACCATTTATTAAGACTACCTTAGGGTATTATAAATCTCTCTTTTTACTTTATGTTTAGTTCATTCTGGAGTGGATTCTGCATTGAGTTACGATTGATGAAGTTGTCCTTATAAATCTTTTGGTGTTGATTAATAATTCAAGTAAGTTGTTTGAATTTATAACGTTTCTGATGTTCATTGGGCGTGTTAAAAGGATGGGAAGGAGTGGTGGAGGATTTGTAATGCATGTATCAGAAGATGAGATGGAGAGTGATGAAGATGAAGAGAGTGATGAAGAAGAAGAAGAAGTAGAAGATCATAGTCAAATCTGTACAATGGGGAAACGTTTTGCCTGTGATGAGCTATACTTGAGGTGATCACCACTAAATTTCCCTTGCTCGTTTGTTTCAAAACTAAGAAAGGCTTATTTAGTGTTGTTTGATGTTTTTATCTGTTATTTTGTGTTCATACAGTGATGAATCTGATGATGAATTTGATGGTGAACCTGAGTCCTTTTTGATGAATAAGATGGGTCTGGCTGAGAGTGCACTATATGAGGTGATCAACGACCACCAAACGGAAGTTAAGGTAGGCAGAATTTATTTGTTTTTTGTTAATAAGTAGATACATATTGCTGAGTGTTGCATTCCGAGTGGTGTATTTTTAACTTATTGATCTCTTGATAACAGGAAGATATTAGGAATCAAGTATCAGTTGTCGAAACGGAAATAATGAATGAGATTGAAACGTCTCGCTCTGCAATAGCTCGGGTTGAAAAGTACAGCGAAACTAGAAAAGAAGTTGAACGGAAACTTGATCTTCAATATCAGCGAAAAGTGTAAGCTCATGTTCCTGGGATTCTAGTTTCACAAATACATTTTCTTGCCAATTTAGTTCATATGCTGTGAATTTTTTCTTCTATTATCTTCAAAATTTGGGTAATAATGAGTTTTTCTTGTTACTGTTTTGTTAGTGCTGAAGCACTTGATACCCATCTGACTGCAGTCCAACGTGAACATCAAATTAAATCACAAATAGAAGAAAGAAAAATAAGGAGTGAGGAAGCTCAGGAGGAAGCCAGGAAGAGAGAAAGGGCACTTCAAGAAGAGAAAATACGTCAAGAAAAAGCTCGGGCAGAGGCTGAAGTCTGTGTTAATCCATTGAACTTTATGTATGATATTCCTACCCTAGTCAGTTTGCTTAACGTCTCTCTCTTTTGGCTCCATTAGATGTTAGAAAAAATCAGAGCTGAGGAAGCAAAGAAAGAAGTTGAGAGAAAGGCAGCCAAAGAAGTAGCCGAAAAGGAAGCAGCAGATCACAAAGCTGCGGAACAAAAACTTGCAGAAGAGAAGGCTATGATAGAGAGAGTTAGTGTTGCTGGGAGTTCAGCTGGGTCAAATGCTCAAGCTGGGGGTGAGCCATCTTCTATTAAGTACATAATTTTCTTCTATGGGTCGTGATTGTTCTTTCTTAATCATATGAAGAATATTATCTCACATTTTGTTGTGTTTATTTTTGTTAATCGTGCAAGGTAAATCAATCCAAGCTGCAGAAAGTGCTCTGACATTGGAGAAGCACAGATTGAAGAAGCTCGAAGAGTTAGAAGCCATGAACCAATCGCTAAGATCACGTTCAAATGAGGTATCTAATATTTTCTTTCGGTTTTATCTGTTTTATCATCCACATATGCTCACAAGTCATGTGGCTTTTTTCTATTTGCAGGACTTTAGCAGTTTTGAAAAGCATATTGGAAGGGTGATAAGGCAAATAACTGGGCAAAGGGATAATGTAAGGTATGGTTCATGGTTTCTGCTTGTAATCTGTCAAGTTTTTCACCCAGACAAGGTTAAGATCATTTGTTACATTCTATACCAGTTTAAAGATGGCTTGGTGTAACCTTTGTTTTAACTATTTCTGCTTTGCTTTTGCAGTGCGAAAATAACTGATATAATCAAAATATTTAAAGACCCTCGTTGTCCGGTATCCATCAGTATTGCAACTTTTGCAAAGAAGGTAACTTTTATGTCTGGCCAGTTAAACATTCACCAGTTCATGTTGTATTGTTGGATGTTGAAGAAATCTTAGATATATATATATATATATGTTCATGTGTTGGATTATCTTCTGGACTGTGTGTAATATAGAAAACTGAAACTGATGGCATTTTTAATGTTTCGCTGATTCTTTCAGATGGTCTCCTCTAGTCAAAACCCTTTTGCATGTAGCTACGTCATTGTCTATGTCACCTCGCAGGTATCTCTTGATTTTTAGTATTTTTACGGTGGATTATTGTTCATGTAAGTGTTATTGAATATTATCTACCCACAGTTTCCAGAAGCTATGGATATTCTTCTTGCTGAATTCCACAAAGCTTGCACTTACACTGTCCCAAAGCATATTATAAACTCACAGGTAGATAATCTTCTTCAATAAGTATTTTGACAAAAATGTTAAAACCTTTTGTATTTCCTAATAATTATTCCCTGTTACAAATTCAGTCAGATTGGGGTTCAGACGCATATGAACGCTTAGCTTCTATAATGAGGCTCTATGGTGCACTTGTCCAGGTTTTCACCTCTTTCATGCAACTATCTCTTATGCGTTGCTATTTCCATAATCCGGTTCTTAGCAATGTGAGTCTTCTTATGGTAATTACAGACCGATGTCCGCGGTGGCAATGCTTCTAACATTCACGGGATAGAACATGGATGGGCTTGGTTAGCTCGGTTCCTAAACAAAATCTTAACCAAGAACAGAGCTACTGCAACGGCCTTAAATGCCTTTCTCCAGGTTCTGAGAAAGCATCAATTACAATAACTGATTCCGAATAATAAAAACCTTCTTTAAATCATAACTGTGGTATCTTTTTGTGTGTGTAGACGGCAGGGTTTGTTCTTCATCAGCGGTACAAATCTCAGTTTGTAAAACTTGTGAATGTGATCAGAGAGCATTTCTTGGAGAAATTGAAGGCGAAAAAGGATACATCGGATCTAGTATTGATCATAGCTGATATCACGGCGTACTTAGATGACCGGATGTATCTCAAGGAACCTGAAGGAAGAACTCTGAAGACGACGGGTCTCTTGTCAAAAGAGTTTACTGAAGAATTAGATCAGCAGAACAACAATCAGCATTACCAGAGGAATTATTACAGAGACTATTAGTGATTGATGTATCTTTTGGCCAAAATAAAAAACCATCTCAATTTTCATGAGGCATTGTTGTAACCTATTATCACTTTTGTCAGACCAAAGATTCAACACAAGAAACGTTTATTTTTATTGTTATTGAGTATAAAGTTTCATTTAGGTTCAGTATTGAAAAAATAGAACGAGTTGAAGAGTTGTTTTCTTGAGAGTGATTGCTCCGGTTTCTATTTTTTATTCATTCTTTGTTATACAATTTAATTCTTCTATAATCCATTTTTGGATATATATATTCCTAAAGAAAACTAATATCTCAAAAGTCTTTCTATTAATAATTTTTTATTCAAGGTAACGTGGGCGGCAGACCTAAATATAGTTAACACGTTCCCGGATTTCATGGGGTTTGTTATTAGTTCTTTTGTTTTTATCCAAACATACATTATATAATTCAATTCTCATAATTTAATGATAATCAACTTTTAACATTTTATCAAAACATCTAAGTAATTCAAGTTACGTTTTAGTGACCGGAATATAATGCTACTGGAGATTTATTTGCACATTGGAGTTCCTAGCTTAAACACACAAAAGAAGTTTTTGTTCATGGCAATTTTCCCTTTGTAGTTTTTCTATTAGTACTCGTTCTCATATGTTCTTAATTCGTTGCGTCCACACTCGTGTATGATCCATAGGATTAACAAATATGTTTGTGAAAATTCCTGTCTGGAGATCAAAGAGTCTTTTGATCACACGCATACATGATATATGATTTTAATGTAATACAAATATTGCAAAATCAAAATTAATAAACTGAGTACAAATACATTATGTTATGAATTCGTCGTCGTTTCAGTGATGAAGAAGTGGAACAAGCTCGAGAGTTGTTTTCTTGCTGATAATGATCGATCCTGTTTCTTCCAAGTCAATGTCTTTCACATTCTTCCCTTGAGGCACTTCCCAATCGAAGAAGTAAAGCAAATTCAGCAGTCCTAATTCCACGGTGGCGATCCCCATCGTCATCCCTGGACAGATTCTTCTACCAGAACCAAACGGTAAAAGCTCAAAGTTCAGTCCTCTGTAATCTATGGAACTGTCAAGAAACCTATCAGGGTTAAACTCATCTGGATTTTCCCAGATTTTTGGATCGCGTGCGATCGCGTAAATGCTGATCATCATCTGTGTTTTTGCGGGGATATCGTAGCCTTGGATCTTGACATGAGACAATGTCTCTCTTGGTAGCAAAAGTGGAGCTGCTGGATGTAATCTGAATACCTCCTTAACCATGAGCTTGAAGTAGTGAAGCTCGTTTAGATCTTGCTCCGTAATTCTCTCCTTCTTGTCCCCAAGTGTTGTCCTAATCTCATCTTGCACTTTCTTCATCACTTTTGGGTTTCTGATCAGCTCTGCCATCGCCCAATTCAAAGTGACGACGCTTGTGTTTACTCCTGCAAGAAATATGTCCTGATACAAACACAGAACGCGTAAGTTCAACTCTTTACAAGAGTTTAGCCTCTGCGTTACTTATTGTGGTCTAGAAGAAAGCGTGAGCTTACCGAAATGATTCCTTTGAGATGATCTGTTGTGAGTTTGAAAGAGTCTCCATCTTTCTCTTGCTTCTTCATCAGATCAATCATCACATCAACTACATCAGGGCTCTCTGATTCTCTTCTTCCAGGCTTTAGATGATCATCGAGAACGTTCTGGAAGAAAGTGTCGAGTTCCGAGAAAACACTGTTCAAGTTCTTGTTCTGACCTGAGATCCGGTCGATAAGCCAACCAACTCCAGGGAAGAAATCAGAGAAGGCAATACTCTCGACGAGCATCTCAAACTTGTTAACTAGATCCGCAACGTTGTGCTCGTCGATGAACTCGCACTTGTGGATATTGATCCCAAACGCGAGCCTACACACGATACTCGCCACGAGCGTGAAAAGGGTCTTCTTCAGATTCACCGGAGATCGTGTCAGAGCCGATTCGGTAAGTTTCTTGACTAACAAGTCATTCTCTTCCTCTCTAATATACCTGAAAGATTGAAACTTTTTCATGTTCAAAAGCTCCACAACCACGAGCTTCCTTAATGCTTTCCATTCTTCACCGTAAGGCGCGAATCCGATGTCTTTGAAGTTGTAAGAGATCATTCTTGTCGCGACAGTCTCTGGTCGGCTGCAACACTCAAGATCTTGTGTCTTGAGAGCTTCCTCTGCTCCTTCTTTCGATGAGATCACGACCACAGGGACGAATCCGAAATGGAGAAGCATCACTGGTCCGAACTTTTGGGAAAGGTTTCGGAAACATGCGTGAGGCAGTCCTTTAAGGTTGTGTAAGTTTCCGATGATCGGAAGCATCTTGGGAGCCGGAGGAAGCTTCCATTTTGAAGGCTTGAGATTTTTGGAGATGATCGATAAGGAAACTAAGAAAATGGGTACAAGACAGAGGAAACAGAGCAAGATTGACATTGTTTATTGCTCTGTTTTTTTTTCTTAATGTGGTTGGATTGAAAAACAGAGTTTCAATATATAGACAGTGATTTTTATCTACATATTGTAACTGCTACTTGGATTAATTAATAGTTTTTCAATATATAGACAGTGATTTTTATCTACGTATTGTAACTGCTACTTGGATTAATTATTAATCATATCTTTGTGGAAACCGTGTATTTTAACGTAATTAACGTAATTAATGCTCCGATTGGTCTCTATAACATGTTTTTTTATTTATTTTAATCTTTTCACATTCAATAATGTCTTATCAATTTCTTTCAGTAGTGCAAATGTTGATTAAGAATTTAATATAGAGATTTTGCATAACTAAGTGTTGACTTTTCTTCTTATCCTACTAATATTGACTTTTTAAAAATGAACCAATGTTTTCACGTCCGATCCGGCCACTCCGACCGGTTAATCCGGGACCTGGACACTACTCCAATTCGAATTTAGTATTAAAACCCGCCAATAATAAAACCGGAAAAATTGCCATTAACCCGCCACCCGGCCGATTCAACCGATCCACCGGGTTACGTGTCAAGAAATTTTTTAAAATATTTATTTATTTTTATTTTAAAACCCTTTTTATTCAAAAGAAATGTTTGATTTTGAGAATAAAATAGTATTTTACATTTATTTTAATAACTTTGTAGTTTTTAAAGCGCATACATACGACTGGTTGTTTTGATGTTTAATTATATTATTTTTGTCATTAGCGATTTTATATTATTTTAGTGATTTCTTCACTTTTGGTTTAAATTTGATTGAATTACTTTAATATTATTATTAGATTTTTTTTGTTTTTATAAAACATGGTGTTACCTTTTCACTATTTTAATATTGTTAGTCTTTTATTCTTAATTTCATAAAACAATACATAGAAATATTAGTAGATACATAATAATATATAAATGATTCCTTATTTTATTGATCTGGCGGTTGACTCGGTTCGACCGGTGACCCGAAAGGTCATCCGGTTTGGTATCTGGGTCGGGTATAAAAACATTGAAGTTAACCTTATGACAAAATTTGGTCCGTACGATAGTAATATCAACGAGGGTCTACTATTCTTAATACTTAACATATGTCTCTAATGAAAAATCAAGCTTAATATAACATAAACATTCGATTACCAAAAACTTAGGAAGATTTTTAGTGGCGAAGAACTTGAACGAGGTCAGATTTTTAGTGATGAAGAAGTGGAACAAGCTCAAGAGTTGTTTTCTTGCTGATAATGATCGATCCTGTTTCTTCCAAGTCGATGTCTTTCACATTCATCCCTTCAGGCAAAGCCCAATCAAAGAAGTAGAGCAAATTCAACAAACCCAATTCCACGGCGGCGATCCCCATCGTCATCCCGGGACAGATTCTTCGGCCAGAACCAAACGGTAACAGCTCAAAGTTCAGTCCCTTGTAATCTACGGAACTGTCAAGAAACCTATCAGGGTTAAACTCATCTGGGTTTTCCCAGATTTTTGGATCGCGTGCAATCGAGTAAACGCTGATCATCATTTGGGTTTTTGCGGGGATATCGTAGCCTTGGATCTTGACATGAGACAATGTCTCTCTTGGCAGCAAAAGTGGAGCTGCTGGGTGTAACCTAAGTATCTCCTTAACCATGAGCTTGAAGTAACGAAGCTCGTTTAGATCTTGCTCTGTGATTCTCTCCTTCTTATCCCCAAGTGTTGTCCTAATCTCGTCTTGCACTTTCTTCATCACTTTTGGGTTTCTGATCAGCTCTGCCATCGCCCAATTCAAAGTGACGACGCTTGTGCTTACCCCTGCAAGAAATATGTCCTGATACATACACAGATCATGTAAGTTCAGATCTTTACAAGAGTTTAGCCTCTGCGTTACTTATTGCGGTCTAGAAGAAAGTGTGAGCTTACCGAGATGATTCCTTTGAGATGATCTGTTGTGAGTTTGAAAGAGACTCCATCTTTCTCTTGCTTCTTCATCAGATCAATCATCACATCAACTACATCAGGGCTCTCTAATTCTCTTCTTCTAGGCTTAAGATGATCATCGAGAATGTTCTGGAAGAAAGTGTCGAGTTCCGAGAAAACACTGTTCAAGTTCTTGGTCTGACCTGAGATCTGGTCGATAAGCCAACCAACTCCAGGGAAGAAATCAGAGAAGGCAATACTCTCGACGACGGTATCAAACTTGTTTACTAGATCCGCAAGGTTATGCTCGTCGATGAACTCGCACTTGTGGATATTGATCCCGAACCCGAGCCTACACACGATGCTCGCTACGAGCGTGAAAAGAGTCTTCTTCAGATTCACCGGGGATCGTGTCAGAGCCGATTCGGTTAGTTTCTTGACCAACAAGTCACACTCTTCCTCTCTAATATACCTGAAAGATTGAAACTTTTTCATGTTCAGAAGCTCCACAACCACGAGCTTCCTTAAGGCTTTCCATTCCTCACCATAAGGCGCGAATCCGACGTCTTTGAAGTTGTAAGAGACCATTCTTGTCGCAGCAGTCTCTGGTCGGCTGCAACATTCAAGATCTTTGGTCTTGAGAGCTTCCTCTGCTCCTTCTCTCGATGAGATCACGACCATATGGACGGATCCGAAACGGAGAAGCATCACTGGTCCGAATTTTTGGGAGAGGTTTCGGAAACATGTGTGAAGTAATCCTTTAAGGTTGTGTAAGTTTCCGATGATTGGAAGTGTCTTGGGACCCGGAGGAAGCTTCCATTTTGGAGGCTTGAGTTTTTTGGAGATGATTGATAAGGAAACTAAGAAAATGGGTAAAAGACAGAGGAAACAGAGCAAGATTGACATTGTTTATTGCTCTGTTTTTTTTTCTTAATGTGGTTCGATTGAAAAACAGAGTTTATATAAAGAGGAATATTATTTGGGAAAATGTCATTTAAATCGCGAACTTAGCGAAAACGTCATTTTAAGTATCAACTTTGTCGTAGGACATTTTAAGCATCAACTTTCGTTGACTTTGTTTTTTATATACGAAATTCTCGTTGACCCGGCCAATTAGACAAATCGTTAAATCTATATTAACGGCTCCGTTAGTGACAAAACGACGTCGTGTATAAAAACAAGAACTTTCAAATTTAGGCTATTTAAAACATAAACTTTTTGTACTAGACCATTTAAAACATGAACTTTTTGTACAAAACCATTTAAATCATCAACTTTCATTCATTAATTGTCACATATAAAAAAAAAGTTTAAAACTATTTATATATTGGTTGAAGATAAAAAAAAAGATATGTTTTAATAAGAATTTAACATATTATTTTAAAATAAATGAGAAATAATTGAAATTATTTTCTAAATCTATAAAAACAAAATGTATACTATTTTCTTAAGTTATACAAAATAACACTATTATTCGAAGCAAAATATTGTTAACTCTATAAATAACACTATTGTTAAGTTAATAAAGAAGTAACACTATATTTTTTGAAGCAAACAGTCAAAATGAGCAATAGTGATATTTAGTGAGTTAACAATTTTTTTTAAGTTATACAAAATGTATCCTATCTGTATAACTTAAGAAAATAGTATACATTTTGTTTTTATAGATTTAGAAAATAATTTTAATTATTTCTCATTTATTGTAAAACAATATGTTAAATTCTAATTAAAACACATCTTTTTTTTATCTTCAATCAATATATAAATAGTTTTAAATTATTTAAATTTTTTTCGATTTAAATGTCATTTAAATGACATTTCTTCCAATATTATTTAGAAAGCGATTGTTATCTACATATTGTAACTACTACTTGGATTAATTATTAATGATATATCTTTAGTTGCGTCGGAAACCGTGTATTTTTTTTTGTTTATAATAGTCAACTTTTTAATCCAATCATGTTCATGAATCGTACGGTTCGTATGATCGTACCTTTTGCAAGTTGTGTGCTGCGAACTTTTTAAAAAAAAATTATGTAGATTGCACACATATACACAAGAAAAGTCAAAATCTGATGGTATAGAGATATGCCTAATAAGTCAGCAACTTCTCAACTTCTAACCAGAAACTTAAAGCACAAAGGACAACTTTTTCGTTTGTCAAATTTGGTTAATTTTTAACAAATATAACTAAAAATTTGGGGATACTCAGTTATTTTGGGTATTTTTGTTATTTTTGTCCTAGTCTCGTCTTGCACTTTCTTCATCACGTTAGGGTTTCTGATTAGCTCGGTTATTGCCCATATCATTGAGCAGAAGAAGATTGACATTTTCGTTGCTCAATCTAATTCAAACAACTTGGATGGGTGTTTTAAAATCATCTGACATTTTCTAAAGTGCAATTATTGATCCACCACATCAGTCGTTGTCGATAATAAATTAGTCAATGATTGGAATAAAATAACCAAAACTCTTTACGTGTGATAAAGGTTATATTGCTTCGTGATTTACATGAATACTATATGCTCGAGTATCCAAACCCAATCTTGAAATAAATGACCCAAACCCAACAATTCTATACAGTAGAACTTTACACAGACCTTACAAATTTAAAGAAATATAATTGTAAAACATAGATCTCAAAACTCTTAACACAACAAATTTATATAACTTTAATAACTCTATATTTTTATAAGTATAAATTTTACAAACAATTCTGTAAAGAGAAATTTATACAGATATATACTAGTATGCAAATTTGTACTCATTTATCATGAACGTATCTATTCTTAATACATGCATACTAAAGATAGCACAAATATTTAACAACCAAATTAAAAAGCTCTTGCCATAAAAAGCAGATTTTTAGTAATGAAGAACTTGAACGAAGTCAAAAGCAACTTCATTTTTGGTGATGATCTTGTTGGCTTCTTCCTTCTCCGGCAATCCCCAATCGAAGAAGTAAAGCAAGTTCAACAATCCCAATTCAACAATGGCGATCCCCAATGTCATCCCTGGACAGATTCTTCTGCCAGAACCAAACGGTAAAAGCTCAAAGTTTAGTCCTCTGTAATCTATGGAACAGTCGAGAAACCGCTCAGGATTAAACTCATCTGGGTTTTTCCAGTGTTTTGGATCACGTGCAATAGCGTAAGCGTTGATCATGATCTGTGTTTTCGCGGGAATATCGTAGCCTTGGATCTTGATGTGAGACATTGTCTCTCTTGGAAGCAAAAGTGGAGCAGCTGGATGTAATCTGAATATCTCCTTAACCATGAGCTTGAAGTAGTGAAGTTGGTTTAGATCTTGCTCCGTGATTCTCTCTTTCTTGTCCCCAAGTGTTGTCCGAACCTCGTCTTGCACTTTCTTCATCACGTTAGGGTTTCTGATCAGCTCTGTTATTGCCCATATCAATGTGGTGGCGCTTGTGCTAACTCCTGCTAGATATATGTCCTGTCATAAAACCACAAAAGTTGAGTTGTTGCAAGATTTGTTTGACCAATACGGCATTAAGATAAACGAGTTTATTATAGAGATGTTACCGAGATCATTCCTTTGAGATGATCAGTGGTGAGCTTGAAAGAGTCTCCACCATCTTTGTCTTGCTTCTTCATCATATCAATCATCACATCAACTATATGATCAGAGCTCTCTCTTCCAGGCTTGAGATGATCATCAAGAATATTTTGAAAGAAAGTGTCAAGCTCCGAGAAGATATTAGTCAACATTTTGTTCCGACCTGAGAACCAATCGATGAGCCTACCGATTCTTCCAGGGAAGATATTAGAGAACATAGAAGTCTTAGTGACCATTTCAGACGTATGCACGAGATCCACGATGCTATCTTCATCTATGAACTCACACTCATGGATATTTAGCCCGAACCCGATCCTACACACAATACTCCCGACTAAAGTGTAAAGGGTTCTCTCTAGATTCACTGGAGATAGTCTCGAAGCAGAATCAGAAAGTTTCTTGACCAATAAGTTGTTCTCTTCTTCTATGATATACCTGAAAGATTGAAGCTTTTTCGTGCTGAAGAGCTCGACAACCGAGAGCTTTCGCATAGCTCTCCATTCTTCACCGTACGGTGCGAATCCGATGTCTTTAAAGTTGTAAGAGATTGCTCTGGTTCCGACCGTCTCTGGTCTGCTACAACAGTCAAGGTCGTGGATCTTGAGCACTTCCTCTGCTGCTTCTTTAGACGAGATCACTACCACGGGGACGAATCCATAGCGGAGAAGCACCACCGGTCCGTACTTTTGGGAGAGATTTCGACTATTCCGGGGGTTTAATTTTCGGCGTTGATGTAAGTTTCCGATGATCGGAAGCTTCGGTGGGCCTGGGGGAAGTTTCCATTTCGAAGGTTTGAGATTTTTCAAGAAGATAAAGAAAAGGGGTAAGATGAAGAATAAACAGAGCAAGATTGACATTTTCGTGGCCCTGTTTTTTTTTGTTCTTTCTTGGTTTTCTACTGTAATTTAATTTTGTACTCTTATGAATCTCTCTTCCTCTTTAAAAAAAATCCAGCTGATGATAAAAAAAAAAAAAAAAAAAAATGGAAGAACATTGGTTTTTTTCGGGGGAGAATGGAGTTTTGGGCCTCGGTCAGAAAAGTGATCTATAGCCCATCTTGCTTTTAGGTGAGCTTTGAGCTTAGAAGTTAGAATTAGTTTAGGACATAGGAATGGTTTTTGTGGTGGAAGAATTTGGGTTTCAGACTCGTTCTACTACTATCCATGACTGAAACATTTTTAAAGCAAATGAACAAACTTTATTATTTCTTGATTTATTGTTCAAACATTTCTTCTTATACAAACAACGCAGCAAAAGCTAAAGAATATTACGTTTTTTTTTTTTTTTGCTTCATACACTTTACAAGCTTCTTTTAGTGCCCATCATTAACGTTGAATGGGCACAAGTTGAAGAGGTAGTTTCTTGACAATGGAGATATTACCAGCTTCTTCCATATCAATGTCTCCAACTTTCATCCCATCAGGCAAGCTCCAATCAAAGAAGTAAAGCAAATTCATCAGTCCTAGCTCTATGGTAGCAACCGCCATTGGCATAGCAGGACATGCCCTTCGACCAGAACCAAATGGTAATAGCTCAAAGTGTTGTCCTCTAAAATCTACAGAACTATTCGCAAACCGTTCAGGGATGAACTCTTCAGGGTCAGTCCAACGATTCGGGTCACGTCCAATCGTCCATACATTAAGTTGTATTTGCGTTTTCGGGGGAATATCGTAGCCTTTGATCTTGATGTGTGACATTGTCTCCCTTGGGACTATAAATGGAAGTGCTGGGTGTAATCTGAATGTTTCCTTGATTATGAGGTTCAAGTAATCAACTTTGCCTAGATCTTCTTCAGTGATTCTTTCTCTGTTGAGACCGAGGGTGGCTCGAATATTTTCTTGAGCTTTCTTCATTACTCTAGGGTTCCTAGCGAGTTCTGTCATCGCCCAAATCATAGTTACAGAGCTTGTATCTATCCCGGCAAGAAATACATCCTGAAACATCACATTATAAAGTTTGAATAAATATAGTTGTTAATCTAATTAAGGTTAAACATCAGATATGAAAACACCAAGATTAGAGCTTCTTCTTTTTTTTTAAGATTAGAGCTTTACCATGACTATTGCCTTGACATTGTCCATATTGAGTTTGAAAGAATCTAAATTTCCATGTTTATCGACCATATCCAACATCAAGGTGACAATATCTTGATTGTTCCTTCCTTCTGGCTTCAAGTGATCATCAATCACATGCTGATAAAAAGCATCAAGCTCTTCAAAGACTTTGTTTATCCTCTTGTGTCTTTGAAACAACCAATCTATGAATCTTCCAATTCCACCAGGGAAGAAGTCAGAGAAAGTGAAAGTCCCTAGAGCTGTTGCAGCCTCGGTAACAAGCTCTTCGATCCTTTCTTGATCGATAACGAAACCGCTTTCACGGAAATTCTGTCCTAAAGCTACTCTACAAATTATGCTTGCGGTAAGAGAGAAGAAAGTTTTGCTTAAATCCACAGGAGTTTGCTTCAGAGCCGATGCAGACACTTTCTTCACCATGAATTCGACCTCTTCCTCTCTTATATACCTAAAAGATTGAGCCTTTTTTGAGCTGAAAAGTTCGATAACCGCCAGTTTTCGCATTTGTCGCCAATAATCACCGTATGGTGCGAAAGTAATGTCTTTAAAACCGTAAGAGAGTTTTCCAGTCCCGACCGTCTTTGGTCGGCTGCAACATTCCAAGTCATGGGTTTTGAGAACTGCTTCAGCTGCTTCGCTAGATGAGATCACAACAACTGGAACAAACCCGAGACGAAGAAGTACTACGGGTCCGTATTTGATTGAGAGCTTATGAAAACATCTGTGAGGCAATCCTGCGAGATGGTGTAAGTTTCCGATGATCGGAAGACTTGAAGGGCTCGGAGGAAGATTGAATTTTGGGGTTTTAATCTTTTTAAGAAAGATTGATGATATGAGGGTAAGAAGTGAAACTAAGAAGAAACAGAGCAAGATCGTCATTTTTCTCTTCCTCTGTTTTTTTAAAATAAAAGATTTGAATTATTGTCTCTGTTTTTTGGAAATATGAATTTAGACTTTAGAGGAGTCTTGCTTATATAAGATTAGTGACAGGGGTTGACGCCGTGATCGATACGTTAACTCTTCGATTCAAGAGGTTGAAATTTTGTAACAAAAGTTACTAGATTTGTGGAAAACTTATCTTCTTTGGAATCATAAACGATTGAGAAAGGCATAATCAAGTCTTGTGGTCCATCAACTTTGTTTTGATTGGTTGAGTGGATAAGCAGATTGATTGTATGTTAGTATATACTTTTTTTTTTTTGTCAACGATTGTATTTGTATATAAATCTATAGATAAGTTTTTTTTTTGGGGGGTCAAATATAGATAAGTTTTTTTATTGGATTTTGAATCGAAAAAGTTTGGTGATAATTTTTTTTTTTCAATTGTCGAAATATAAATTTAATAGATTTTATGAGTGATTTATTCCTTTCATTTTCATTTTCCTATTACTCATGGAGTAAAAGCGGGGGAAAATGATATCTTTAAGCGTTTATAAATGAAGTAAGCAAATAATTTCGCTGGAAACCATTCCTTTTTCGGAAACAAAATCTTAAGGATTTTTTTATTTTTATTTTTTTGAAGGATCTAATCTTAAGGATTTCTCCATAGAGAAAGTGATGATGATGGTGCAACACGTTTGCTGACACCAGTGGCGGAGGGAGAAAAAAGTTTCATAGGGTCAAAATATAAAATTTTGATTATATGGAAGTCAATATATTAATTATGCTAAAGTTTATATAATTTTAATACAAAAATACACCAACAATACTCTATATTTTAAAATCCATGGGTGGCAACTACAAGGTAGTTCGGCTGACACATTACCATTATCATATAGATAGATAATTTAACTCTGTATCAATCGAAGGTAGATTAGATCCAAACTTCCTTACATTATTATTACATGTGTATATATATATATATATATTTTGTTTTTTTCTGTCGGCAAATCTTGACATGTATATTTTACTATTAAAAAAAGTAAAATACTAGTATTTCTCATGTAATAGAGAAACAAACAAACAAAAGATAACTAAATTTGGATTTCGTCCAAGTTAGTTCCAATAGTAGGCTCGTCTTTTAGTGTTGAACGAAACATTTCTTGAATTTCGTTGTGATCAATCACATCACCCTTTCATCTATTTTTCATATTTCTAGGCTCCATAGAAGAACGTATAAGGCAGGGCAATTGGGTGTGGGACGGATTGAATAATATCAACATTTTGATACTTATGTTACTTATGCATGTGTCTTGTTCGAAATCTTAGACTTCAAACAGAGATAAATTAGTACTAAATTTTCATGAGTTTGGATACTGCTTTACCACCTCCACATCCATTTCACACCGTTTCCATTTAAAAAACTTTAAAACTTATCTCAAAAACTGAAAGGGAAGACAATTGCGACAAGAAATATATATTTGTAATTTAGTTATAACAAAGAGTGACGCCAAAAAAAAAATGTTATCACAAAAATATAGTTGGAGACAAAAGATTTGACCAAATTGCATGATTCCTAAAGTCTTTAACTCTTACATATACTATCCATATGGGCTACTATCAATACAACCCAAAAACCACGTTACGTACACAAAATGCATATATCCAAATTAACTGGATAAATTAATTTAATTAAAATCACACAATAATTTAACCTATATGTCGTGCAAGAAATGTAGGTTGAATTTTATATCATCGACCTCGTTCAATATGATGACTCACATAGTCACATGCAGGGGATGCACATGGATTTATATCCTATATAATAGTTATAGGGTATTTATTTTAACTCGATAATAATGAAACATGCATGGAATTTTTTTTTTTTTTTTGAAACGTCAATGAAAACATGGTATTTAGGAAAACATTTTTTTTTATTTTTTGTTGTTATTGTAATTTCCTAGAAAATGGGTCCCTATTATAGCAAATGTCCAAGTACAGTATATCCTTTTAGTCAAAATACTTGCGTCTAATCTAGTAATTACATATAACATAATCAGTAAAAATGTGAAGTTACATGATACTTCTTTTAGGGAAAATTTGTTTGTTAGCAAATTATAAAATCTCTTCTTTTTTTTTTTGGTACTTGACCTCAATCAAATGGTATTTTCATTATTGGCTTATTGGGCCTATCCTCTAATCGATGGAACTTCAAATGGTCGTCGTCAAAAGACAAACTGCTTTGTTGCCGCCAATGGTCTTGTTTCTGCATTATCACAAGGTAAAGAATCAAATCATAATGAGAGTTGTTTGGGTTTCATCATCTCACGATGGTTGTTGGCACGTGGTACCTAAAAGTTTTCACTACTCCTAGAACATCAGAGCCTTCAGTCTCGTCTCTGTCACTATGTGGCCTGAAATTTTCCATAATAGCCACTAATATCATAAATGATTTCGTTATCATAACACTACTATATTGTCCCTACAATTAATTGACTCTCTATAAGCGGGAACAACATCATTTGGTAGATACGTGTAAGGATTCAAGATACTAAGAGAAAATATGCAAAAAGAACATTCAACAGTAGGCCACCACTAGTAATTGTCTCAAATCTAGTTATTGTCAATTGGTTTTGTAAAGAAAATTTATGAGACTTATCAAACTTTATTATTTTCTTAACATATACTTCATTGTTCATCAAATATGAACTAATTCCTATATTTCACAATAATGTCTAAGGAGTTGTAAGTTTTCTCCTTATTACCAAGCTTTTTTACTACTCATCAATGGCTTTGAAGGGGCATAAGTTGAAGAGGTAGTTTCTTGACTATTGAGAGACTACCAGCTTCTTCCATACCAATGTCTCCAACATTCATACCATCAGGCAATTTCCAATCGAAAAAGTAAAGCAAATTCATCAGTCCTAGCTCCACGGTAGCAATCGCCATTGACATCGCGGGACATATCCTTCGACCAGAACCAAACGGTAATAGCTCAAAGTGTTGTCCTCTAAAATCTACAGAACTGTTTGCAAACCGTTCAGGGATGAAATCTTCAGGGTCGGTCCAACGCTTGGGGTCACGTCCGATAGTCCATACGTTAACATGGATTTGAGTTTTTGAGGGAATATCGTAGCCTTGAATCTTGATGTTAGCCATTGTTTCCCTTGGGAGCAAAAATGGAACTGGTGGGTGTAATCTTAATGTTTCTTTGATAATATGCTTCAAGTAATCAACTTTTCCGAGGTCTTCTTCAGTGATTCTCTCCCTTTTGAGCCCAAGGGTGGCTCGGATATTTTCTTGAGCTCTCTTCATCACTATGGGGTTCTTAACGAGCTCTGTCATCGCCCAAATCATAGTTATGGCGCCTGTATCTATCCCCGCCAGAAATATATCCTGAGCAACATATAAAACATAGACATACACTTAGACGTTTGATTACAGTTTGAAAACTAATAAAGTGTTTGTAGTTTCAATGGTTTCGTCCTACTAATTTGATAATGCACCCGCTTTGACTTCTTTCACACGCAAACTATAAACTAGAAGATATTTTTCGAAATAACAAAGAAAAAAATTATATGAACCAAAGTTTGAGCTTTACCATTAGGACTGCCTTGACATTATCCATATTGAGTTTGAAAGAATCTGCATTTCCATGTTTATCGACCATATCCAACATCAAGGTGACAATATCTTGATTGTTCCTTCCTTTTGGCTTCAAGTGATCATCAATCACATGCTGATAAAAAGCATCAAGCTCTTCAAAGACTTTGTTTATCCTCTTGTGTCTTTGAAACAACCAATCTATGAATCTTCCAATTCCACCAGGGAAGAAGTCAGAGAAAGTGAAAGTCCCTAGAGCTGTTGCAGCCTCGGTAACAAGCTCTTCGATCCTTTCTTGATCGATAACGAAACCGCTTTCACGGAAATTCTGTCCTAAAGCTACTCTACAAATTATGCTTGCGGTGAGTGAGAAAAAGATTTGGCTTAGATCTATAGTAGATTGCTTCAAAGCCGATTCCGAAACTTTCTTTACCATGAATTCAACCTCTTCCTCTCTTATATACCTAAAAGATTGAAACTTTTTCAGACTAAAAAGCTCCATAACCGCGAGTTTTCGCATTTCCCGCCAATACTCACCATACGGCGCGAAATTGATGTCTTTGAAACCGTATGAGAGTTTTCCGGTCCCGAGCGTCTTTGCTCGGCTGCAACATTCTAAGTCATGGGTTTTGAGAACTGTTTCAGCTGCTTCGCTAGATGAGATCACAACAACTGGAACAAACCCGAGACGAAGAAGTACTACGGGTCCGTATTTGATTGAGAGCTTATGAAAACATCTGTGAGGCAATCCTGCGAGATGGTGTAAGTTTCCGATGATCGGAAGACTTGAAGGGCTCGGAGGAAGATTGAATTTTGGGGTTTTAATCTTTTTAAGAAAGATTGATGATATGAGGGTAAGAAGTGAAACTAAGAAGAAACAGAGCAAGATCGTCATTTTTCTCTTCCTCTGTTTTTGTGTTCTTTGGCTCTGTGTTTCTTGGAGAGATGAACTAAGAGTTTTGAAGAGATTTGTTTATAAAGGATTTGATGATATAATCGATAAGTATAACTCTTCAAATCAAACTGTTGTAAACTTGTAATAGAAGTTAACTGCTGATGGATGTGACAAAAGCATATAATTAAGTCTTGTGGTCCAAAAGTCACTAATTTTGAAAATGTTTTACCTGCTGCTACACATACACTTGGCTCTGTTTCCATTTAAAAGCATGAAACTTCTCACGAGAACAGAAAGGGAAGACAATTGCGACAAGAAATATAAAATTTCTAAGTTTCTTATAACAAAGTGTGACGCCAAAATAAAATGTTATCACAAAAATATGGGGTAGTTGGAGACAAAAGATTTGACAAGTCGTCTGATTCCTAAAGTCTTAACTCCTAACTACTATCATTAATAACCCAAAACCACGTCATATGGTTGACACAACAAGCATGAATACGTCCAAACTAACCAGAGAAGTTAGTTTATTTAAAGTCACCTTAGTGACACAATAATTCAACCTATTGTGTAAGAAATTCAACTTTATTATTTTTAAAATACGGTTCATCAAACAGTAACTAATTCTTATATTTCCCAATAATACCTAAAGAATTTTAGGTTTTCTGCTCGTACCCTTTCCATGTTACCAAGATTTTTTACTGCTCAACAATGGTGTTGAAGGGGCACAAGTTGAAGAGGTAGCTTCTTGACTATCGTGAGAGTTCCAGCTTCTTCCATATCAATATCTTCAACTTTCATCCCATCAGGCAATCTCCAATCAAAAAAGTAAAGCAAATTCATCAGTCCTAGCTCACGGTAGCAATCGACATTGGAATCGCGGGACAGACCCTTCGACCAGAACCAAATGGTAATAGCTCAAAGTGTTGCCCTCTGAAATCTACATTACTGTTTGCAAACCGTTCAGGGATGAACTCTTCAGGGTCGGTCCAACGCTTGGGGTCACGCCCGATCGTCCATACGTTAACTCGGATTTGCGTTTTTGGGGGAATATCATAACCTTGAATCTTGATGTGAGATGTTGTTTCCCTTGGCACCAAAAATGGAACTGGTGGGTGTAGTCTGAATGTTTCCTTGATAATTAGCTTCAAGTAATCAACTTTTCCGAGGTCTTCTTCAGTGATTCTCTCCCTTTTGAGCCCGAGGGTGGCTCGGATATTTTCTTGAGCTCTCTTCATCACTATGGGGTTCCTAACGAGCTCTGTCATCGCCCAAATCATTTTTATGGCTCCTGTATCTATCCCCCCGAGAAATATATCCTAAGCAACACATAAAACGTATATACACTTAGAAGTTTAGTTACAGTTTGAAAACCAGTAAATTGGTTGTACTTAACCGTCTGACTAACTGAAGTTAGTTAAGAAAATGCACTTGAAAACTGTAGAATTAATCCAAGGTTATTTTAGAAAAGAGAATAAAAGAGAGAAAGACATGTGAATGAAAGTTTGAGCTTTACCATGAGTACGGCCTTGATATTATCCACATTGAGCTTAAAACTATCTTTAGGAACCTTTTTCTCGATCATATCCAACATCAAGGTGACAATATCTCCCGGCGAATCTAAAACTTTCGTTCCTGATGGCTTCAAGTGATCATCTATCACATGCTGGTAAAAAGCATCAAGCTCTTGAGAGACTTTGTTTATCCTCTTGTGTCGTTGAAACAACCAATCTAAGAATCTTCCAAATCCACCAGGGAAGAAATCTGAGAAAGTGAAAGTCCCTAGAGCTGTCGCAGCCTCGGTAACAAGTTCTTCGATCCTGTTTTGATCGATAACGAAGCCGCTTTCATGACAATTTTGTCCTAAAGCTACTCTACAAATTATGCTTGCGGTGAGTGAGAAAAAGGTTTGGCTTAGATCTATAGTATGTTGCTTCAAAGCCGATTCCGACACTTTCTTCACCATGAATTCAACCTCTTCCTCTCTTATGTACCTAAAAGATTGAATCTTTTTAAGGCTAAAAAGCTCCATAACCACGATTTTTCACATTTCCCGCCAATAGTTACCATATGGCGAGAAATTGATGTCTTTAAAACCGTAGGAGAGTTTTTCGGTCCCGAACGTCTTTGGTCGGCCGGAAGATTCCAAGTCATGAGTTTTGAGCACTGCTTCAGCAGCTTCGCTCGAGGAAATCACAACCATTGGGACAAACCCGAGGCTAAGAAATATCACAGGACCGTATTTGATGAAGAGGTTATGATAACATCTGTGAGGGAATCCTGCAAGATGGTGCAAGTTTCCAATGATCGGAAGACTTGGAGGGCTCGGAGGAAGTTTTGATTCTTTTTAAGAAAGATTAATGATACAAGAGTAAAAAGCGAAACCAAGAACAAACAGAGCAAGCTCATCATTTTTCACTTCCTCTGTTTTTTTTTCACTTTCTCTGTTGAGCTCAAGAGTTTCAAAGCGTGATGTTTATATAACATGAGTGAAAGGGGTTGATGACGTGATCGATTCGTTAACTCTACAAATCAAATGGTTGTAAATTTGTAATTAGATTTGTGGTGACAAAAACATTATCAGGTCATGCGGTGGAGATATTGATCGAGTTATTAAGAATTAAGACGAGTCATGGAACGCATGGCTTTTTTTTCTGTCGCTTTAGAGGAAATACCTTCCATAAAAGTCGAATCATTTAAGACAGAACTATATCATTGTCGACCATCGAACTAATCACATGGTCGAATGATGTGAAAGTTTCCTGAGTTATAAATCTTTGTGGGATGTTATCTTCATTCGGAATTTGCTCTCTAGAACTCTCTAAAAGCCGTTACAACATTTTTTGGTAGACATGTGGATTTAATGCCTACTACGCCTAACCATAATAGCAAAAATCATCAATCTCGATGGAGGGGAGACTGGTTAACTAATCTTCCTTATTATACAAACTAAGTAAAATTGTGCAAAACAATCACAATTTCCTAAATTGATGGTTGAAATACTGAGCAAGGGGAAGCACGTGATTGCAGAAAAAGAGAATCTTATAGAGAATAATTCGCCAGCAACATTTCAGATTCAGTAAAATAGAATACCAAAGCTTAAGCTAGAGAAAACTCGGTATTTACTATCACAAAGTGCAAGAACAGAAAACAGAGTGAACGACTAGAAAAAAAAGGAAACGGGTTTTTCACTCGGCAGCTGCTTCCTCCATGACTTGTTCCGCGATGGCTGGTGTCACAGGGTAGTAGTGATAGTGTAGCTCCCCAACATCATCTCCTGATAGTTTCGTCCATCCTTTAGGACCGACGTGGTACACTGATCATATGAGAAAAGAACCAATATTATGAACTAAATCAGAATCTTGAAAGTTATGATATCACATTTTGGACCATAAATGAAATGGGTCTACTAACCGCTAGCAACTCCACCACTGGCTCCATCACGGAATGTAGCATGGTAGATTGATCTCCTTGCTAACTCGGAAGCTTCTGCAACTGACATGTCGAATTTGTACCTAATGATCCAACCCAAATCATAAATTAGAACTGGTTGCTTAACTAACATCATTAGATTTTTTTTTTAGCTTTTGGGATAGAGACAAAAGCAATGAAGATGTTGTTGGGGAAATGATTTACCCGCTGTCGAGCACACCGTACGCGTATGGTGAACCAGAACCGACTGAAAACCTGTCTCCCTTGAGCCGTCCTCCTTCATTGTCAACATAGTATAGTCCAGGACCCTATGTACAAGAAGCACAGATTTAGCATCTCAAAGTTTCCATTTGAGTGAAAAGAAAAGAACAGTGTTGAAGATGTGAAGTTGGTTTTACTGACAGTTTCGTCCCATCCAGCAATCATTGTGCCGACAGAAAGTCCCATTCCACGGTATGAATAGAGCATGTTGGCAAGAAGTTTTGAAGCTCCAGAAACAGAGATTCTCCTCTTGTTTGCCAGCTCATGTAGACGGCACTTGGATAGATAAATAAATCAAGAGATCAGCCATAGTTTCAACAAACAAAATTTGAGGATAAGTTGAAGAAATCCACATACACAATGATATTAACATGCCAACATTTTAGATACAAGAACAAGGTAGACCCACTCAAACAGAGAACAAATAGATCACCTTGCATCCACCAATTCTTATACCCCAGATTAAACATTCGAGAGCATTTATAGTTCATCAATCTAAGTTCTTTTTATAGTTGTTATCTAAGTACAGAAAAAAAAAAACAACAACTGTATTTTATCTAAGGAAATGTTTGGTTCACAGAACAAGGGTTCTCAAGCCACCACATGCCGGACAGAAAATGCATGCTTACCATCCAAAGACACTCGTATGATCTTAGGGTCACCAAATCAGACAAGCAAAATCTTTGTCATTCTTCAGTACAGACAGAACTACAACTTTAAGCGTTTGACAAGGCAGATGAATTTGTTGCTATTAAGAACAAGGTAACAAGATTTCCAGTAGCTACTAAATTTGAGCTAGGTACCTTAATTTCAAGATTTCTGTGCCAGAATTGGCAGTCAGCAGCTCCTCCAGCCATTGTACCGAGCATATAAGGGTTGATTTCAATAATCTTCTTCACAGATTGTGAGGCTGAATGAGGAAAACCGAAATTAAAACATCAGCAGAAATCACACAAACCCTTCCTTTCCTCTACTGGTTCACAATCATTGACCAACAGAAAGAAGACAAGAAGATATTTTTAACACTCCAGCACAAAATTAAACCAACAAAAAGCTAAACTAATCTCCATTCTAATTGTGTTTCTGCCACAGTCAACTATACCGAAGGGATGCATATTTATGAGGAATTCTTAGTAGAGCTCACAGCTAAAGACCATCAAAGTCTCCACTATAAACCAAAAAAAAAAAACTATAAGTAAAAAGAGAATAGAGAACATACAGATATATCCTCCCATGCTAGCCCGAGAATCAGCAGCGACCATGACACCTTCTTTGAAGATAAAAGCCAGTGTGGTTGTTCCTTTTGCTGGCTTCACCATCTGAACAGCTTCTTTCTGAAATCCATCAAACTAAAACCCACACAAAAACCAGCTCAAAATCAGAAAACAGTAACATGGAAAATTCACCCCAAACATGCTTCAAACCACGAAAACAAACACAAAACTCACATCTGTTGTTCGGGGTAGATCAAACGAGGGCACAGAAGAAAACCCATCAAGTAAATCGCTGCTCGAGCCAAAGCCAATCATAGGCATAGAAGTCTCGAATCCACTTGTATCAAACTTCATTTTCAAAACCTACAGAATCATAAAAAAAAAAAGCAAATTGAAAAAAAAAAAGTCCCCGTCGAATATCGGAGAAGCTATATCAAAATTCAAGCTAATCCAACAGTAGATAAACCAAACTAAGATGTCAATCAAAGATCTTCTCTCTCAAAATACAAATCAGATCTAGCTGGAGATACATTTGAGTCTGTATAAAAGCCCTAAACCCTCAATCTTCATTACAAGCCAAATCAACGATACTTGAGCTAATTAAGGATCGGAAACATACCTTACTGAAGAAACGTAATCAAATCGAGACTAAGGGTTATGAGAGAAGAAGAAGAAGAAGAAGAAGAAGAAGAAGCTCTAAGTGACAAACGAAGACGAGAAAAAGGAGGAGATCGTTTCTTGAGCTCCGGGAAAACCCCAGAGGAGCATTTATGGGCCAGACTTGGCAGTCAATTTAATGGGCTGTTAATTAATTGGGCCCATTCTTTTTCTTAAAATACCCAATTTTTTTTAATCTTTTCTGAAAATAACGATCATTAATGAATAATGTCAAGAGGGGGGGGGTGTATATTCTTTTCGTGTCAACATTTATAAAGTTAAAAACTTTATTCGAGCATATTTCACGATACAAAATGTATAAGAAGATCATCTCTGTTTCAAAAGGAAAAGAAAAGAAGGAACATACTTTTGAATAACTAAAGCCATCTCTGAATCATTTAAATACAGAAAAATGAGTCATTATGCATTTGAATTTACCTATCTTATACCTATAAATATTATCAGATGAAATACAATTTTGTATCCGTTGTTCTGCTCTTCAAGATACAAAATCAAATGCATTTTGTTTATTTCTATAAAAGTAGCAGAAAAATGTGAAAGCATACAAAAACTATCTATTTGCCTATGTCATCAAATCCTCTAAAGAAAGGATGCAATGTAGCAAATAGCTAACGTTTCGTATTGCATCTTCTTGCTCGCATAGTCCCTGAAGGAGGGATATTAAACGAGATACTGCACCGTGTGTGTAACCAATAAGAGTATCTCATTAATGACCCGAGGTTGGATCGAGCGTGAAACGTTCCTCTCAAGTACAATAACACAGGACCGGTTCCGAGCTGCAGCTGCAATTCCTGACTCTGAATCAGCTGAATTGGTACCTGACTGCTGACGAGATGGAAGCTCGTGAACATTGACATTCCCTTTGGTACAATGAATGGCTCGATGTGCTCCCTCGCTATGAGAGTGTTGTAGAAGTAGAGCTCGAACATCAGATAGCTGAAGTCCACGCTGCTTTTCTTGCTTGGGTTTGTGAAGTTTACCACAATGGAGAGATCTCCGTTTAGAATGTAACCCATGTCGAGATTGGCGGTGTTTATGGTCGCTGCTGAAATGTCGAAATACGGTGAGCGTGGACGGTTGGCAAGGTAGACTAAGAGGAGGATGAGGCCGGCGAAAATCAGGACCATCAAGAGAATTGCACAGCAGATTGTAGCTGGTAATGTCATGGGTTTGGTCCTCTTTGGACCTGGTTGATGCGCTGGTCGTGCTGAATCTCTTCTCCATGGAGTTGGTTCAGGTCCATTGCCACGGTGTGGAGGTCGTTGCTCATCAGGGCTTAATAGCAATGGCCTGGCAGAGTTTGGATTATGGCGTGGTGGTAACGTTTCCTCTGGTCTCAATGGCATGGGTCTTGAGGAAGGTGATTCATGGAATGGTTCAGGTGGCTCAGTCTGGTGGCGTCCTCGAGTCTTTATTTTCACCCCTGGTGGAGCGACTGAATGAGTCTGTGGGATCTGTTGGTGGTGCGGAGAGTTCCATGAGCTAGAGGGACCACCAGGATATTGATCCTGCAAGGGAAACTGAACAAAATGAGGGTTGGTTTCATAGTGGTGGTGAGACATTAGAGTAGCAACTAAAGGAGAAAAGAGTTAGTGAAAGCAAGAAAGAGACACAAATTTGAGTGTTTTTTAAATGAGAGAGATGATTACTTGATGAGAAGTTTAAGTAGGATTCTTATGTTAAAGGAAACTGACACAAGGAAGCAAGTAATCTTTTTCATATTTCAAGCAAACGAAACTAGAAACATCATTCTCATCAAAAAGTTTCGAAACAGAAAATGTAAATACCAGGTCCGATTCTCTTTTTTTTTTTTTTTCTTTTTACTACAGTGCCAAGAAATTCTTTAGGGTTCTTGGAGAGAGAGAGGGAACAAATTACTTACAGGTTCCTATTTATGGTAAAGATTAATAACCACTCTGTTTTATAATGTTTGCGCCTTCCTCCCTCTTCCCTTCTCGCACTTATAACAGGCTTAGTTCTGCATTAGTACACATGATAAAACATAGTAAATTATATAAAACTGTCACAGAGAAACAATAAAAATTGAAATTTTTGTGCCATCAATGGGGTTCCAGTAAAAGCTTGATTTTGTAATAGAATATATCAGTCTATGAAAATATGAAGAATCATGACAAGAAAAAGAAAAGGTTGGCATGTTTTGAAACAAAGTCCTGTGAACCTAAAAATAAACTACATAGTGAGATAAAGTCTGAGCTAACTTTTTGGCTTTCAGCTTTAAAGATGGAGCTTCTCGGGGCAGCATATATCAATTGCATCTTAAGCTCTTAAGCAATACATCCCAACGTGGCAGCTAATCAAGACTGCACCTTACTAGTGGACGTTATGTTCTACAAGGCGTGCTGAAAAAAATGCTCTACAAGCGTACCATTGAAGGAGGAATATCATGCTTCTCATACCAAGCAACAATAAGGTTGATGTACCGATGCATAACAAAGGTAAATCCTTTTCTCAGTCCAACAAGCTCAGTCCTCAGTCCAATATTTCTGAGGAATGGGTTTAAACTGAGTTGAGAGAAATTGTTTCATTTCTATTGCAATAGAGCTTGCTGTCTTGTTTCACAGTCTGGTCACAAACGATGATCATTCTAGATTGTGAATATCAAGTCAGCTGCAACAGGGACAAGGCAGAGTAGAGTTGGTTCACATTAAAAAAAAATGCAAGGAATTCGCTTATGTAGAAAAGGAATGAAATTAGTTCAGACCTGATAAGTATCTTATCTCTCTCCGAGCAGTGGCAGGCATAAGTATCTCCTCACCACCATACATAGGCTAAGATGGCAATTTTTGCACAGGAGAAGATAACAGTGACAATTTCAAAAGCGTATACCCTTATTATGCCTACGCATCAACACTCATTGAACAGCTAGCCTTGATGAGTGTATCGGACACATCTCTATCAAGGGTGAATCCTTTATCCATCATCTGATCCCAAACCTTGTAGGCTGCTGATAATTTATTTTCGCGTATGAGTCCTCCAATAATGAACTTGAAAGTTAACTCGTCAGGAAAACATTCTTTACTCTGCATGTCCTCAAACAATTTTATAGCTTCAGTTACTCTACCAGACCTGCAGAGGCCACTTATAAGGGAGTTGTATGAAATCGCATCCGGTGTAATTCCATGCTCTATCATGTCACTGAAAACACCATAAGCCTTGTCGACATTTCCGGATTTACACAAATGGTTCAGAATTGTAGTGTAGAATATGCGATCTGGTGATAGACCCAACTCTGTCATCTGATCGAGGAGCTTCTTTGCAACACTAGCGTTACCTTCCCTAAGAAAAGCCTTGATAAGACTCGTATACGTGACCACATTCATTACTATCCCCTTCTGTCTCATTTCCTCAGAGAGCTTGTACGCCTTCCTGGTGTTTGATGCCCTACAGAATGTTTCAATCAGAGTACTGTAGGAGACAACGTCACAAAAACCTCTAGGCTCCATCTCCTTTACCATGAAGGAATAGCATTTATCAGGATGACTAACCCTGCAATGCCGCTTAAGCAACTGGTTATAACTACAAGCATCAAGCTGTATCCCGCTTCTTACCATCTCGGTCATCACCCCTTCCGCTTTCTTCAACATATTGGTATCATAATAATAATTCAATAACACATTGTATGTAACGAGATCCGGCTCACACCCAATCTTACTCATAAATGATTTTAAAGCTTCTGCCTTTTCTATTCTACCCACTTTACAAAACCCACTAATCAACGCATTATAAACCACTGTACTAAGCTTAACTCTTGCACTCTTAATCTCCTCCGCCACCATCTCATAAGCCAAATCAACTTTCCGAGCGTGACATAACCCAACAACAAGTGCTGCACATGCTTTGTTATCCGGATTAACCCCGCTACGAATCATTTCATTCCAAATCTCAACAGCATCAGTAACCTTACCAACTCTAAATAACCCATTAATAAGTATAGTATAAGATACAACATTCGGTTCTCTACCTCTCTGAACCATACAGAAGAACGTTTGAACAGCAAAACCTACATTTCTCTCTCGACACAACAGATCCAAATAAATGTTGAAAGCCCAAATATCTGGTATGAATCCAAGGGTTTCCATATCCCTGAGAAGAGTGTCAATGAGATCAAATTTTTTAACTTTACATAAACCCGAGATAAACCTCGAGTAAGTGAAAGAGATGAGTGAAAATCCCATTGGCTTCATTTCCTGATACAATGCCTCAGCAAGCTCAAATCTAGACTCTTTGACCAAAACCCCGATGAAACGATTGTAATCGGAGGAGAAAACTCGGTAACTTGAGTGACGCATTTCATCGAACACCTGAACAGCGTTGTCGATCATACCTGTTTTCACGAGGTAAGCGATACGCGAGCGGTATGCAAGGCGTATAGCGCCCAGCGTCTGATGCATATCAGAGCTCGACGCATATGATCATATCAGTTTGCCCTTCTTGTTTCAACGCGGCGACATCAGATCGACGACGACGGCTGGTGCTGAGCTTAAGCGAGAGGAAAAAACAAGAAGACGAAGGCTCCCACATTAATCTGAGGCTTATTTAAAATGGGCTTTAAATAAGGCCCATTAAATGGCCCAATAAGTTTCGGCTTAGTCTTCCCCTTTTCTCCTTCTTCTCTGTCAAACTTATACAGGGTTTAAGGATTCCGAAAGCTCTAAACTTTAGCTAAAAAATCTCATTTTCGACTTGTAGATCATCCTCTTCCTCTCTGAAGTTCGTCTACAATGGCGGAAGAGATGGTGAGGATTCGTTTGGTGTTTGAGGACCGACGGATTCTGAGTAAGTATCAGAAGAAGCAAGGTCTAACGCGGAGCTGGGCTGTTCTGAATCGTAAATGTCAGCGTACTGTTTCAGAGTTTTCTGATCACCTCTTCCACACATTCAGCCTCTTTGAAGCTTGTCCTCATGGCCTCTCTCTATCTGTAAGCTCACTTATTTTTGCCCTAATTTCAGTGAAATCAAATTTCCAATGTTGACTCCATTAATGGTTACATTCACTTATTTTTTGGGTCTTCCTGCGTTTGGGTTTAGACTAATGGGGAGTTTATCTTTGTTTCCAGATGGAAGGTTTCGTTTTGCCGCCATTTGAGTCGAGCTGCGTATTGAAGGATAAAGATATCGTTTGGTTAGTTTCACATTTTTCCTTGTAAAGCATCTTCATTTGAGCTCTATTAAGTATTCTTCGTGTTAAAGTTTTCGTTTTTATTTGGTAGCGTTAAGAAGAAGAAGGAGTCTTTGTTGGAGTTTATTGGTGAAGACAGTGAGGGGAGGAATGCTGATAACGCGAATGAGGTTGAGGAGAGGCCTCAGATTCGTCCTGGTGAAATGCTTCTTACTAATGAGGAATTCCAGAAGGAAACTGGAGGATATGAAAGTGAGTCTGAGGAAGATGAAATTGAAGAGAAAGCGGAAGAGTTTGTGCCAGAGAAGAAGACTTCGAAGAAACGTAAAGCTTCAAGCAAAAGCCTAAGCTCCAAGTAGGATGTGAACCAGCACGATTCTTACTCTCTTATTTGTATTTGCTGTTGTTCACGTTTGATAATGATGTAGGCGGAAGAAGTGTAAGTTAACAACTACTGATGAAACGCCTGAGGAAAGAGAAAACGCAGCTGTTGTATGCAATGTTGTGAAGAAAAGGAAGAAGTCAGTGGATGTACACAGAGCTGAAAGTGATGAACAGAATAACGGTGACACCAAGCCCATGACCAATTCAAAGCGGTAGGTGGACTTTTGCTTTGTCAAAACTCGGCTTGCAAATATTTAATCCTCTTAAGTTATCTCTGACTAGTTATTAACTTATTATTCCACTCTCTTACTTTGGAGATTGCAGGTCGTCGCAACAAGAAGAAAGCAAAGAGGATAATGATCTGTGCCAAACATCTACTGAAACTAAAAAGGTCTGAGTTTACTTCAATGTGTATTGGGTAAATTCTTTGCTGTTTGTAGATGCCGGGATTACCTTTTTGTTTCGTAGGCTCCATCTGCTTCCTATCAATTCTTCTTTGCAACAAGGAATGTAACTCTTCCTTGTGTTTATTTTAGACACCTAGCAGAAGTGCTCGGCGTAAAAAGGCTAAACGGCAATGGTTGAGAGAGAAGACAAGACTAGAGAAGGAAGAGGTTTTCTTCAAATACTTCAAAAATTAAAATGAGAAGACTTATGTTTCTATCCTTTGTTTTAGTGATGTACAGCATGCACTTCAACACTGATTTCTTCTTTCTTGTTACATGATTTGCAGCTTCAACAGACGCAGTTTGTTGTAGCACCCAGCCGAAAACCAGCTATCACTATAGATTATCAAGTAACGGAGGAAAATCACTGTGAAACTCTTGAAAATCAACAGCCAAATGAACCTGGTGATGGTGTCGGGGATGAAGTGGTTCCTGTGGAAGTGAGGCCAGGTCACATTCGGTTCAAATCGCTCGGTAAATTTTTACGTAAATTTATCTCTGCATAGCTTTGATCTCTTCGTAAGGTTCCTCACTGTTTCTCTGATATACTTCCTTTTCAGCTGGAACAGATGAAGCTTCCCTTGAAAGCGAACCTCCTGCGGTATGACTTACCCCTATCTTTGTATCCTTCAATCTTTGCCAGATCTGAACCTGTAATGACCATGACTTCCTAATATTAGGAAAATTTCTTGTGGAATGGAAACATGACTAAGAAGAAAGGCCAAAAATGGGGCACAGAGAAGACAGGATTTTCCAAACGATATGCTCAGGATTTCCATGAAGATACCTATGAGAATCAAACACAGCCCGCTGAAGCAGATACCCTTGCTAAGGGTCAGATCAATTATGAACAGCTTGTGGCTTACACTGGCTCAGTAAAGGTTTGTTAGTAGTTTACTATCCATAGTTGTTTATAGATAGATACATCATTTTTCAACTCCTCAACTCCTGATTTGTTAATGTTTCAGAAAGGAGATGTTATTGCATACCGCCTCATTGAGCTAACATCATCTTGGACACCCGAGGTTTCCTCTTTTCGGGTAAAATTTCTAACTCCTTTTGACTTTTGAGCCAGTTTGATCAATCAACTCTTTTTTTTTTTTGAAGAACCTATTCCCTTCACAATGTATTTCTCTTGGTAGGTTGGGAGGATAAGCTCCTATGATCCAGACTCCAAGAAGGTGACTTTAATGCCTGTTCAAGAATTTCCAATTGAAAAGAAAACAGAAGAGGATGAGGATTCCTCAATGCAACCAGATACATCTCTTTATAAAGAAGACGGATCCTTGGAGGTATGTTTCATGGTTTACATTATGTCAACGTATTCTTATGAGACAAGAACACAGATCTGGTTCTTGTAGTTGTTTGCTCGCTAAGCATCACAATTTAACTATAAGAAAGACTTAAAGACTTTGCTTCTGCAGATAGAATTTTCTTCCCTGCTCGATGTCCGCAGCATCAATACTAGCAGCTCAGATTCCACCGAAGTCGCCAATTCAGCACCGCCCAAGCCTGACCAAACAGCTACAAATCTAAAGCTGAACGGTAAGAACGGGTCACTAACGCCTATAAAAGGTACATTTCCAACAATCTTGATGAGATCTTATATAGTTATATTGGCATGGAATCTTATTTGACCTGTGTAAGTTGCAGAAAATGGAAAAGTGGACCCCTGGGAAGAACTAAGTGAAGCTTTAAGTGCAAAAAAAGCAGAACTGTCTCAAGCCGACAATGGGTGGAACAAGAAAGGGAGTTCAAGTGGAGGTTCATGGTCTTACAAGGCACTGCGAGGCAGCGCTATGGGTCCTGTCATGAATTATCTAAGATCTCAGAAAGAGATTTGAGAAATTAGGACACATCATCTCTAGAAGAAACTCTGATGCTGTTTTCTTCATTTTGGATATGAAAACTCAGACAAGAGTAGAAAAAGCCATTTTGTTTTGCTGTTGTGAAGGCATTTCTAACTCTCTTTTTTTGGGGTAAAAGTTTATGTATAGAGCAAACGAAGAACGTGTACTACTCTCAAGATCTACTAAACTTTTATGTTTAAATCTATTCGAATATATGAAACATGAATGTGTTAGATCATATCCATTTATGTATTTCATACTATTTCGGATATGCTCTCAGAAACCTCTCTAAAAGGAAGAATATGAAAAATCGAATCGTATATCAAATTTGTAAAGTACCGTAATCTATTAAACTTGTGTTTGTAAAGGTGTGACCATAAAACATTAAGATGGTGGGAAAAAACCGAATATTTGTATAATAATCGGCTAAACAAATGACTCATGACCGTTCGTTTCCTCTTCAAGTCAACCGTCACTTGCTTACACGTCGCGTGGACCACAACGGCACAACGTTCAAGCCATTAATTAACTCGTTACTGAATGGTGCGTGTATCACACATTCCAATCTCGCGCGTTTGGTTATCTCTTTCTCCGTCCATTACTCATCCGTTCGAAACCTACAAACTGTTTCAAATGGAATAAAATTCCCATTTTTTTATACGATTTTTTCCTCTGATAAAAATTTCATCTTTAGACGAAAAAAGCAACGACGAGAGAATCTGAGATTGATTTGTTTTCCGGCAGTAATTTTCATCACTCGGAGCTCCGGAATACTTTGAATTAGACTCCTAGATTCGTTACTCTCAATTTGTGTTTCTGCATCGTCTTTCGTTTTTTTCAGATCTGGGAATCTCCGATTTTGGAATTGAAAATCAGAGATGTCGAAACCTTGGGGTGGAATCGGCACATGGGCCGATGAGGCTGAGCGTGCCGATGAAGAGCAAGCTTCTGAAGCTACAGCCACGCCGGCGGATTCGCAGAGTTTCCCGAGTCTGAAAGAGGCTGCAACTGCTAAGTCGTCTAAGAAGAAGAAGAAGATGACTTTATCTGAGTTTGCAAAAGGAGCCTACGCTGCACCGACTTCTGCTGGATTGACGAGGGAACAGATGCTTCAGCTTCCTACTGGTCCAAGACAACGTTCTGAGGACGAAATGCAACCTGGTCGTCTCGGTGGTGGATTCTCTTCTTATGGTGGAGGAAGGTCTAGTGGACCTCCTGGACGAATGTCACGAGATCGTGATGATTCTGATGGGTCTTGGGGCGGCGGTGGTGGTGGTGGTGGTAGGAGATCTTATGGCGGATTTGATGATGATCAGAGGGGATCTAATTCTAGGGTTTCTGATTTCCCACAAGTGTCTAGGGCTGACGAAGATGATGATTGGGGTAAAGGAAAGAAGTCGCTTCCTTCGTTTGATCAAGGACGTCAAGGTCGTTATGGTGGTCTCGGAGGTGGTGGTGGTGGCAGTTTTGGTGGTGGTGGTGGTGGTGGTGGCAGTTATGGAGGTGGAGGTGGAGGTGGAGGTGGTGCTGGTGCTGGTGGAGGAGGAGGTGGTTTCTCTAAAGCTGACGAGGCTGATAATTGGGCAGCGGGTAAAAGCCAGCCGTCAAATCTCACAAAATCATCTACATTTGGGTCTGGTTATCGTGACTCCGGACCAGAACCAGACCGGTGGGCCCGAGGAGTGGCTCCTTCTAGTGGTGTTCAGGAGGAACGTCGTCGTCTTGTTTTGGAACCACGAAAGATTGATACTGAAGTGAGTGAAACTCCAACTGCTGTGAAGACGAGTAAGCCGAGTCCATTTGGAGCAGCTAGACCGAGAGAGCAAGTTTTGGCGGAGAAAGGTTTGGACTGGAAGAAACTTGACTCCGATATTGAGGCTAAGAAAGGACAAACGAGCAGACCATCGAGCGCCCATTCTAGTAGACCATCAAGTGCTCAATCTAACAGGTCTGAGAGTTCAGCATTGAACAATGTTGAGAATGTGGTGAAACCGAGACCAAAGGTGAATCCTTTTGGCGATGCAAAACCTCGGGAAGTATTGCTGGAGGAACAAGGGAAAGATTGGCGCAAGATTGATTCTGAACTAGAGCATCGCAGAGTTGACAGGTCCTTATTCATCTAGATTTTCTTTACTTTCTCTGAGAAATGTGGGATTTGCATCAATACTATGTTGTCCCAGTGGTTTGATTGTCAGTTATATCTCAAATGATCCGTTTTTCTGTGTACTGAATCAGAAAGTTAGATTTTCTTTTTAAGCGACTTTAACTGATGAACCAATAGAAGGTAGGAAAATGTATTCAAACGAATGATTTTGGATAGTTTTGACGCGTCTGCTTAGTGTTATTAAATTCAAAATGGAAACTAATTGAAAGGCGTATCTACTTAAGTTATAGTGTTGATGACATGTTGAATGTATGTCCTTTTAAGCATCTCTTAGGTACAAGATCAGACTTTTATCTTAAAATCTTTGTTATATACCGAATATGTGCATTGCCCGTTCCATTTCCTTGGCAGATTTATCCATGTTTGTTCTCTCCACTTGAGCTCTTTTTGTACAGTGTTTGTTCCTATTGTCTTTTTTATACAGATTATCTTGCCTCTCTTTTTTGGCATCTAATCTCTAAGCTGTACTTTTACATGCATGCTTTAACATTAAACTGAGCATTGTGTCTACTTATGTTGGTTTTTCTGTTCTGAACTCTGTGATGCCTTGCGATTGTATATGAACTCTTTGATCATACTGTTGACTCTCTAGATCATCTGTCAATTAAATATTGGTCTCACTTTTCATCTCTGTCTTGCGAAACAATTTTTTTCCAGGCCTGAAACAGAGGGAGAGAGAATGTTGAAAGAAGAGATCGAGGAATTACGGAAGAAACTCGAGAAGGAAGCAGCCATCACACCTGAGAGCAAGGAATCTCAACAGGAATCCGACAATAATCACCAAAATCTACCGGATCTTATACGCGAGAAAGAAAAAGACCTGGACTTACTAATCTGTGAGTTGGACGATAAAGTCAGGTTCAGGCCAAGAGCAGTAGAGAGGCCTGGATCCAATGCAGGCAGAAACACTAACTATTCAGAAAGACCTCATTCACGGAGTGGATCAATTGACGAGTCTAGGAGTGTTGAATCCATGGAAAGACCTAGATCACGTGGCACAGGTGACACTTGGCCAAGACCAGTAGATGATCGAAGAAACTTCCAAGGAAGTAAGGAACGTGGATTCTTCAGCAACAGGAACTTGGACAGGTTAGACTTTAACATCTGATTCAATCCCACTATAAAGAACAGACTTACAATATACTCTATTCAGCTTTCAAAAGCTGAACAGAGTCTGTCTCCAGTTAATGTGGATCTAATATGAACCCAAGAGATGATCTTGTTGTAGAAATCTAGAAACTTAGCACTGATACTGACTTTGGTATAAAGATCCCACTTGATTCCTTCCTAATGATTTTTATGGTATCACATTTATTATGTTGAGATGCTATTATACTAAGCTTTTGGAGTTGGGTTTCACAGGTCATCATCATCAAGGGAGGGATGGTAAAGAAGGAAACGAAGAATGAATGTGGAATGAGATTGGAGTTTGGTTTATACACCATTCCCAGATTTTGAAGAAGACAGATAAGAGAAGCTTCAATAATATTAATAAGAAAAAAATTCATCTCCTTTGTAAACCTAATTTAAGGGGTTTTTTTGTATTTTTTTAAATTGGTTCATCTTCGGAATCGAAGCCTAATGGTTTCTTCTTCTTCTTTGTTTTTTGGTCTTTTGCTCGTGAAACGGCAGAGCACAAGACTTGTGACAATTAATGTGTCTTCAGAATTTTGGAGACAGACTCTGTTCTGTGTTCTTCTTCTATGTTTAAAATTTCTATTTACCGCTACTGCTTCGTTGGTGTCTTGTTATTCCCTTCTACTCCAAATCTGTGTAGCATTGTTTATCGTTAATAAACCTTGAAAGCTATAGTCATGGTTAAGAGAAAAGAAAGCTTCACCCATGGATTCTCGTAGTTACAGGCTAAATAGCTTTGAGGCTCTCCACTTTTCCATCATATTTCATTGCAAAGCTTTAGATGGAGAGATAAAGATGATTTGTCTAGTGATCTAGACAATAAAAAAGTTAGTTTAAAGGAATGCGACTCCACTGGGGATCGAACCCAGAATCTCTGGTTTCGTAGACCAGCGCCTTATCCATTGGGCCATGGAGTCAATCTGTTAGTTCTGTTCAAAAGAGATTTATAATTCTCAACAGTGCTACAAAAGGATCAATTAAAAAGGTCAACATTCTCTTGACCTCATATACACCGTAAGTCGCGTCACATGGGATCAATTCAAAAACACTTCGCTGTTCATTCATTCTTTTTAAATCCAATGATTTTTTTGCTTTTTTTAGTTTATTTAATTTAATTAATCTCTCCATTCTTTACCCCGCCAGGCAAAAAATAAATTCTTAGTCAAGTTCATCAGAAAAAAATAAAATTCAAAGACGACGGCTTTTTATTGAGATTTGATTCTTCACTCTTGTGTTCTGGGTATTGCTTTGATTACTCAAATTTAAAGTCTTGCTCCGTTACTGGAAAATACTAAAATTTTCAGTTGCTCTCGTCTCATTTATTGTTCATCTCCAAGTGTAACATAATCAATCTTACTACTTCTGTTACTCGAGGAGAGATCTTTACCCTTTTATTAGGTATCTGATTCGTCTTCTTTAGTTTTCGTCTTCAATCAAATAGCTTAAAGTTCTTAATTTTGTTTTACTTGTCTGTAAGTTAACAACGTTTTCTATTCATGACATGGATCTGCTTTTATTTCGTATCTTTTGAGTTCTGAATTTTAGTCTCATCAACACAAACAATCTCATGAGATTTGGATACAGTTTCATGTTTGTTCTTGGACTTTTAAAATGAAGTATATGTCTTAGTTAGGAAGCAATTATTACAGGAGTTTTCTCAAAATTTTCCATTTTTGGTGTTATTTGATTAATGTTTGCTCATTTCTAGCTCCAAGCTAAATATTGCAATCTCACAAGTGTTTTTAAAATTTTTAACTTAATTCTTTTGGATTATTCTATTCACCAACTTGTAAATTTCTCTGCTTGCATTTATTTGTGGGCTGGATCTGAATCTCATTGTATTGTGATGTGATGCAGAAAACAAATTTCCGGAGACTCAAGTCTCCATTGAATAATATTGCTCCTGGTGACCTCAACTGGATTCAGGACATGGCTAACCGAACAGACAACTCGAATCGCTGGTTAGAGTCACCAAAATCCTATGCTCATTGGTCGATTCATGTTTTTAGTTGATTACAATATATATATATATATATAAATGAATTTGTATGTGAACTTCCTTTGTTTGCAGTTCGAATGGTAAAAAGCCAAATGATGGATTGAGACTCATTATAGCCACATTCATAGGAATAGTTATCGGTTTCTTCTTGGGGATATCTTTCCCTACATTATCACTGACAAAAGTAAGCTCTGTATGTAGCTTATTTTTGTTTATATTTTATCTCAAGACTTTATGCTTAATGTGTTGTTTCATGTGCTCAACTTGAAACTTTTCAGATTAATTTTCCCTCTAGTATTCTTCCTTCTGTTGATCTTGCTTACGTAGAAAATGAGACACCAGAAACATCAAGTGAAACGCTTTTGCATACATGGTCATCAAGGAGTCCATTACACGGGACTAATTTGAGTGATTCACCCCATTGGAAGGCATAATTTCTTCTCTTTGATCTTTTTTTGTGGTAGTGTGACAAGATCTTGTAAACTAATCTTGATAAGGATTCTGCAGATTTGGGTTCCGTTGAATCCTCGAGGTGCAGAGATGCTGACTCCTGGTATCATTGCACCTGAATCAGACTACTACTTGCGCAGACTTTGGGGATTACCTGAAGAGGTAATATAATGTTTGATCCTCCTCTTAAGAATTTTTATCTTTTGGATAATAATCTTATCTTTCCAACAGCATTGAAATGACTGATGGCGGGTTTGTTCTTATATCTTCTTCTTTAGGATTTGCCTGTGAAGCCAAAGTATCTCATTGCTTTTACTGTCGGTATTAGTCAGAAAGTAAATGTTGATGCTTGTGTCAAGAAGGTAAAATCTGATGCTGGCTCTCCTATCTTTCTGCAAAAAGCTTAAAGAAACTCCTTCATTTTTCCCCGCAGTTTTCAGAAAACTTCACAATTGTTCTGTTCCACTATGACGGGAAAACCACAGAATGGGATGAGTACGAATGGTCCAAACATGCAATACACGTGAGCGTACCAAAGCAAACTAAATGGTAACCATCATTATTCTTTGTTCTAACTACTCCAATTGTTCTGAGACTACTTTTTTAACAATTGAATCTCTCTGGTTATGATTTTCATCACAAGGTGGTATGCTAAAAGATTTCTGCATCCTGACATCGTGGCACCTTATGACTATGTATTCATTTGGGATGAAGACCTCGGCCTTGAAAACTTTGATGCAGAAGAGTGCGTCTTCTTACTCATTTCTATCGAAAGGTTTTAAACTGCAGCATGAATCCTAGTCCAGAAAATGTGAACCTGTGCTTCTCTCTCTTTTGCAGGTACATCAGGCTTATAAAGAAACACGGTTTAGAGATATCGCAGCCCGCTGTCGAGTCTAAAAAAAAGATCACGTGGGAGATAACGAAGAGAAAAACCAAAGGAGAAGTTCACAAGTAAGCAACTTCCTTTAAGTTCCGAACTTTAAAAACGCGAAAACCTGTAACCTATCATTTTATTTCTGCAAAATCTAATCACCAGAGACGCGAAAGAGAAACCAGGAAGGTGCAATGACCCCCATTTGCCTCCCTGTGCAGCGTACGTAATCTCAATGTTAAATACAAACAACATATCTATATACACAAATATGCTAATTGTATGCTCGTTTTAACAGGTTTATTGAGATAATGGCTCCAGTGTTCTCAAGAGACGCCTGGCGTTGCGTGTGGCATATGATTCAGAACGACTTGGTTCACGGTTGGGGTCTTGATTTTGCACTTCGTAAATGTGTCGAGGTTAATCATTTTGCCTACACACCTTGAGTCTTTAAAACAACATTGCACATGTGTTTGGTCGGCGACATTATTTACTAAAAAGTTTCATAATATAAATACAAACAGCCTGCACATGAGAAGATAGGAGTTGTGGATTCTCAGTGGATCATTCATCAATCTTTTCCTTCTTTAGGAAGCCAGGTTCTTGATGATAACTTCTCAAGTTCTTTGCAAGTTTTCTGTTTTTTACATATATTGATTCATTTTCTTTTCGGTTTCTTTTTATCAGGGAGAGGCACAAGACGGTAAAGCAGCGTGGCAAGGGGTAAGAAAACTTTGAAACGTCAGTTCCTAACAGAGAATTTGTGGTTTCTTGTTTATTAATTGGTAATGATTGTATTGTTTTGTTGCAAAGGTGAGAGACAGATGTAAACGGGAATGGACAATGTTCCAAAGCCGAATGGCGAGCTCCGAGACGATGTATCTCAAGGAAATAGCAAACTCAACGATTCATTAGCAGAAGAAACAAAACAAACAGAAATAAGTCCAGAAACGTTTTTGAGTGTTCATATGATGATTAAGCAAATCCAAAATATAATGTTCATAATGATGATTACGCAACTATATACACAGGACACAGTTTTGGAAGGAACTATTAGAGATCATCCTTTTTTTTTTGTGCGAGTTCTTGACCGTTGTTACTACTTCATTTCTTACAATCAGACATAACACATACTGTTAGATATGGCCATATGGGTTATATACTTGTTTCAAAATCTGGAAACAGTATTATTACTTAATATTTGCTAGATTAATGCTCCTTTACCAAGTTTATGCAAATAAGAGTGCCAGGAAATTTCTCATCTATGCACATAAAAATAATATGAAATCGATCAAAGCATCAAATGCTTATTCATGAGAAGAAGTCTCTTATTGGTGAAACACAAGCAAAACACCAATCCTCGTATACATAACAAACCCAATGAAATCGAGAGAGAGAAAGATATACAGAAAGGGTAAGTAAAGAGTGTCTAGACGCAAAACTTCCCAAAAGGGGAAACTCCAAAGAAGAACACAAACTCATGTTTGATGATGCAGAGTCAGAGAAATGAAGATATGAGTTTCAAAGGTTTTTCATGGCTGATGTGAAATCAGAATCCTGAAGAAACAAAGAGATCTATCTATATACAAAAAATCTTCACCTTTTAATAATCCTCTCAAAGTGCCTGATGAGAAACTCTGCAGCATTCACCGACACCAATACGCCTCAGACAAAAACGCAGAGATTATATATCAGTTGTGTAAGTGTTATTAGTCCGGAGAGGATTCAAGCCAGTCTCTGTATCCTCTCAATGTCGAGGTCTTGAGATGAAAAAGAAGTAAGACTGTGTGGTGAAGATTCGATTGATCATTCGCTTTCTCGTATGCAATTTCCCGGCAAGAGGAATCTGTACTTATCCGCGTTTTCCAGGAGATACGAAGGAAGATGAACCGCTGAGAAAGAATGCGGAATTGGACCCATTTTCCCTATTATCTCCTTGAAGGTATACTCTTCAGGGAGCATATCGAATAGATCAGCTCCTTTGCATATAACTCTTTGAACTCTCTTGGGATTCAAGAAATGACCAAACCTCACTCTATCATTATGGCTATAAGCTTTCATCTTGAATATAAACTCACTGATCCGTCGAAAGCAAAAGCTACAATGCCATCCTGCATCCGCCAAGATTTCATCAGACTGCCGATAATGAGCATACCGTGTTTTGCCCGTCTCATATCTATGAATGGAAGCTCTCCAGCTCTTGCTATCAACGAGGAATTCAAACGAGTAAAGATAGTTCTTGAGCCGCAGATGAAGAATCTGAGGGATCTCATCACACCATCTCAAAAGATTTATTGTATGTCTACTCGGAATCTCATCAACATCAGACATTAACAACAAGTCATCATCAGTAATCCCAGCAATTCTCAGAAGCTGATCTAAAGCCACCCGCTGATACGCCTCTTCGTAAAACGGATTCTGCCCTTTAACAAATCTTCCACCAACAGTACCATAAGTCAAGCGTGACTCAATAAACTTGAACTCATCTCGATGCGCAGCAAACACAAGAGGCTTTGGCAAACCAGTGAAGGTCGAGTTTGATTCAAGGAGAACAAACTGAGTGATGTAAGGATACAATTCTCTCCAACGAACAGCGAGTATATCAAGCTCGTTGCTGAACAAAACCGCATCATAAACTCGTCTAGGGTATTCTCTCACACCCCAGCCATGGAGTTTACAAAGATTCTCCATTGAAGCATTCTCGTGGTAGTAATGAGGAATGTCATGAAAATGTTTAGGTGGTGATTCCCATAATGGCCGGAGAAAGTAAGAAATCTTCTGACCGTGAACATAACCAGCGAGTACACATGTCGGAACAATCACTAATAAGAAGATATATGTCTTCATATCAACACCACGAAGAGCACAACAAAGTCTAGAAAAGCTGAGGAATCTACCAGGTTCCTGCCAAATAGAGAATAAAACAATATTTAAACATGAGAACCATAGCACAAACAATATGCAGAGCTCATAGAAATGAGAAATATAAAAATTACATTTTTAAATCTGAATTTCAAATTATTTCTAATCTCTGATTGACCCAAAAAATAAAAAGATAAAAAAAACTCAAGAACGAGCATCAATCTAAAACTCAGATCCAAGTTCATTTCTCAAAAACTAATGAAAAAAGAGACGAAAGCTTCAGAATTGGAAATTAAGAAGAGTGATAACACATCAAATGCAAGTCAAATTGATAAGTTGACTTATGAAGAAGATCTTAAAAAATATCAAATTTGAGTGAAAAAAAAATTAAAATTATCAATGAAAGGAAGTAAGATCTCGTTTCTGCAAATCAATGTAGTGACTTGGAAACAGAAGAAATCCAGAAATTCAAAAAAAAATGAAACAAATAAACAAAGAAGAAGAAGCAGATCGGAGATTCAAACCTGACTACAAACACCACCACAGATATCATCAGTCTTCTTAGAACAGTAATGTCCACCAGCTTCACCCATCATCCACCACATCCCAAATCAGATCCACCGCTTTTTCCAATTATTTACCAAAATGCCAACCACCGTTCAGAATTTCAAAACTCGTCTCTTTCGACGACGATAAGCCCAAAACTCGCTTGAAGCACCTCTCTACGAGAAATCAAAATTCAAAATCACTCTCCAATTTCAGCTTGACAACAGTTAAAAAAAAACAAGATGAAACCAAAACCAGAAATTTCCTAGCTTTTTTCAGAGAGAAACAAAAACAGAAATTTGAATCAGAACAAAGAAAAATTAAATTAAAATGGCGAATGAGTAGAGAGAACGGGGATGAGAAAAAAAGGCTGTGTCCTCTCTGGAAATGGGTGGCACTACGCGATTAAGAAAGAGAAGGGGCAAAACCATAATTTTAAATAAATGAAGAATAATCATCAAATTCTCTGCATATTCTGTGAATTTATGCATTTACCCCTTCTCTCGCTTTACTCTAGGACACTGAGTTTAGGGGTAGTATAGACATTTCCGGAGCAGCATAACGGTTTACTCGGGCCCCACCACGAGTCTCTCGACCTGACTCAACGCCTGTGTTTATTTATGTCGTGTAAATGACTTCATTACTAAGATTCAGACACGTGGCGCGTTAAAAATATCTCTTTTGATATTCACTTGCGGGGCTTTTTAGTTGGGCTTAATTTTAAATCATAGCCCATTACGACATCCTTAAAAGGTCAATGGAGAGAATCTTTATTCTCTTTTTTTTATGAACAAGTATAAAAGTATTATTATTACTCTTGTTTGGCTATGATTTTATATAATTTAAAATTTTGGATACAGAGTATCATTTCATGTGTAATAAGTAAATAACAATCCTTAACAAATTATTCATTTAAATGAGACAATATTGATTCAATGATTGTAAATCTTTAACAAAGCCAGTTGGTCATCGTGCCTTTTGTTTGATAGGTAGGCGATAATCGCGAGATACATTGACTTAGAAAAATATAAGGCCATGTACTTATGATTGAGAGATAATTTATGACTTCTACGAAATTTCCACTTTTGAACATCTTGATACAGTATATGACTTCTTTTTGTGTTTATAGTCTATGATCGTAAAAAAGTTCTGAAATCTGATTTCTAAATAAAAGGGAAAATAAACATTGGATCTAAGATTTTCAGTTGTCATATAAATACAACAACTATCACGAAGCCAAACCGGTAAAAGTTTGATTGCTTAAGCGTACAATATTAGCACCCGCTAAAAAAATGATTTCTCCATTTATAATTTATTTATTTATGTAGTGAAAGTCGAAATATGAGTATACTAATCAGAATGGTGAGACTGAGTGGAAATATGAGTATATATGAAAACAAAATGGAGGCTTTTGGAAGGAAAAAAAGAACTACACGTTTTGTAATTCGATTTGACTTGTAACATTTTCATCATAAGTCATAAGACTCATAAAATAAAGACAAGGGTGATGCGTATGATAAGATTATAAAGTTGTATTGCATAACGTTAACGTGTTTGGCTGTGATAGATTAGTCGGCGTTGACTTGATATTTTTAGGTCTCCGCGAATGAACTTTGAGATTTTCAATGGCTGAGACGTCACAAGCCCACTTTATCACAGAGTGGTGTTAAAAACTTGTAACTCCATCAGGCATCATCCACAAAAGTATATTTAGGAATTAGGACCATTAACTCATACATGGATTTTAATATCTATAGTAATCGACCACAAACTATTCAGAATCATGATATATATAATTTCACAGCAATTGGCCGATGTAACTAAAAGTGCGTGGAGTGAAGCTATTTTCACATAAAACCATCATTCCCAGTTTCGGAAACGAAGCCATATTTCATACTAATTACGGGCCTACATTTTGGGCTAAAAATGGGCCTAATCTTTTCCGCACATTTCTCCTTCCACTGCTGTAGGTTTGTAACCTTGTATAGAGAATTTTTGCTGTTTCTCGCTTAGCTTGAAGAGGTTTTTTTTTGGTAAAGCTGAGCTTGGAGAGTTACAAGAGAGTTCAACACTTACAAAAAAAGATAACCAAATGGTAACCCAACAATGATATCTAAGCTGTAATCAAATGGATACAGATAGAATTTTCTTTTTTAACTACATTTGAAAACAAAGAACATAATTTTTTTTTTTGTGATAAAATAATAAGTCATAGAATGACATTTATATGAAAGAGATACATTACACAATTTTCATATGCATATTTAATTGTTGCATCGATGCAAAATATAACCTCGAAACGCGTGGAATAACAGACGTGTGTTACAATATCAAAAAATAATAAACTCTGCGATGTCAAAAAAAAAAAAACTCTGCTCCTTTATTTTAAAACGCTATTGATAGTGCTCTTATTAGCAAGGAGGTTTTCTTTTTTTGTTAGGAGTGTATTTTATACTTTATAGTATGAGAGAACACGGGAAGTTGGAGAAGACAGAGACAAACTCTGCCTTTTAGACGAATAAAAGTCCACTTTTCAGACTACATTAAATGTAAGGATATCACTTTTGCATATGCAGATTCAATTTCAATAGGTCGATACCAAATTACCAATACTGCTGGAACATATAAAATTTTCTTTTCCATTGATCTCTAATCATTATTGCTATTACGAGCAAAACAACAGTAAGCAAGAGGCTTGAAGCTGGATAAGAAGAGTTAAAGATTTCCACCATATGATTATGTACAATTTAAATCATTCACCGTCTACTATTCTTTGTCCTCGGATTTTGCTGTTTTTGAAGGATTATAAGAAAATATTTTTTTGTGTTTGGCATTGTAAGAAAACATTTTATCAGTAATAATGTTATACTCACAAAATTGATTAATTTTTCATCAACTATACAGTTTTATTAATTCTATGATTTTGGTGTAACATCAGCGCTAGTGATCTCAAACATGTAATCTCAATAACTGTATAGTTTTCTTTTTTTTTTTAAATAACTGAATAGATTTTTTTTTATATGCTTTTTTTATTTTATACAGTTATTCAAACATGTAATCTCAATAACTGTATAGTTTTATTTTTTTTATTTTATACAGTTATTCAAACATATAATCTCAATAACTGTATAGTTTTCTTTTTTTTTTAAATAACTGAATAGATTTTTTTGCATATGCTTTTTTTTTAAGTACGTACGACAATACACACACGCACAAAGCCCAAAAGCTACGATTATTAAAATTCTCAAATTAAGGTTTTATATAAAGAAAAGAACAGAAGACGTATATACAAACTTTTGTTTTTTAAAAGCTAGGAGAAAACATACATTAATCAAAGACCTACACCAGAACTTAAATTAGAAAACAAAAATAAAACCACATCTTAATTTTATAGCAAATTCAACTTAAACGTCTTTTAGGAAATATCCAACATCGAAAAGGTCGAAATCAAACTTTAAACTATAGTAGATAGTACAAAACCCGGAAAATAAAAATCTCTAGCTAGTCCCACGACCTCCTGCAAGTACATCCCAACTGAGATCCGTACATCAACATGTCCTGATATCCCCAGTCGCCTGATACGAACGATAAACCACCGTCCGTGGCGGCCCTCACGCCGTCAAAATAACCGAAGTTGCCAGTTTGAATATTTTCGCAGTGATTTAATCTAGACGTAAGAGGCTCCGTTGTTTGCTGAAACATATTGTTGGAGACGATAGAGAGAGACGAGAAGTCACTAGAGTCCTCCATATGGCTGACCATAGGCGGTGGTGGTGGTGGCTGCGACGGAGAAATTTTGCAATTTTTTTTCAAGAATTCTTGAACAATCTCTTCCAAGAGACCAGAATCAGAAGACTCTTGCGGGAAAAACGACTCGTAGTTTTCGTTTTCAGAAGATGAAATACTTGCCGTTTTTGGTGAAGAGTAAGACGACGAAGAATATGAGCCGTTGAAAGAGTTATACGTCATTGTTTTAGGAAAGGAGCAAGAGGCGTCGCGTAAGAAGATTGGCTGGGTGTTACTCCTCTGCGATGCCGGTGCACCGTAAAACTCTTCGGTAGAGTGATCTAGCGGAACAGAGGGAAGAGGACAGCGAACGGTCGGCAAAGATTTCTTTGTAGAAAATGAGAATCTTGGCTCAGGAATAATAACAGCCGTCGGATAAGTAAAGTTAGTACGAGCCTTAGATCCACGAAAGGCACGAGCCGCACGGTCGTAAGCACAAGCGGCTTGTTCCGCCGTGTCGAATGTTCCAAGCCAACGTCTTTCCTTCGACATAGGGTCACGTATCTCCGCTGCATATCGTCCCCACGGTCTCCGGCGAACGCCACGGTACCTCGTCGTTCCACTACCGGCTCCGGGTAAGGTGAATGAAGTCTCCTTTGAAGATGGTTTACGGTTAACCGGTGAGGCTGTGGCTTTGGAGTAGTTTATCGTGAAAGGACTCGAGTCGATTTCGAGGGATGATTCGTTGAAGTTCCTTAGAGCTTCTTCCATTTTTGGTTTCTAGGGTTTGTTTTTCTTTAGTACTAAAGTAGGAGAATTGTGTAAGGTTTCGTGATTGGTACTTTGAGAGAGGTGAAGCTTCTTGTATTTATAGGTGCATAAAATTGTTACTAATTTTTTTTTTCTGAATTTATTCACCTAGCAGTATACATACATTGTGAAGAGTATAATGCATTTATAGCACACATAACAAATCAACTTTGGGACTTTTGAAAGTATAGCTTCTCTTTTTTTTTATAAACATTCGACCAACAACGTTTCACACGCTAGAAATATTTACATTATTTGTTTATGATTCGTAAGTTTGTAAAGGGTAATTCCATTATCTCTAGGATTAGCAATTAAAAATCCTTCAAATGTACTTTTGTTTGTTTAATACTCCAAAGATGTATTTTTTGGAGTTTGATGCCTCTTTGCTAGTCTTAAAATAATCCTTCAAATATTTATATATTCATTATATCGGTGATATCGATGACAAAATTAATGATTTTGAAAAAGGTAGAGGAAAAGTATGGAACAAAAGATATGCGTAGCAACACTTCAGTGTATATCTGACACTTGTGTTTAATTATGTACGAAGAGGACATTTCAGGTTTGTCTAAACGTATGTTTGAGGCAGTGTATTCTTCCATGTATCAGAATTCAAAAGCTTGCTTTTCATTTATTACTTTTCTCATAATTTAAAAAATAATATCTTCCGATGCTTCACGTTACAATTACACAAATCCATTATAACCATAAGAATTTTACAATTATACTGCATCTGTTATTTGTTAAATCAAGTTTTGGAATAGCGATGTAGTTGCTGCGTTTGTTTTGCGGAAAATGTGGTAGTTAACTACAAGTGGCTCGTCATTTAACATCAAAATATAATGGACTTAGAAAAAAAGTGCCTCTGGCGTCTTGGTTAGTAAATCAAAGCATCGTGGTTGATATTAAGAGAATAGGATAACCACAATATATATGAACTTAAGTTGATAACTTTTCTGTGTGATGTTGGAATGCTACTACTTTAAGTTAAACCGTATGCAGAGATCTAATAAAGTACTACAATAATAACAATATCCATGCTTGATACACTTGATAGTATCAGATTTTTGTTTGGGGTAGGTTGAGTTAATAAATATAATAATAATTGTTACATTAACTATTGGCTATTGATATATGGTACGTAGAAACTATACTGGAGTAAAAGAGTTTGTTGGAAATGAAAAAATGATCATTGAGAGATTCTTCAAAATTTTGGGAACTAAAGACTTTGGGTTTCCAGCTTGGTCCTAATCAAATGTCTTTGTGATTTCCAATGTCACCAAGACAATTATTACAATAGCTCGTGTTCTGAGTTAATTTCTTTTTTGGATATTACCTATCATGTCTCTATCGCAATATATTTATATTTTTGGATATGCCAACTTTAAATACTTGTTTCTATTAGGGGTGGACATGAGAATTAAACCCAACCTAATAAGTTTAGTGAAAGTCAAACTTAACCAATCGTTTATATCAAACCGTACTTAATCTACATATCTCACAACCAAACGAATTAAACTTAAGATGACTTTAGTTCCACTAAATTAGCTTAGCAAGAAAATCTAAAATATATATATATATATGTATAGTTTTCTATTATATAGTTTTTTTCTATAAATACCCAAATTGTAGCCTCTTTCCAAACATCCAAATTGTAGCTATTCTCGAATCACAATATATAAATATGTCTAAACACATAAACATGATCAACGGTTATATTATATTGATTTGTTTTAGTAAACATCATTTGAGAGTCTCAATTCTTGTAATGCACTATCGAAACAAGAAGAAAAACTATAAACATCTATTTATGCTGCTAATTTAAAGCGCACGTACATCATAATTTGTTTCTTTTGCTGAAAGTGTTGGTTTTAAACTATAAACAAAAGTATATGAAAAGAGGAGCCCTTTATAAAATAAAATAAAAAAAAAAAACTAAAAGAGGATCAGTAATCACAAAAAGTATGATTTGATATAGTTTGAAGGAGTGATGGTAGGTCGAGAAAAAAAAAGAGATATTGTAACGACAAAGAAAGAGACTGTCAAATAACAAAACTCCAAAATTCAATCAATCAATTTTTTCTCCTTGAAAAACGGACTTTACTTCTTCAACCTATCTTCATACTTCCAAGAACAATATTACTCCAAATTGTAGTTACAAACTCACAGTATATTTTTTCTCTAAATAATGATCGTTTATCAACATGGGGAAACAAATCTGACCAACATATATTTATTTTATTTAATTTTAATTCCTTTTTAGAAATTTTGTGCGTAAAAGTTGGGAAAATATAATACTCCACAAAATAGGTTTAAAAAAAAAACAAATCCCGTTAAAAGTGAGTGACCTTTTGGGACATTAGAAAAGATCATTCTCATCATTTTGCCCCCTATGATGTGGACTTTGCGCACCCATGCGGTACATAATTATTACTCTTTGATTTGACGATCTCAATTTTATTTTTTATATATATTTACTGCTTATTATGTCAATATTTGTGCGCTGCCATAAAAAAAAAAATTCAATATTTTTGGTTCTCTTTTCGGCCAAGTACATCAATCAATGCATTAACACACTGAGTAATATCTAGATTTCGGATTGGAAAATAAAAAAACACTGGTACATGAGTAATATTCGACATGAGTTTTTTTTTTTTTTTTTTTTGATAAACCGAAACATTTGTATGATAATTAGTTTTTTTTTACCTAATTTCTTTTTTTGCACAATTTCGCTCAATTTCCTTTTTATAAATGAATTTTGTATGATAATCTCTTTTAGACCTAATTTCTTTTTTGCACAGTTTTGCTGAGAGTTGGGTGGCCAAATGGATTCGAACCCGAATCTCAAGACAGACACATACCCAATCTCAAACCACTGAAATACCAGCACTTGGTTATATTAGACATGAGTTTCTCTTAATATTGAATGCGATCTAAAATACTCATACTAATTGTAATAACAACTCTACATATATTGGCATAAGATTTTAATATAATAGGATGTTTCATTTAACATCTGAGAAGTAGTAACTGATGTTATAAAATACAAATCTGAAGAGTAATTTTAACCATTTGTCCTTTCCACCTTTTGACTTGTGTCAATTAGTGTTAATAATCTAAATATCAATGTTATGACTTATGAAACAGTAGTGGCACACTTTGTTTAGACTATTGAGTATACCAAACTTACTGTTTGAAGAATAATTACACTAGAGATGGACCATAATCTACATTGATTATGGTGCTAAAAAGCTTACTTTTCATCAACAAACTATTTTTTTAATTAAGTACTTTCGCCTTCTTTTCCCATTTTCATGCAGCTTCGCAAAACTAATTATCATACAAATGTTTCGGTTATAATTGAATATATATAATATATATATATATATTGTATTTAAGAGTTTGAATAAAAAAAGGTCGTGGTTAGAGGAGCATTCAACTATCTAAAATACTCTAATTATTTGAAAGTTGTATATATATATATATATATATATTTCTAAAGTATAAATGAACAGAAACAGTTTGTATGTAAAAGAAAATCATCCAATTAACCACGTACGGTTTATATGTTTATCTGCTACATCTATTACGTTTGGCGTGTTGTTTAATTAGTTGTTTGCTCTAACTATACAAATTCGAAGTAATGGTCAAATATAAACAAGCATCTAATAAATGTGGAAAATAAATAAGTTTAGGAAAATGAGAAAAAGAGGAGAGTAGCAAAACGATGATCTGCCAAACTCAAGAGTAAGATCAGTAGTACTTTTTTTGTTCTGATCAGATTTGTCTCCTAATATCTCAACCTCTAATATCTTAGGGTCAGATTTCACATATATGCATATATACAACGTATGCCCATTAAGCAAACAAGAAACTGGCAGATAATAAATGACAACTATTATTACTATTACTCTTTAATTAATTATTTATATTATTATTGGTGCATTAATGTATAAACCCGAGTCCCTAAGATCCATCATCATTCCTTTTTTATGTAACTAGATGTTCTTTTCTTCAACAGCTTTTGTCTCGCAAGTCTCTTTGGAATAAATTTAATTTTAACTTTTCCTTTAACCTCCCTGCTTTTATTATTTTTAGGAGAGTTATATACGGAGCCGTTACTAGAGATTTTAGGATCGTACACCAAAAATAATAATACTTTACATGATTTGTTAATACTAATTTTAAAATTAAAATAACTATAATTAATATATTTTCTATATGATTATGATAATGAATTATGAAATTTGTGAATAATTTTTCTTAGAAAAAAACTATAAAAAGATCATAAAAGAAACTAAATTGATTTTTTAAAATTATGTTTATAAAAAATAATTAAAATAAATTATTGGTAAAATTTATAAGTAACAGTAATTAAAGAGTGAATGAAAATAAAAGTATGACAAATACAAGAAAATAAACATGTATTGGTGGCTGCAAAAATTAATTATGAAAAATGAAAGATTTAAAAAACCAATGATAAAGATTTGAAACTGAATAGAGATATACTTAGAGGTAATTTTAAAACCATTAGATCACTAAATATTTTGATATTTAAGACCCTAAAACTTTATAAATAAAACACGATCTTTATAAATAAAACAGGATTTTGATATTTAAGGCCCCAAATTAGTGGGTTGAAAAAAAAAAGAGAGAGAGGAGGACAACTTACGAGCATGTAGAAGTTATATAGTTAACATTATTTAGAATCATCTGGGAATATTTTTATTTTAGATTTTCTTTTGTCAAGATTATTTTTTGTCGCTTTACGGTCAACTGAAATTTGATTCCGATACACGCATAGAGTTAATGAAAGAACCATTTTACAAATAAAAAGGATTGTATAATTTCAAATTAAATGCTTATTATTAAATTTCGCAATAAAAATAAATATTTATTTTCTAAAAAACCTGGGCCTAAAAAGAGTTCATAAATTAAGGGGCTCATTAAGAGGCAAATTAGCCTGGAAAAAAGAAAGAAATAAGATTCACATCCCATCGTTACCCAAACATATCAGTGTGGGCCTTAAAAGAGTTCATTAAATTTAAGGGATCTATTTAGACTTGGGATTGGTAGCAGCAAATCATCAGAGATGAGTTTATCGCGCGTGTGATGTAAACGCGCTTAGAAAGCTTATGGGACCCCCAAAAAAAAAAAAAAAAAAAAACCTAGGAACTCCAAGTGTAAAATCAGACATGAGTCCAAAGAGGCCAAAACTAGAGTCACCAAAGAAACCCAGGAAAATTCAAAGTTGTTTATCCAAAAACGAGTCTTTAGGGTTCTTAGCTGCACCACCACCAGAGAAGAGATTAGTAACAATGGAGCTTCCCCATGAGAGCCATCCTGTCGCTCCTCGTTGACTCTCAGCCTCAACTAAACTCCTCACTTGCTCTTCCTCCAACATCTCTTCCCATATCTTTCTCATGAACTCTCGAACCGCTTCAGCGCTTTCGTTAACCATTTCTTGTGGAGGAAACTCCAATGGGTTCTGGTCCAAGTTCAGTTTCTCCAGCTTCTCTAGCCTGAAAAACGAGTCCGGCAAGACTCTGATCTGGTTGTTGCTGAGATCTAGCTCCCTTAGGTTAGCTAAATCAGAGATTGTGTCAGGAAGTTCGGTCAAGTCGCTGAAGTTGCCGCTCAAGTTCATGACTTCGAGGCTTGTGAGTCTTCCTATAGCAATTGGAAGGCCGTGTATTTCGTTCATGTGTGCATCTAGATACCTTAGAGACCTCATCTCACATATGGAATTAGGGAAGAAACGGATTTTGTTCAGCTGGATCGATAGCTTTTCGAGATTGAGTAATCCGTATCCGATGTTTGCAGGCAAAGATGTCAAGTTGTTGAAGCTGGCATCTAACTCGACTAGTGACCTAATCACAAGAACATATCTCTGTTCAGAATTGGGTAGTATAGGTTAAATACGAAGTATGAACAAACGTGTAAGCACAAAACCTGCACTGCGTAATGCTTTCTGGAAGTGAAGTTAGCTTGTTCCCAGTCACATTTAAGATCCTCAAGTTAAGTAAAAGTCCAATAGAGTCTGGAAGAGACGCGAGATAGTTTGAAGACAAATCAAGCTCTTCTAGTTTCTCAAATCCTGAGATTGCATCAGGTAGGAACTGCAAAAAAAAGAAAACAGCTTTAGTTACTACTACAAGAGACAACACATACAAACTGAAACCCGATCATTAATCAAGATCTCCTCATGTTTAGCTCAATGTTCACAACAGCAGATTATTAATCACTACAAGAAAAAAAGATTCATAGATTTCTAAAATCTTGAAAGACAAGAATTGGATAACTAGAATCATGAATGATCCCATCTGTAACGCTTAAGATGACGATCAAGCTTCACACAAACAATCATATTCAAAATTCCAAACTTATAGACATCAAAGTTTTGTGCTTTTTCCAAACTACACACGGAACATTCATGTGGAGATGAATCAAATTCTCAGGCATTACCTTCAAATCGTTGCGAGAGAGATTCAGAGAAACCAAACCAACGGTTTTCACAATAGCATCAGGAAGAAGCTTAAGCTGACGATCAGAGAGATCAATCCTCTCAACAACTCCACCATCTTCTACTTCCTTGAGCACCGCAACAACTTCCTCATTCACTTCATCCCCACCGTTCAATGATTCAACCGCTGAAGTATAAACCTTACCCAACTCCTCCTCCATTTCCCTCAACTTCTTCTCATATCCCTCATGAACTTCCTCTAACATCACAACTGTAGCGTAAACCTGCACTTCCTTAGCCGCATCCTCCGGCGACAACGAATCATCCTCTCGGATCTGAGCAATCTTGAACCGAGCAGAAGAGACAGATAAAGAATCAGGTCGAGACCCAAGAGAGCCGAATACGAAAAGGGTCTGCGTGATTGTACTTGGAATCGTTTGAATCAGCGAGGAGATAACATGTGGATTGGTGAGAAGGGGATAGCGATTCACTAAGGTTTGTTGAATCACCTGCGACGGTGGCGCGTGAGAAGCGGGATCGGAATGGTAGAGAACGAAAGAGAGCAAAGGGAAGATCTCCAGATCATGATCCATTTTCTAGATTAAAGATTTGTTGATTCCAAAGGATTACTCGAAGAAGATGAAACAGCAACGATTCTTTCTTATACAGAGCTTAGTCTTATAAAGATGGAATCTTTAAATCTAAAGATCCAGATAAAGAATAAAATCCACAAATATGTCCCAAAAAAAAAAAAACACGATGACAAAAAAAAAAAACCGTTTCGCTCTTCAAAATCCGAGCTTTCGTAAGGCGCAATAATAAGACTCTAGGCCTTAAGCCTATTATTACTTAAATGACTCTTTTGGTTTTGATGTCACTTGTTAATGTTGAACCATAGATCACTTTTGCTTGCTTTTGTTTGAAAGTTAGATACTTTTGGTCTTCGGGTTTGTGTTATATATACTTGTCTTGAGTGAATCATTTCGTCTTAGTCCAAGAGACTGATACGATTTCTCAATTCTCCTCTGATTTGATACATAATTAATGGATCAACTAGATATGATCTTATATGCTTTGATAAAAAAAATTCACAAAGACACTAGTTCTCAAAATTCAAAATGTTTATAGATAAAAAGGCTCTTACATATCTTGTCAATGTTTGATGACATAACAAGTTAAAGCTTTTAAAAAAGAAGAAAATCAAAACTCCTTTTGGTTGGAACACAAAAATGTCTTCAAGTAAATTAAAAAAAAACTCATGCTAGTTCAAAAGAGTCTCTTTCTCAGCCATTCCTCCCCATTCTCTTATTCTTTCCTCTGCCATTTCAGCCTGAAAATATATCATTCAACAGATTAAGAGCGAGATCTCTTGTTTATTAGATCTAAAGTGTTTTTGTTTCTTAATTACCTCTTTGTCCCAATTGGTTTTGAAGATCATCCAAGTCAAGACTAAAGATTGAACAAAAGTTCCCGTCACCATCCCCCACCAGATTCCCTGATCAATAATGTTTTCAGAACATCTCCTTAATTAATAAAGGTTTTAAGTTTTAGATAAAGGATGTGAAATTTAATTACCATTACTCCATATTCAAACTTAAATCCCAACAATAAACCAAATGGGATTCCAAAGAAGTAATAGCATGCTATGTTCACATAAGCAACAACCGCTTGCCATCCCGCTCCCACAGCCACTCCTGTGTAATCGAGTGCATTCATGTCAAACCCACTAAACCGAAATGGGTTCAGCTAAACCAAAAGAAACGATTACCAGACAAGACAGGTTGAACATTGTTGATGACAATGCAGAAGGCAAGCATTGGTGTTAGTTCTCTAACCACATTCCTAACTACTTCATCTTCCACGAACAAAATCGGGTACTCGTAACGGAAGAGGAGCAGGACCATTGCTATAACCATCCCGATCGATGTTGATAATATCACCGCCACGACTAGAGAGAACTTGGCCGTTCTTGGGTGGCTAGCTCCTAGCTCATTTGACACTCTCACACTTTCAAAGAAAACGTATTTTATATTATTAACCTTTTTGATATGTGTAAAATTTGGAAATAAGTTATTTTCACATGTGAGAATTTACCTTACTGCTGCGTTTGTCCCAACTGAAACCATAGCTGCCCATCCCAAAATGTTCATGCTTCATTTTCCATGCACCATTAATTAATTAGAACAAATTTGGCAGTGAAACACTGAAAGTAATCACAAAAATTAAAAAATTTATACAGCTATTATGATTCCCTATATTCTAATTGAGTACACGTGTATTAGGCTTCATTGACCACGAAAGACAAAATAAAGGGACTACTACTACGCACGTTGGGTCTACTCTTACTCAGAGAATCTCTATGATAATTTAAATAAATGAATCAAGTAACAAATCATGTAAACCTAAAATGTAGTAGCTAAGAAATGATTTAGCTTAAGAGAAGTGTTTATTTTAAAAGATAATAATAAATTTTACCATATGGAGAGTGCAGCTACGGAGACTTCAGCATTCTTCAAATAACCAGCAAATAATACGAGAGCCATAAAATACCAAATCTCCAAACTACAAAAGTAAATTAATTATAATTTTTAAAAATATGAATTTAATGGGTGATCTTGATCAAACCCGGTTTGAAACTCACCAGAGCATGACAGCAGAAGCCAAAGACAATTTAACAAACCCCCACAAATTATGAAATGCCTCCCACGTAAATCCAGACCAAGCCTCTTCACACGTACCGCTAAAGATATACACAAGTTGTGCCACAACGATGAACCACCACGACGTGTTAAGCACGAAAGCTAAACCGGGAAGTCCCCAGTGGAACCTAGACATGAATTGCCACGTGAGGAATATATGGATCACAAGAACCACACCAGAGATTCCTGCCATGACCATGATTTTGCTTTGTGACTGCAAAAATTTTGCGGTCGGGAAATTGATGGCGTAGGCAAAGATTTGTGGGATCATGTAGATGGAGAAAACTCCGGCCGTGGCCGAGATTGTAGCGGTTTGGCCGAGGAAGGTTAGGATTGGAGCCGCAAAGATATAGAGTAGAGAAAGGATGAGAGCGGTTACGCTTAGAATCACCCATGAGCGTTGTAAGTAAACGCCGAGCATTGATACTTTTCCTGCTCCAAACGCCTGTCCGCATAGCGTTTCCAACGCGCTTCCCATGCCAAGCTAATTGCGTTTGCAATAACGTAAAGAAGTCGCACCAAAAAAATAATTGAGGTAAGAATTTAAAATCTTTTACATACAAAGTACTAATAGTAATAATCACATAATAACGTAGTTTTTATAGCACGGCTAATATACAACAATCTGATATATCGGGTTTATTTAGATTTATACGACTTTCGTCGTAAAACTTATTGTAGATTTTTAAAATTATTTTGAAATATGGATTTAAAAGTATAATAAATTACTATTTCTAGTATATTTAATAATTATGATTATGAGTATTATTAATACACGCAACTTTATTGTAGTAAGGGTAAAGTAAATAATTTAATTTTCTTTACGGTTATTGAACATGCAAAAGATTTGTAGATATATTATTAAAAACAAAATGCGAGAAAATGTGAAGAGGGGCGATATATTAATGTAAGACGTATGTACCATGATACCGAAGGAGAAGCCAGCGATGACGGAGTTCTCAATGGAGACGGCGGCGAGAGCAATGGTGCTAATATGTCCAGCGAAAACTTGAGTGATAGCTCCGAGAGAGAACTGAGCCATCGATGTGAAAATGGCTGGGCCTGCTAGTTTCCATAGCTTTTTAGACTCGATTCTAAACTCTCTGGCGAAGTCTCCGACGCTGGAGATGGGCGGAATATCAACGGCGGCAGAGGAGAAAGAGACAAGAGAAGATGCTCTGCTTCCGACTCCGAGATAATCCATTAATGCTTTCTGAGTCGCCGGGTCAAGTTCCTCCGTCGACGAGAGAAACGCCTCCATCAAGTTATTATCTTTCTCCATTTTTTCGTCGAAGACAAGAAGAGAGAAGATCGAGGATCTTGCTATCTTTCGGGTCAATACTTCATGAATTATATAGATAGTATCAAAAGTTTTCTTTGGGTCTATATGTTTAAATATAAGAACTAGCTTTTGTATGTAGGATAGTTTTTGGAAGAGTGGTAAAAGACAGCTTTCGCACTTTAAGTTTATATTTTAATTTCTTATATAAAAAAAGGTTAATATTTTAATCAGACAGCTTAACACCAGTTAAACCTTTGACTTAGTGTTTGACAGTAGATTTTCATACTATATATAGCTTATCTATGTCCATGTCTGTCCATTGTTGATTTGTTGTATAACTGTCATACAGAAATCAAAGGGTAACGATTTCATATTCCATCGCACGACTCGACTAAACAATAAAATAAAATGCAGTTTTAAGTCACAATTCATAAATGGTTATAAAGATACACCACAAGTTTAGTTTTTCTTTTTATCTGAACTGGTTGACCATTAATGTCTTTGTTTCGTGGACTCCACGTGGCTTCTTACTACGTGCACAGCAATCAATGTGGTAGATTTTGAATCTAAAATTTAGGAAACATAATAAGGTAGTTGGGCTATGACTATGAGAATAGGCCCATATAATTTTACAATGGCTTTTCTAGCCCAATAGCAGACTGGGAAGAAGATTGCAAGTTTTTCTCCCTACCTTTTTCAGATCATCTTTTGTTTTTTGGTCAAAACCTTTTTCAGATCATCTATTAACTGCACAAACAAGTTAAGCGAATGATTCACACCATTTTTTCTTCTATTTCTGAGGGCCATTTATTTATTTTTAAAACAATGGTTACATGACTTATAGCTTAAAACATGTAGTTATTTTTGAATATAGGAAAAAATGTAGTTATATTTGACCCACCAACATAATATATATTGTTGTTAATAATGTGTTTTTTTCCCCCATCTATTAATTATGTATTAATTAATAATGAAAAGGATACCAAGTAGTAAAAATATATTTGTCTGGAGTCATTTTGGACGAAACTTAACAGAATTCCGATGTGAAAGCGCATTAATATATTTACATACTTCCAACAAAAAGTTTGCAATGCTAAATGCGTGTAAGCAACCGATTCTTAATATAAAATGTTTGTAAACTGTAATCAAATGATTTGTGTTATTGTTGTTATGTCATTATTAACGATCAACGGTGCATAACTATTACCAAATTAAAAACTGTTGGTTCACTTCATGATGAACAAACATTTACAAAAACTCCATTATACAGAGAACACAATAACCGGTAGATTTTACATTACATACACAATTATAAGGAAAATCAAGAAATAGAGTTCTTGAAAACTCTTTAAAGAAAAGCAAAAAGAAAGAGAGAAGACAATAAACATAATCAACAGAGTTCATACACACAAACAAAAAAAAACAACAACAAAAAGAGCCATGAACTTATCAAGTTTGATCAGGAGTAGTAGTTGTGGCTCGGCGACCTCTTTCACTAACACTGGTTTCAGCGAATTTCTTGCTAGTGAGATGTAAATTCTTTTCTTTTTCTTTATCACTCCATTCAGAGAGGTAATATTCTTCTTCAGTTACTTTCTTAGAAGATGGTCCACAAAACATACCTCCCCATTGTGGAAAGTAAATCAAACATATTGGTAACGTACATGAGATTGCCATGATCCCCATTAGAGTTATACCAGTCTCTCTCGAGTATTTCGACCCTTTGAAGAATATCAATTGAGTCAAAACCGCTCCTACATTGCCTCCCGCACCAGTCATTCCCGATATCACCCCAAGAGATCTACATAACCAAACAAAAAACTTTTTGTGAGAAAATATGTTGCGAGTTTCAAGGCCAAAATGTGTGTTATCAAGAAGTTATTTACCTTCTGGAAATAAATGGAACAACACCAAAGGTAAGTCCACAAGCGGCTTGGACGAATACAGAGAAGATGAGCATGACAACTATAGATAATGTCAATGAATCAATTTGGCCAAGACATGCACACAAAACACCTGCTGTAGTTTGCACAATCCACCAAGCCCATAACCTTCCTCTCATCCCAAACCGTTTTGCCATTAGATCCGAGAATATTCCTCCTCCAGGTCTAGCAAAAAAATTGGCTAGCCCAAAACTTGCTGCTATAATTCCAGCTGTTTGGAGTTTTAAGTGAAATCTATCGAAGAAATATTCAGCGATGATGTTGTCTATTGTTAGCTCAACTCCAAAACAATAACCATATGCTAATGCTGTTATCCATCCTCTATAGTTTGTGATCCCATGTCTTATCACTTTCCTCACGTCATCTTTATGCTTTTCTCCAGATTTGTGCATTGCCCAATAATCTCCATCAGGTAGATCCTTTTATGTTTTACAACCAAGAACACCAAATTAGATCATTTACATAAACAAAATTAATATTAGTAAGCAGTAATTAAGATATAGATATTAAAAATAGATTTAGTTGATTATATTGTAAAGTAAATTTATTTCCCTAACATTTTAAAGTTTATACTTAACCAAAACCGAGTAAGTATAATAAACTAAAGTAACCGAACCGGTAATATTGACCAGAAAAAAGTAACCGAACCGGTAAGTGTGAAAAAATAGTACCTGACCGAACAAGAGAACGGCGAAAGCAGAGAAAGTCTGAAAGAGACCAGGGATGAAGAAAGCGATCCTCCACGCCGTGAATTTGGTAGCTCCGGCACCTTGAATCACCGAGAACACCAGAGGCATGATCAGCTGCGTCGCGCCTCCTCCGAGGTTTCCCCAACCGGCGGCTATTCCGTTAGCCGACCCGACGACAGGTCCAGAGAACATAGAGCTCATCCAGAACTGTGTCGACACGAAAGTGGCCAGAGAGAATCCAGCGAAGAATCTCACCATTATAAACCCTACCGGAGATTTAATCCCGGCGGTGAAGTACACGGCGGGAGCTGTTGAGAGCGTCAACGCGGCTGAGGCGAGACGTGGACCGAAGAGATCACAAGCCGTTCCCATGACGAGACGAGCGAAGACTGAGCCGGAGACGGAGGCGATACCTGCGTTTCCGATGTCGGTGGCGGTGAGGTTAAGGTTTTCACGGATGATAGGAAGAAGAGGTGGAGCTGCGAAAGTGGAGACGAAGCAACAGAAGAATTGAAACCATGAGAGATGGAAAGCTCTCATGTGAGGTTTAGCGAAGGAGAATAGTCGGAAAGTTGTTGATTTGTTCTCGGCATCCACCGGAAGTGCGAATCTCCGATTGGTGATTCCAGATTCTTCTCCTTTGCCTTCGACCTCCATTTTTTATGAGCTTTTGAAAGTTTGGTTTTGGGGTTTTAAGGAATGAGGAATCTCAGGTTTGAGGTTATGAGTATATATAGAGAAGGAGAGTGTAAAAAAGGGCTCTGACATTTTCATGGTTGTGTGTTGTTCTTTGTGATTCGTGTGTGATGTAATCATTTTTTGGATACTGTAATATATGTTTAATACACAATTGTTTGAAAATTCAAGAATTATTTTATATAGGTTCTTGTTTTAGTTGATTGTATGCATTGAATTTTGGTTTAGGAAGAGTAACTTAGTTTTAAGATTCATTGACTGTTTCGATTACACATGTTTATATCAAATCAGTTTGGATGGTTTTTTTTGATTCTCTAGTATTGAACACTCCTAAAGTTTGTTCCTTGAAATGGATGACAAGTTTGGATACTTTACATAGTTTTTATTCATTTTAACAGAGACAAGTTAGATATTTTATATCAAATTTTACGGTGAAAACCTTAAAGTAAAGGAAAACAGTTACAAAACGAATTATTTGAAAACAATGTTGCATCCATGATATATCCATATAATGTTGCATAAGATGCAATGAGTTTGTAAGCTTTAGTTTTTTTCATTGAATGTTTTGTTTAACTGGTTGAATAGGAAAACTCAGAGTATTAGTAATATAATTTTCCAACTATTTACTTCTATTTTTTTGTTTGTTAATCTTATAACAGCTACTTAGATAATATCAATTTGGGTTCTATACCATTTGTTTAGTATTACTTTTCAAAGTCAAACTTGAGACTCGGGGGACAGGAGCTTCTTTTGGGCTCTTTAACCATGGGAAAGGTAAAGTCTTCGAAGCGCAAAGTCTCACTCTTCCTTTAATAACATCAAACTGTTGCAAAACATCTCAACTAGTATGTTTCTTCAATTCTTTGTATACATATGAATTTCAAAGAAATTTTATTTTTTATACATGGTGATATTTAAAAAGAAAAAAAAACTTATCAGATCAACGAAGAGTGGTTTTATGTCAAATGTTCATTGAATTTAGTAAATTTAAAATTTTAACAATTGGTATAAATAATATAACAGAGCATTTGGATTTAATTAATCAATTAAAAATGGTTAGAACTTATAATTTCAAGGGTTTACTGAATAATCTGAAAGTATGAGGCAAATATTATAGTCTATATATTTCAAAGAAAAGAAGAAACAATATAGAGATTCTGAATACCTACAAAACTAAAAATTTATCCTTCGAGTTATTTTGTTTGTCGAGTAGGTTGGCTCTCCAACTTCAACGTTAAGTCTTTATCTATTGCTCGAAAAAACAAAAAACAAAATTAATGATATCATGAGAAAGTTGTTTAATTTGTGTTAAAGTTCATTGAAAAAATAGATTTAAATTTTAAAGATATGTTTCCTTCTCATATTGTCGTTTTCAAAAAGATCTCAACTAGTTTAGTGCATTTAAAAATCTATAAATGAAGAAATATATCTCTCAACCTCTTGGGATGTAAATATTTGTATGTCTTTTTCTCCGATTTATGTGGCATATTAATATAGAATATTCAAGAGTAGATACTTTTTATAAGATGTGAGATGTCAATTTCAAACTCGTGGATCAATTCAGTTAGATTGGAGTTTTGTTAATGTGTTTCATTACTTGGTTTTGATGTCTGTGTTATATGTTTGATGTTTGCAATTAGAGGTAGTAGTATTAATGAAAAAATCAAATTTACACAGGAAAAAAAAGAGAGACTGTTTAAAACTAGTAGCGATGATATTAGTATATATATATTTTTTTTGACAACATAACGATGATATTTTATGAAACGGATAAAAATGAGTTCGTCGCGTACTAATTTATAAGATGCATTAAAAAGGTGGATAAAGATGCATTAAAAAGGTGGAAAGTAATCTATTTTTCATGGCCAACCAAACCAGAAAAGCAAAGTTTAGGGATAGTATACTTGAACCAAAATGCCGATAACCACACTACTTTGGCCGAACATCTTCTAGTCTAATCTCAAGTAAAAAGAGTAAAGACTAAAAAGAAAGTCACAAGAAAGTTGTGAGGCCTATAATGTCTAAAAATGCATCGTAGCTTGTTGTCATAATTCATAAACAGCATGACAGCTACTCATGAACCGATTCTATAAATGATATTTAGAGCCTTTGTACATAGACGTCGGAACCTCTAACCGGAGATTACCGTAGCGTGAAAAAGGGTTGAGTAGTGTGACTAGCGAGGGCTCCCAAGACTCTAACATAAGTGTTATGGTGTTTTAATAATTTTCTAACATGATCTGGACTCACATAAGTGTAATCATGTCATTATTACCACTTGTTCAGAGAAACTCAAATTTTCAACAGTCCAAAAATCTTTTAAGCCGTGTCTTTTATGAATATGACAGTTGAAATTAAATTCGGTGAACTTCCAACTACTACTTTTTTTTCTTTTTTTTCCAACTAACTACTTCAATACTATCAACATAAAAATTGGCACGATATATAATGTTGATATTTGATTTCTATATTTATTTCAATCAAATTATTTATTACTCCGTTATGATACTACGTCCAGTACTTTTTTACGGATTAATTTATTTGGAGTGTTATAATCAAAGACAGAAGATGACCTATGAAATTGTTTTTACAAAAGAAAAGCTAAAAAACTAACTTTCAAAAATCCGTATCTTCCTTTTAAAAAAATCTTAACATAACTCCTTATTATTGGTTTGATTAACTTATTGATAAGCTTCATAACCACAATGTCTTTGAACACATACATATATACCAATATTTTTAAAGGTAAGCCGTTAATTTGGACTAATAGAATTCGAACTGGAATCGTTAATTGAATAATTTGAGGAATATTTTGTGGGTCCCAAAAGATGCTGACTTTATAAAGATGTGTAGAATCTTGGGAGCGAAGACTTGGCATCTCCTTCTCCTCTGGATGAACCTCGTTGGAATCCTATAAACTTCGGATTTAGATTCTCTCTGTAGCTTCCTTTGACATTTCAACACTTGAAAAAGACCCATCTACCCTTGTATTCCAAAATATGGCATGACATCAGTGAAACCTCATCAAAATTATGATTATTTTGTTCTTCTAAAAATACAGTTGAGAGAAGAAAACAATTATGTATAATCCATGATTCTTACATTTTTTTTTTCTGGATAATATGTTTTATTCAAACATAAACATCATTTTATATAGTATTTTCGCAAACTTATGTGAATTAAAACATTAATGTATTTTATACGATGATCCATGAATTTATTGAAAATATCAAACCGTTCCATCGATTAACAGACTATGCCCGGAATATGTGGTAGAGGTGAATATTGTCGCCATTTAAGATATCAACAATAGTAAAGTATAGTTGAAATTACAGTGAGAATTTGTTTTTGTTTTTTGGTCAATAATCTTTAATCTTTATAATTTTTTTTTTAAAAAAGTCTTTATAAAATTCTTGGTTTCTTTATAAGAAAACACCAAACCAATGTTACGACACTTTCCAGTGGGCCTTGGTGGCGATGTTGAAAAGAGTTTACTTATTTTCAAAATGGTTTTAGTATTACATCTTGTATGATTAATGATGCTTGGATCCAATTCTATCATTATTATTTCCCAGCTGCATATTCCAAAAGTCGTCTAAATTAATTTTCAAATCAAGCCATCTGAATCTGTCGAGAGTAGAAAACAAGTTGTCCAAAAAACACGCCAATTTGAATTGAATTATTATTAAAATCATAAACTATAACCTGGATGCACGATTGATCTAAAAAGGATGAAAAAATAAAAATCAATAATCTCGTATTACAACTAGATTGACAATGAAGTGATATTGACACGAATCGAACCATGGATTCCTATTGGTCAAATCATATTTTGACTATTCTTATTGGACATGAATTAGTTCTTTACTACTGGTTTTAGATACTTTTATTCAAGACATGTTCTACAGAAGTACGGATGGATTCCGCAAGGCCGGGTTAGTTGTGCATACGAAGAATCTTGATGCCGACCTTTTTATAGATAAAATAATGGCACATTATAGATAAATTCAGAACCCTTAATGGTTTTTATCACAACAAGACGACAAAAGAAAATATAAATTCACAAAAGCTCTGGATATGACTTATCAACTTCACTTAGAAAACTAAAAAAGTCTATGATCAATCATCTTGTATAGCATGCGAATGTGTTTCTAATCGGATGACCCATGAATTCATCTTAACCTTTCAGTTCACGTAAGATTTTTTTGTATAACTTAGATTAAAGTATTAGACAATTTGAAATATATAAAATTTATTATTAGTTTAATGTTTATTTTTACACAATTATCAGGAGAATGTTTAAGATTGAATGTGATACAATTTATCAAGTTTTTGATGAAACAAATAAAGCAACAAGACAATACATATATATATCAAGATAGTGAAAACTGAATGCATAAATTTTAATTAACTTTTCCGTTTCGTCGTCAACAAATGTTTTTTGTTTATAAACATCATTCAGATACTTAAACTAAGATTCTCATCGATAAATTATAATTTTTTGGGATTCTATCAAAACAACCAACGACTAGCCATGCACGAAATTTTGGTAAACTATATGCACACTCTTATAGTTATAGTGGCTTGGGTACTAAAATAGGCCATGAAGAATACAATGCTCCCTAATAGGCCTCTAAAAGCCCATTATAGTGCCCATATGATTCTATGACACAAAAAGTGTTTTTTTTTTCTTTTTTTCTTTCCTTGATTAAATTAACTGAAATGTCGAATCGAATCCAACACAGGGAGAAAAAGAGCAGAAACTGATTGGATTCTGAATTAAATTGTTTTAATTTTTTTCTTTCTCAAAGCATATAACCAAAAATACACACAAAAAAAAGAACTAAAAATCAGAGTGGAAGAAGACGAGAGAGTGGAATGCAATAGAGTGAATGGAGTTACAGAGAAAAGTAGCTGAAGCAATCCATGTTTTGAATCACGATCCTGAATCTTCTAACAGAGTTGCCGCCAATCAATGGCTTGTTCAATTCCAGCTAACTCCTGCTGCTTGGGATGTCTCTACTTCTCTTCTCACTTCTCCGATCATCTCTCAATTCGACCTCCAATTCTTCGCCGCTCAGATTCTCCGTCGAAAGGTTTCAACTTTCATCTCAGATTCTCTCAATTTCGAACCTTTTAAAACCCTTTTTGTTTACCCCTCTTTTTGTGTGTTGGGTTTTCAGATTCAGAACGAAGCATCGAATCTTCAATCAACAGCTAAAGATGCTCTTCTCAATGCCCTTCTCCTCGCCGCTAAGAGATATAGCTCTGGTGTTCCTCAGGTATTATTGTATGCCTTTTTTTTTTCCTCCGGTGATACGAACGATTGTGTGTTTATGTGTATTTGTGGAATTTGCAGCTCTTGACGCAGATATGTTTGGCTCTCTCTGCGCTTCTTCTTCACGCGGATCCTTATTCAAAACCCTTTGATAAGTTAATGTTCGCACTTCAGAATCTTCAAGCTCATGATGATGGTAATGTCGTTTTGCTCGAGCTTCTCACTGTTCTTCCTGAAGAAATATCTGACACTCGCCATTTTTCTCATCATTCTGATCTTCGTCAAGAGGTTTGTTCCTTCTTTCTCCCCTTTCTCAAAGTTTGTGTGTTTTCCCTCTCTGTTCCTCGTTTTACTTACTTTCGCTGTGTAACAGCTTCTCTCGCATACTTCCATGGTTCTTGACTTCTTACTCCAACAGTCTGAGAAGCAATTCACTTCCCCTCGTTACCCGCATGACAACAACCGCAAAATACTTCGTTGTTTACTGAGTTGGGTATGTTGCTTTGTATTTCATGTAGAGTCGTATTGTAGTGGCCTTTCACCGGATTTCACGTTGATGTAATTTCCTCATTTCATTAGGTCCGTGGTGGATGTTTCTCTGAGATTCCGCAAGGCGCAGTGCCTTCACATCCCCTTCTTAACTATGTATTTAAAGCTCTGCAGGTGACTTTCCTTAGTGGTGTTGTTTAAATTACTCTCACTTTGCTGCAAAGTTCCTTCCAATTTCTTTGTTGGGTTTTTGATTTCTCTCCCTTCTATAGGGTACTACTTTTGATCTCGCAATTGAAGTGCTTGTTGAACTTGTGACTCGGCATGAGGTATGTTTGAACTACATCGTATTGACATCTTTTTCTTTGTGTATTCTGGTCTAGTTTGTTCATATGTAGTGGCGATGCATATAGTTTGATATTATCTTACAGTTTAATAGCAAAAGCTTACATATTATCTTATAGTTCAATAGCAAAAGTGTATATGCCTGGATTTTTTAAGCTTGGACTTGTTTTCTTCTTGCAGGATCTTCCTCAGGTTTTATTGTACAAAGTACAGTTTCTCAGAGATACTCTTCTAAAACCAGCTCTTATAAATGCTGATCTAAAAATTGTCTCTGGCCTGGCATGCTTGATGTCTGAGATCGGACAAGCTGTGAGTATTCCGTTTTACCCTCTCATGGATGTGCATCAATGTTGTGGCGTTATTACTCTTCACTTTACTTTATTTGTTGCTTTTTGTGAGGCTCATGTCTGTTTCCAATATGTTCCAGGCACCATGCTTGATTGTTGAAGCAAGTTTTGAAGCGCTTATTCTAACTGATGCTATTTTGAGGTGAATAGTAGGCCTTGATTTCTTGTTTGCCCTTTGTGTTTACTTTTACTTTTGGTGCATATTTTTCCATATAAACTCGCAACATTTAACATTTAACCAAATTCCTTTTGTTAATTGCAAATGAGAGATTTTTCTTTCGTTTGTGTTTGCACTTTGCAAAAATAGTTATGAAAAACAGTTAAATTTAAATTTTAACTTTTTCACATGAAAACACAAACGCTGAAATTGGCCTTTGAAATTATTAAGGCCTTAATCATCTGACAGTCTTAAGTATTCACACAGTTGGTGTAATTCTAAGCTGATTTGCTCAATTTTTTCTTCCTCAATGTGTTTATCTTTCTCTCCAAATGTGGTTATTCTTTCGGTTTGCATTAATATCTTACATATTACTCTTGTTTACTGTTCATCAATTACTTTTCTAGCTGTGTGACATTTCCAAGTGAAGACTGGGAGATTGCAGACTCAACTGTACAGTTTTGGTATTGTTTTTTCCTATCTTATTAAGATCCTTTACAACCATATGGACTTTACTATTTTTCTTTCCATCTTCCTATCAGAGGGATTTCTGCTGGCTGTTCTTTGAACTCAGATTTGACTTTTTATTTTTCGTAGGTCAACTTTTGCAACATATATACTTAATCTAGGTGGAAACAGACAGACTGACAGAAATCGTGTGAAGGATATATTTCTACCAGTTTTCTCAGCTTTAGTTGATGCTCTTGTGCTGCGAGCTCAGGTTACATCTTGAAAACGTTCTTAAATTTAATGTCTCTTTCAGTTTTATATATCTAGAAGCTATCATATCAGTTGCAGCACCAGCAATACCTTGAACCTTGAAAGAAAACAATTGTCAATGTATTTTTCTTTTAACCAGGAAATCTCTCCTTCATATTTATATAGTCCTTGTTGTTAAGATTGGTCAACAATTAAGGTTCTGGTGGATTTTGTTTTTTAATACGTTCCAATTCACATTCTTGAAATTCTTAGGCTTGTCATTCACAGTTTCTTGCATCTTAGTCTTACCTTTCTTCTTTTTAGCTCATTCCACTCGCTGTATCAACATAATATTGGATTTCTAGCTTGTCATTTCTTGAAAATTCATAAGTCCACAAATTGCTGAACAACTGCTTTATTTTTATACTAATGATGTTTTTTTGTACTTCTAAACTTCCTTAGCAATCTATCTTCAGGTTGATGGGTTTACCTCCAGTGATGAGAGTCCAGGGCTTGAACTTCCTGATGGCCTGTTGCATTTTCGAAATAATCTTCTTGAGCTCTTAGTAGATATTTGTCAGCTACTTCATCCTACAACATTTGTGAGTAAGGTGCGCTTTCACTTACGTTGAAAACAGCTTCTTTGTTATTTGTTTGTTCTGTTATTTTTAAGCTTTTTCTGCCTATATACCTGTAGTTATTTTTTGGTGGTCTGCCTTCTTCAAATGTTTCGATGCCCTTGAGGGAGGTTGAAGCGAAGTTGTTTGCTCTTAATGCGGTGCGCACACTTGACCTCTTTTCTTTCAATCAAGTCGTTTCGTTTTAAGTTTCTGGTTTCAGAACAGCTCAGAGAGGGGTAGGGTCACATTGTATGGGTTCTCTACTGTTAATTGTTTTGTCTCCTCTATTACTCGTCCATTATTATTATTAATTTTTTTTTTTGAGAATGATTGGCGCTGGTGGCTTTAAGCTTGGCAGTTTTCAGGTGTTGTAATTTCTATTTTTCATCCCTGTCTTTACTAAAGGATTCTCTCATTTCAGGTTTCTGAAATTATCTTGCAAGAGGGAGAGGCTTTTGATTTTTCATTGATCATGCAATTAGTTTCTGCATTCTCCGTTAGGCCATCCAGTGAGCTCAAGGGGTTTATATCTGTTGTATGTCAGTTCACACCCTTACTTTACCAACAATTTTCTTGTTCTGTAAATGCAATCAACATTTGGCAATAATCAACTTTTAGGTATACAGATCACTGGCAGATGTTGTTGGCTCCTATTCGAGATGGATCTCTGTTTTTCCAAGTAACGCCAGACCCTTGCTGTAAGTCTACTTTCTTCAGTGACCGTTCACAGTTATGCAATAACATTTTTAGCATATTATCTTGAAACTGTTTATAATTTTTTTTTTCATTTTTTCTGATTGGTACTTTTCAGCCTTGTATAAAGAGATGTGTATGTTTATATCTTATAACATCAATTTCTCTGATAATCTAAATGCTGCATGGTCTTTCTGCTTTCAGATTATTTCTTGCAGGAGGGGTTTCTGAACCTACTTGTTCACATGCTTGTGCTTCTGCTCTGCGTAAAATTTGTGAAGATGCTCCAGCTGTAATTCAGGAAACATCAAATTTAGATATCTTAATGTGGATAGGAGAGGTATCAGCTTCATCTGAGATTTTTCGTTAACTGTTAAAACAAGCTTTAAATTGCACGTATTATATTGCGTCTCCTGAATCATTATATTTTTACCTTTCTTAGTGTTTGGAGCAGTGGAATTTGGCCTTGGAAGATGAGGAAGAAGTCACTACTGCTATCAGTGTGATCCTTGGTTCTGTTTCTAACAAAGAGCTACAAAATAAATTATTAACTCAATTGCTTTCGTCAAGTTATGGAGTTCTTTCAAAACTTGTAAGTGTTTATATTGTTCAGTTGAAAAGAGTTATACTTCAAGGTCCTCCTTATCATTCTTTTTTTCTGTACAAGTAGCTTTCTGTTTTTGCTGCCCACACACGTCTCTGAAGCCATTATTCAACTAGCTACTCTTAACTAGTACTAGAAGAAAAATAAATAGATAGAAGAGAAGTAATATATGGAAGATGATATTTTCTTTTTATCCTGGGATGTTTTTCTATTGTTTCCGTAATTTTCTCATCAATTGTCTTTCATGATGATATGACAGATAATGCACATCTGAGATAGTTTTAGACTAATTCCTTTGTGGTTTTAGGTTGATGAAGACGTTGAGTCTTCTGGTAGACAGAATCCAGCCACTTACACACGAATGCTGTGTTCTGTCACAAGAGGTCTTTACAGGTCTGCTTCTGTGACTGCTGTATTTACTATCTTGCTTAATTGTGATGTAGTCTAGGAGCCTTTTGGTGAACTGTTTGTGGCGACGGGACTTCAAGTTATCTATAAAAACATTGCCATAGTTTTGCATTAGATGTATATTTTTTGATAACCTTTGCTAAATAGATTTGATAACTCTGAACCAAGAATCCATGATCTTTAGTAGCTTGCACTCTCTGATAGTTTTCTTATAAGGCATACAAAAGTGTGGTAAGAAAATCATATTGATGACTTTGCTCTTTCCTTGTTTCATGATTCAGGATTGGAACTGTATTCAGTCACCTTGCGACGTCTCTGGCATCTGTCCCTGTGGCAGATGGTCCAATTCTTTCCTTGTTGACTGTTTTCTGGCCCATTTTGGAGAAGCTATTTAGGTCTGAACACATGGAGAGTGGCAGTTTAGCTGCAGCAGCATGTCGTGCTCTTTCAGTGGCAGTTCAGTCGTCAGGTTTCAAACTTCTTATCTCCCTCTTCTATTCCGTCACATTCCCCTCGTTATGCCTTTACAGCCTGGAACATTTCTCTATTCCAAAGGGTCCTTTACAGTAATTGATAGCTTCTCAGAATATCTACCAATTAGTTCTTGCTTCATGCCCTGAGAGTCTGACTATGCATATGATTTTGGGACTATCATGGCTCCAAATCAAGCGTCTCAATATTTACATTAGCAGGTTTCACTGACATTTTGACACCTTACATTTTACATTATTTATAGGGGAGCACTTTGTGCTGCTACTACCTACTGTACTGGATTGTCTATCGAGAAACTTTCTGTCATTTCAAAGCCAAGAATGTTACATAAGAACAGGTGAGGGTTTCTTAATTCAGGTACAGGCTCCACTGTTGGAGAAATATCTCTTGAGATGCTAACATTAATTCATTAGCCACGGTTTTTATTGGCTAGCTTAAATAAATTTCCCGAGGTTAGTTAGTTGATCAGCCAGTTCTCTGAAATCTGCCTTTTCACGAACTTTTTATCACAGCCTGTGTAATCGCCGAAGAATTTTGTCATAAGGAGGAGTACGGGGCCTTGTTTATCACTACGTTTGAGAGATTTACTCAAGCATCATTGCTGATGGGTATTAATTCATCATATATATGCGACCAAGAACCCGATTTGGTGGAAGCATATGTGCATTTTGCATCAGCATTAATCCGTGGTTGTCATAAGGTTTTGCAACAACTCTTTGCTCGTTAAAGCATAATTTCTAGTTCATACATTTTAAAAAGGAGTCTTGGGGGTAGTTAAGGTTTGGCTCTATTTCTTTTGATGAAACAGGAATTATTGGGTACTTCTGGGACACTTCTTGAAATTTCTTTCCACAAAGCGGCTATTTGTTGTACAGCGATGCACCGAGGTGCTGCTTTAGCTGCAATGTCATACTTGTCAGGTAAGTTTGCTATCGAAAATTGGATGAACTTTTGGTCATAAGCATACATTAACACTAAATTTTTCAAGCTTTATAGGTTTCTTGGAGGTTTCACTTTCTTCCATGATCGAAACTGTAAATTGCATATCGGAAGGATCATTCAGTATGGTCTCTGTCCAGGTTGTATCTCACTGTGGAGAGGGACTTTTATCTAATCTGGTCTATGCTCTACTTGGAGTTGCAGCTATGTCAAGGGTAAATAATTTGAGTAAAATCTCTGGAACTCAAAAAGTAGTTGATGGATTATACGATCTTTGATTCACCTTTTTCGATTATGTTATTGTTTTAGGTCCATAAATGTTCGACAATACTTCAACAATTAGCTGCAATCTGTAGTTTATGTGAGAGAACTTCATGGAAAGGAATGCTGTGTTGGAAATCTCTCCAAGGATGGCTAAACTCAGCGGTTTTTTTCTCTCTCTCTCTTGTGATGACATTAAAAACCGAACACCGCGTTTGTTTTTGTTTGTTCTAATGGCCATTTTCTTGAATTTAGGTGTGGGCACTTCCAAGCGAATATTTAAAGCAAGGAGAAGCAGAAAGCATAGTGAGGGATTGGTCAGAAGCTCTGGGAGGTGCAGGGATCGATTACCTTGAGAACAAGAGCTGCAATTTTGGTAACAATAACAGTTCAGGAGGAGGTCATATGCAAGGGAAACATGGTCGAGCATTGAAGCGATTAGTGAGAGATTTTGCGGATTCTCATCGAAACGATCCAAATCTAAACATCATATGAATCAATGCATCTTCTTCTTCATTTCTGTCAATTCTCTGTTTCTGATGTACAGTAGGATGGGGGAAAGAACCTCATGAAGAACCTAAAGGCATTTCTTTTAGATTAATCTGATGAGAATAGTAATTTTTACATCCATTGTTCGACATTTTTCCCTCATTTATTTATAGAGAATTTCCTTCATAATGGAACCATCGTGATCGTGAACGAACGCAGCTGACTAATTGGGCCTTTAGAGTTAAGATGAAGCCCAATATATTTTTTCGTATTTTCTAGGAATTGAAATGAAGTCGCGCGTTAAAAGAAAAAAACGAAATTAATTCGGATTCCTGCACGTGAGTTTCACGTGATTGATTGATTGATTGATTGAGGTTAGAATTTGGGAAAACCCTAAGCGGATCAGCATTTTTCTGGGAGTGGGAGGAGAGGCCGCCGGAGTTGCTGATAGGTACGTTCTTTTGCTCGATTTCGATCGTTGAATCTCTTCATCGTTGTGATCTTTTCGATAACAGTTTATTGAAAAAGGTTCCATATTTTCTTCAGTAGAAGCCTAGGTTATACTATCCCAATTCGATTTCGTAGTGTTCTAAGACGACAAGAAGTTAAATTCATCAGTATCTGATTTTGTTATTTTTGTGTAGTTTGGGTCGTTTCTTGCTTTCTCCTTCTCCATCTTCGACTTCTAGAGAAGAGAAAAAAATGGCAGAGGAGGCTGATACGAACATCGAGATCTGGAAGATTAAGAAACTAATCAAGGGTCTTGAGTCAGCAAGAGGTAATGGAACGAGTATGATCTCTCTTATTATGCCTCCTCGTGATCAGGTCTCTCGTGTCACTAAGATGCTTGGTGATGAGTATGGAACTGCTTCAAACATTAAGAGTCGTGTCAATCGTCAATCTGTTTTGTCTGCCATTACTTCTGCTCAACAGAGATTGAAGCTCTACAACAAGGTGCCTACTAATGGTCTTGTTCTCTATACCGGCACCATTGTTAATGATGATGGTAAAGAGAAGAAAGTGACTTTTGATTTCGAGCCCTTTAGGCCGATTAATGCTTCCTTGTACCTTTGTGACAATAAGTTCCATACTGAGGCATTGAATGAGCTTCTTGAGTCTGATGACAAGTTTGGTTTCATTGTTATGGATGGAAATGGGACACTGTTTGGTACTTTGAGTGGAAATACTAGAGAGGTTCTGCACAAGTTTACTGTTGATCTCCCGAAGAAGCACGGAAGAGGAGGACAATCTGCGCTTCGTTTTGCTCGTCTTAGGATGGAGAAGAGACACAACTATGTTAGGAAAACCGCTGAGCTTGCTACACAGTTTTACATCAATCCAGCTACAAGTCAGCCTAATGTCTCTGGTCTCATTCTTGCTGGTTCGGCTGATTTCAAAACCGAGCTCAGTCAGTCGGAGTTGTTTGATCCTCGTCTTCAAGCTAAGATATTGAATGTAGTTGATGTGTCTTACGGAGGTGAAAACGGTTTCAACCAAGCCATTGAGCTGTCTGCTGAGATTCTATCTAATGTGAAGTTCATACAGGAGAAGAAACTGATTGGGAAGTACTTTGAGGAGATAAGTCAAGATACTGGGAAATATGTTTTCGGTGTGGATGATACTCTAAAGGCTCTAGAGATGGGTGCTATCGAAACCCTTATTGTGTGGGAGAATCTGGATATAAATAGGTACGAGCTAAAGAACAGCACGACAGGAGAAATAGTGGTGAAACACTTTGGGAAAGATCAAGAGTCCGACACAAGCAACTTCCATGATTCAGAGACTAACGCCGAGCTAGAAGTCCAGGAAAAGATGCCTCTGCTCGAATGGTTTGCAAATGAGTACAAACGTTTTGGCTGCACTCTCGAGTTTGTGACTAACAAATCCCAAGAAGGGTCACAGTTTTGCAGAGGTTTTGGTGGGATTGGTGGTATGCTTCGTTACCAGCTTGACATGAGGACATTTGATGAGTTATCAGATACTGAAGTTTACGAGGATTCTGATTAAAGTGGAATACTTTTGGTGATCGATACGGTGGGGGAAATGTGGCATAAGATCAACAAGAGCTTGAAGTTAAAAAGAAAAGAAATTTAAGTTTTTGCTTTTTTTTTTTTTTTTTGACGTCAAGTTTTTGCTTTCTATAGATCATTGAAAAGCTTGTCTCTTTCTTCTTCTCCAACAGTTATATCTTTTGTTTTATGTGTTTGGCTAGACAATTTCTGTTGTAATTTTTGAGGATTCTAAACATCTTTTGGTTGCTAGCTTCTGGTATTATTTGCCCGAGAAATTTTTTTGGTGACGAAGGTGATAACGACGATAAGGCTAAGTTTCTTTATTTCATTAGGGCGTCGTTTATTGGCGTTTTAATGGTTTAGAATATAATCTGAATCAAATTAAATAATTCGCTTTTAAAAATATGGAATATCCATTTTCTATCAGTGAGTGGGAGAATCCGTCCGTAGTAGCGGAGGAAGCGATTCCTAGGGTTTCTGCTCGGAATCGATTGACGATGGGAACGAGCAGCGATCCTAATCAAGATGGTTCCGATGAGCAGCAGAAGCGTTCAGAGATATACACATACGAAGCGCCATGGCACATCTACGCAATGAATTGGAGCGTTCGTCGTGATAAGAAGTACCGTCTCGCTATCACCAGTCTCCTCGAGCAATACCCGAACCGAGTCGAGATTGTGCAGCTCGATGAATCCAATGGCGAGATCCGTTCCGATCCTAATCTCTCCTTCGAGCACCCTTATCCACCTACCAAGACCATCTTCATCCCTGATAAGGAATGTCAGCGACCTGATCTTCTCGCTACTTCAAGCGATTTCCTTCGTCTATGGCGAATCGCTGATGATCACTCTCGTGTTGAGCTCAAGTCTTGCCTCAATAGCAATAAGAACAGTGAGTTTTGTGGTCCTCTTACTTCTTTCGATTGGAACGAAGCTGAGCCTCGTCGAATTGGTACCTCTAGCACTGATACGACTTGCACAATTTGGGACATTGAGCGTGAAGCTGTTGATACTCAGCTAATTGCGCATGATAAGGAAGTGTTCGACATTGCTTGGGGTGGTGTTGGTGTTTTCGCCTCTGTTTCAGCTGATGGCTCCGTTAGGGTCTTTGATCTTCGTGATAAGGAACATTCTACGATTATCTACGAGAGCTCTGAGCCTGATACTCCTTTAGTGCGTCTTGGTTGGAACAAACAAGATCCTAGGTATATGGCTACCATTATCATGGACAGTGCTAAAGTTGTGGTGCTCGACATTCGTTTTCCAGCTCTTCCTGTGGTGGAGCTTCAACGACATCAAGCTAGTGTTAATGCCATTGCTTGGGCTCCTCATAGCTCTTGCCACATTTGTACTGCTGGAGATGATTCTCAAGCCTTGATATGGGATATTTCTTCCATGGGACAGCATGTTGAAGGTGGTCTTGACCCTATTCTTGCTTACACAGCTGGTGCTGAGATTGAGCAGCTACAATGGTCCTCTTCTCAGCCTGATTGGGTCGCTATTGCTTTCTCAACGAAGCTGCAAATTCTCAGGGTTTGATCTTTTTTTCTTCTTCTTCTTAATTTCTCAGGGTACATTAGAATTATGGGGTAATGATTGTTCTTGTTACTATCCTCAAGATGTAAAAGCTTGCACTGATCGTATTAATGAATCTGCTTGATCTTGTTACTATTCTCACGATGCAAAGCTTGTTTTGATGTATAATTGTTAAGCAAGGATAATCTTTTGATCTTCTTTAAGTCTCTGATCCATGGGAAGTGTGTGCCTCAATATTGTGGATAAGTAGGTTCAGTTTTGTATTTTGATTAGAGCAATGGACAGCGAGAGTTAAATACACAACTCATTTCCTAAAGTCATTGCACAAAAAAGTACAGAGAACACGTCGCAAAATAAACCTGCAAGTAGGCTTCTTATGAGAGTACTGTTCAGCAGAGTTTTGGATGATATGGTTCACCCGTGAAGATAGTTTGAGTTCTCAAATATCTGATTATCTATACATATCATTGGGCAGTCTTTCATATGTTAAGGATCGTATTCTTACCTCTTTGATCATCTAATATTTGTATGATGTATTCACTCAAATTAATGTTAACCATCAAATTATTGGATATAGATGATATACTGTGCAAAAAATCTGACCACATGATGGAGAAGCCCATCCACTGGTGAAGCCCAAGGGAGAGGAAAAAAATATGTGTGAATCATAAAAAACGTGAAGAGTGAAGAGAGTAATCAAACCACAGCCTTACAAATGTATGAAAAAGCCTATCCAGAATCTAATCTTCTTTGCCTCTAACTCAGCAATTCTATTTTCCTATATTACAACTCTCTGCTTCAACATTACTTTCTGCTTCTTCTGCTACATTATACGCAACTTTCTCTCTGGTAGCCATGGCTTCGGCTACTTTCTCTGTGGCCAAACCATCTCTTCAGGTTTTATTTCATATTTTCCTGCGTTATCATCTCATTTCACTTCAGAAGTTTGATCATCATCTTATGTTTTTGCTTTTCAGGGTTTCACTGAGTTTTCAGGACTGAGAAACTCCTCCTCATCTCTTCCCTTTGCCAAGAAGTCTTCTTCAGATGAGTTTGTTTCATTCGTCAGCTTCCAGACTTCTGCAGTGAGTTCCTTTCTTTCCATACTCCTCTCTTATGGTACAATCTTGTCAACCCAAGAGCTGTCTCTTGTGTCTGTTGCCTTCACCATTGTAGATCTATCTATCTATCAAGAACAAGCGTGCATGCTATGATCTGCCAAGTGACATCACTGCATCTTTTTTTTGTGAACCATATACATCTTTTTTTTGTTCTGTGTTGTAGATGGGAAGCAATGGTGGATACAGGAAAGGAGTGACCGAGGCCAAGATAAAGGTAGCCATAAATGGGTTCGGTAGGATTGGTAGGAACTTCTTGAGATGTTGGCATGGTCGTAAGGACTCTCCTCTTGATGTCATTGCCATTAACGACACTGGTGGTGTCAAACAAGCATCACATCTCCTCAAATACGACTCGACTCTTGGAATCTTCGACGCTGATGTCAAACCTTCTGGAGACGCTGCTCTCTCTGTTGATGGAAAGATCATCAAGGTTGTATCTAATCGTAACCCATCATTACTACCTTGGGGGTAAGTTTTTTTTTAAAAACACTTCCCATATCTTTCAGATTGATCAACTTGGCTAAATCTAACTTTGGTGATGATGTTTAGGGAATTAGGCATTGACTTGGTCATTGAAGGAACCGGAGTGTTTGTGGACAGAGATGGTGCTGGTAAGCACCTTCAGGCTGGAGCCAAGAAGGTTCTAATTACTGCACCTGGAAAAGGTGATATCCCAACTTATGTTGTTGGTGTCAATGCTGAGCTTTACAGCCATGAAGATACAATCATCAGCAACGCTTCTTGTACTACTAACTGTCTCGCTCCATTCGTCAAGGTTCTTGACCAGAAATTCGGTAAGTATGACATAAGAAGAACATAAATGAAAAGGATAACAAGAAAGTTGAAATGCTATGTAAAAATCTAAGCAAGATTTGTGTTGTGTTAAACTTGGTAGGGATCATAAAGGGTACAATGACAACTACTCACTCATACACTGGTGACCAAAGGCTGTTAGATGCGAGCCACCGTGATCTAAGGAGAGCAAGAGCAGCGGCCTTAAACATTGTTCCAACATCTACAGGAGCAGCCAAAGCTGTGGCTCTTGTGCTCCCTAACCTCAAAGGAAAACTTAATGGAATCGCATTGCGTGTGCCAACTCCAAATGTCTCAGTAGTTGACTTGGTCGTGCAAGTCTCCAAGAAGACTTTTGCTGAAGAAGTCAATGCTGCTTTCAGAGATGCAGCTGAGAAAGAGCTTAAAGGTATACTCGATGTCTGTGATGAGCCTCTTGTCTCTGTTGACTTCAGGTGCTCTGATGTATCCTCCACTATTGATTCTGCTCTCACAATGGTTATGGGAGATGATATGGTTAAAGTGATTGCTTGGTATGATAATGAATGGGGTTACTCGCAGAGAGTCGTTGATTTGGCTGACATTGTTGCCAATAACTGGAAGTGAAGACTCAACTTTTGATGTCTGCTTCATTATTTTCTTAGTGCTATATGATTCGGAATGTATAATTGTATTCCCGAGTTTATGTATTCGTGCTCTATAATTTATAGTAATAAACTTGATTCAAAACATGTTACATCCTCTGCTTATTTCATAGCTCTGGTTTGGGGATGTATTTGATACTAATGACAGATACAATACTTTTTATATTATATAAGAGGGTGATTGATATTCAAACTGCTTATATAGCTTACAAGAGAAGCAAAAGAGTCAACAGTGCAAAAGACTGAAATGTGAAAATAGCCGATTCGAATCAGATGAAAGAAGAAGAAGGAGATCCAAGAACCTGAGTAGGATCTCCATTGACATCTTTGAGAAAACTTTGAAGATAACTCTCGGTGTAGTCATACTCAAAGCAAAGAGGTTCATTGCTGAGAAAAGAACTCATCTTCATCTGGTCTGCATCGCTCTGTTCATCGGTGTTGTCCTGATGACCAAAGAAACTGCTTGTCATATCATTAGGCAAAGAAGGTAACGGAATCTCTTTGCTGCTACCAACATTATGATGATCATGATCACAACAATGTGGGAAACTGTTGGTACTATTAGCAAAAAACTGTTGTTCTTGCAAATAAGAAGAGATTGGACCAGGAACAAAACGGTTGTTCTCTGGTGGCTGATCTCGATGAAAACAGAAACTGGAAGATCCTAAACTCACATCAGGTCCCAAAGACTCAATGGGGGTTAACAACATCTTTATCTGATGATGACTGTAACAAGTGTTGTGGTTGTCTTTGTAAAGAGATGTTTTCAGTGTAAAAGAAATTGGTTTTAGCTAAATAGCCACTGATGGAGCGAGCAGCTACATCATATGCCTTGCAGCTTCTTCGGCTGTGTCGAACGTTCCAAGCTAATGTCTTTCTTTGGTAAAAGTGTTTCTGATTTCAGCTGCATATCTTCCCCATTGACGCCTCCTTACTCCAAGGTACTTACTTCTTGTGTCTTCTCTTGTTTCTTGATTTCAACATGTTTACAATATTCAGAGATCAATGCTTATCTCTACATCTTCCCCTAAACGGCGTCGTTTATTGGCGTTTTAATGGTTTAGAATATAATCTGAATTAAATAATTGCTTTTAAAAATATGGAGTATCCATTTTTATCAGTGAGTGAATGAGAGAAACCTAAGTAGGGGAGGCGATTCCTAGGGTTTCTGCTCGGGATCGATTGACGATGGGAACGAGCAGCGATCCGAATCAAGATGGTTCCGATGAGCAGCAGAAGCGTTCAGAGATATACACATACGAAGCGCCATGGCACATCTACGCAATGAATTGGAACGTTCGTCGTGATAAGAAGTACCGTCTCGCTATCACCAGTCTCCTCGAGCAATACCCGAACCGAGTCGAGATTGTGCAGCTCGATGAATCCAATGGCGAGATCCGTTCCGATCCTAATCTCTCCTTCGAGCACCCTTATCCACCTACCAAGACCATCTTCATCCCTGATAAGGAATGTCAGCGACCTGATCTTCTCGCTACTTCAAGCGATTTCCTTCGGCTATGGCGAATCGCTGATGATCACTCTCGTGTCGAGCTCAAGTCTTACCTCAATAGCAACAAGAACAGTGAGTTTTGTGGTCCTCTCACTTCTTTCGATTGGAACGAAGCTGAGCCGCGTCGAATTGGTACCTCTAGCACTGATACGACTTGCACAATTTGGGACATTGAGCGAGAAGCTGTTGATACTCAGCTAATTGCGCATGATAAGGAAGTGTTCGACATTGCTTGGGGTGGTGTTGGTGTTTTTGCTTCTGTTTCAGCTGATGGCTCCGTTAGGGTCTTTGATCTTCGTGATAAGGAACATTCGACGATTATCTATGAAAGCTCTGAGCCTGATACTCCTTTGGTCCGTCTTGGTTGGAACAAGCAGGACCCTAGGTATATGGCTACCATTATCATGGACAGTGCTAAAGTTGTGGTGCTCGACATTCGTTTTCCGGCCCTTCCTGTGGTGGAACTTCAACGACATCAAGCTAGTGTTAATGCCATTGCTTGGGCTCCTCATAGCTCTTGCCACATTTGTACTGCTGGAGATGATTCTCAAGCTTTGATTTGGGATATTTCTTCCATGGGACAGCATGTTGAAGGTGGTCTTGACCCTATTCTTGCTTACACAGCTGGTGCTGAGGTTGAGCAGCTACAATGGTCCTTTTCTCAGCCTGATTGGGTCGCTATTGCTTTCTCAACGAAGCTGCAAATTCTCAGGGTTTGATCTTCTTTTTTTTCCTTCTTAATTTCTCAACTCTTGGTACATTAGAATTATGGGGTAATGGTTGACTGATTGTTCTTGTTACTATCCTCAAGATGTAAAAGCTTGCACTGATCTTATTAATGAATCCGGTTGATCTTGTTACAATTCTCAAGATGCAAAGCTTGCTCTGACTCTTATAGATGTATGATTGATAAGCAAGGATGATCCTTTGATCTTGAATTTTACTTCATCACTTTTGATCTCTTTAAGTCTCTGATCCATGGGAAGTGTGTACCTCGATATTGTGGATAACTAGGTTCAGTTTTGTATCAACTCGGCTCTAGTCTCTGCTATTTGTTTGGCATGGGACTCCAAACGTGCTACTGTGGCCGAGGTACATCATTACATCCGTAACCAAGATCGGCCCGAGAAAGCATTTATTACTGAGCCTGCCAAAGATAATGGGAATGCACAACGACTCTGATGGCAGGATACATGTGTGACGTGACAATACCCTCCAACCGAAAGGCATTAGTCTTCTCATTTTTTGGCCCCTCAGTAGATAAAGCTCTATCGAGACGACTTTGGTTGCAGATGTTATGATGAACCTTGGGAGTGTCCACAACAGCACGTTGGAAGTCTCATACAAACGAATAGCATAAACGAGTGTTGAAGCATTAGCCCCAGTGTTGTTGTAATACAGGTGGTGATCGATTGATGCACTGCTTAAATTTGGAACACTGAAAAATCTGAAGGACTTTGTGGGAGGAATTGAAGGGCAAGATTGATTATCATCTCCTTGAACGGAGGCTTAGTAGGTTTGGCACTTTCTGATATTGATATTATGATATATAAAAAGAATGGCCACACATCTTTTTTTCTGACCACGGACAATAGGAGTAATTTTGTAAATGGCTTTAGATTATATGAAGATATTATCCGATATTAGCTCTATGTACTATATATGAAGATATTTTTCTATATAAGCGCTATTTCTTTAACGTGTCTGAGATTCTCATCTGCAGCAAAGATATGTCAGAGAAAATCTTGTTGACTTCTCAATGGTCCAAAGAAGGTCTGTCGAAATAGATGATATACTGTGCAGAAAATGTGTCCACATGATGCAGAAGCCCATCCACTTGTGAAGCCCAAGTGAGAGAAAAAAAGATGTGTGAATCATATAAAACGTGAAGAGGGAAGAGAGTGATAAAATCACAACCATACAAATGTATGAAAAAGCCTATCCAGAATCTCATCTTCTTTGCCTCCAACTCAGCAATTCTATTTTCCTATCTTACAACTCTCTGCTTCAACATTACTTTCTGCATCTTCTGCTACATTATACACAACTTTTTCTCTGGTAGCCATGGCTTCAGCTACTTTCTCTGTGGCCAAACCATCTCTTCAGGTTTTATTTCATATTTTCCTGCCTCAGAATCTCATTTCACTTCAGAAGTTTGATCATCATCTCAAGTTTTTGCTTTTCAGGGTTTCACTGAGTTTTCAGGACTTAGAAACTCCTCCTCATCTCTTCCCTTTGCCAAGAAGTCTTCTTCAGATGAGTTTGTTTCCTTCGTCAGCTTCCAGACTTCTGCAGTGAGTTCCTTTCTTTCCCTACTCCTCTCTTATGGTACAATCTTGTCAACCCAAGAGCTGTCTCTTGTGTCTGTTGCCTTCACCATTGTAGATCTATCTATCTATCTATCAAGAACAAGCGTGCATGCTATGATCTGCCAAGTGACATCACTGCATCTTTTTTTTGTGAACCATATACATCTTTTTTTGTTCTGTGTTGTAGATGGGAAGCAGTGGTGGATACAGGAAAGGAGTGACCGAGGCCAAGATAAAGGTAGCCATCAATGGGTTCGGTAGGATTGGTAGGAACTTCTTGAGATGTTGGCATGGTCGTAAGGACTCTCCTCTTGATGTCATTGCCATTAACGACACTGGTGGTGTCAAACAAGCATCACATCTCCTCAAATACGACTCAACTCTTGGAATCTTCGACGCTGATGTCAAACCTTCTGGAGACGCTACTCTCTCTGTTGATGGAAAGATCATCAAGGTTGTATCTAATCGTAACCCATCATTACTACCTTGGGGGTAAGTTTTTTTTAAAAACACTTCCCATATCTTTCAGATTGATCAACTTGGCTAAATCTAACTTTGGTGATGATGTTTAGGGAATTAGGCATTGACTTGGTCATTGAAGGAACCGGAGTGTTTGTGGACAGAGATGGTGCTGGTAAGCACCTTCACGCTGGAGCCAAGAAGGTTCTAATTACTGCACCTGGAAAAGGTGATATCCCAACTTATGTTGTTGGTGTCAATGCTGAGCTTTACAGCCATGAAGATACAATCATCAGCAACGCTTCTTGTACTACTAACTGTCTCGCTCCATTCGCAAGGTTCTTGACCAGAAATTCGGTAAGTATGACATAAGAAGAACATAAATGAAAAGGATAACAAGAAAGTTGAAATGCTATGTAAAAATCTAAGCAAGATTTGTGTTGTGTTAAACTTGGTAGGGATCATAAAGGGTACAATGACAACTACTCACTCATACACTGGTGACCAAAGGCTGTTAGATGCGAGCCACCGTGATCTAAGGAGAGCAAGAGCAGCGGCCTTAAACATTGTTCCAACATCTACAGGAGCAGCCAAAGCTGTGGCTCTTGTGCTCCCTAACCTCAAAGGAAAACTTAATGGAATCGCATTGCGTGTGCCAACTCCAAACGTCTCAGTGGTTGACTTAGTCGTGCAAGTCTCCAAGAAGACTTTTGCTGAAGAAGTCAATGCTGCTTTCAGAGATGCAGCTGAGAAAGAGCTTAAAGGTATACTCGACGTCTGTGATGAGCCTCTTGTCTCTGTTGACTTCAGGTGCTCTGATGTATCCTCCACTATTGATTCTGCTCTCACAATGGTTATGGGAGATGATATGGTTAAAGTGATTGCTTGGTATGATAATGAATGGGGTTACTCGCAGAGAGTCGTTGATTTGGCTGACATTGTTGCCAATAACTGGAAGTGAAGACTCAACTTTTGATGTCTGCTTCATTATTTTTTTACTGCTATATTATACGGAATGTATAATTGTAGTTCCCGAGTAAATGTATTCGTGATCTATAATTTTTAGTAATAAACCTTATTCAAACATGTTACATCCTCTGCCTATTTCATAGCTCTGGTTTGGGGATGTATTTGATACTAAAGAAAGATACAATACTTTTTGTATTACATAAGAGGAGGATTGATATTCAGACTGCTTATATAGCTTACAAGAGAAGCAAAAGAGTCAACAGTGCAAAAGACTGAAATGTGAAAATAGCCGATTCGAATCAGATGAAAGAAGAAGAAGGAGATCCAAGAACCTGAGTAGGATCTCCATTGACATCTTTGAGAAAACTTTGAAGATAACTCTCGGTGTAGTCATACTCAAAGCAAAGAGGTTCATTGCTGAGAAAAGAACTCATCTTCATCTGGTCTGCATCGCTCTGTTCATCGGTGTTGTCCTGATGACCAAATAAACTGCTTGTCATATCATTAGCCAAAGAAGGTAACAGAATATCTTTGCTTCTACCAACATGATGATGATTATCATCATAACAATGTGAGAAACTGTTAGTGATATTAGCAGAAAACTGTTGTTCTTGCGAACAAGAAGAGATGGGAGCATCAACAAAATGTTTGTTTTCTGGTGATTGATCTTGAAGAAAGCAGAAACTAGAAGATCCTAAACTCACATCAGGTCCCAAAGACTCAATGGGGTTAACAATATCTTTGTCTGATGATGACTGTAACAAGTGTTGTGGTTGTCTTTGTAAAGAGATGTTTTCAGTGTAAAAGAAGTTGGTTTTAGCTAAAGAGCCACTGATGGAGCGAGCCGCAACATCATATGCTACTGCAGCTTCTTCGGCTGTATCGAACGTTCCAAGCCAATGTCTTTCTTTGGTAAAAGGGTTTCTGATTTCAGCTGCATATCTTCCCCATGGACGCCTCCTCACTCCAAGATACTTCACTTCTTGTGATTTCTTCTCTTGTTTGGTTATGCTCTTGTTTCTTGGTTTCAACATGTTCACAATATCCAGAGATCAATGGTTTTCTCTCTAAGTCTCTTTGAGGATCTTTAGGCAGCTATAATCTATATATAGGGAGAGAAGAACAAAAGTGTGTGAACTTGATTGATGTCTTTCTGGATTTGGCATTAAATAAAAAGGAATTAGTAGGGAGTTACAGTTTTTTAACACTAAAGTCTTACTTCTCCTTCGTAAATCGTGTCAGTAGAAACAAGAAAGTGTTTCATATTTTCTCCATTTTTGTCCTTTTGCTTCAAAATTTCCACACTTTGCTACATTACATTACGCAGAATCAAAGAAAAAGGCAAGCCTTTGAGGAATGTATGGAGCCAAGCCAAGTGGTGACAAGGACACAGTCATTATAGATTCAGACAATAACTGAACAAATGTCAAGAAACCTAACTAAACTTTCAATGGGAGAGCATGTGACATATATATATACTTAGGGATTTGGACTTTAAATACTTTAAGCATTGATCTGCGTGTGACTAGTTGTTTTCTCTTCAGTGTCCTTTGTCTTCTTGCATTTGGTGGCCAAATTGCATATAAAGACAATTCTGTCTTCATCACTTAAAAGAATAAAACAGACAAAGATATCAAAGTTCAAGATAGATTAGAGATAAATCATATCACATGTGTCTGAAGTCACTTTGCTTCTCAAGTTTCAATTTGGTTACATTAGTGAACAAACTTTTCAATTGAATCCAAATGCTAAAAAAAGTGAAAAACTAATTAACTACAAAACAGTACCAAGGATCTATTTGACACTCCTCTAGCTTTGAAGAATCCTGCACGGTCTCTTCCTCTGTTCTCAATCTTCCTTCTTCTTCCATTACTCTTAAAAACTCTTCAAGTGCTCTCTGCATCCACTCATACCGACACAACTCCAATGCTTCTTTAGCATTCAACTGCACATTTTTTGAGTAATCTCATAGTTCAAAAACTACTAGCCATTTCAACATTATATGTTAATAACAACAACACTTATGAGCTTTGAGGTTTTACCCATTTCCTCTGGCGATCCTCTCGCTCTGGCCAATCCTCGAGCTCTTCGGTAACCTCTAATGCAAACATATATCCTTTGCATCCACCTAAACATTCATCCTCCACACTACTACTTTTGCTTCTAAATTCCCAAACTCCTAAAGGAACTTCCTGAAAACAAAAACACATCTAAGCTCGAATCGATTATTTGTTTGAAAAGCTGAAAACTTACTCTAAGTATTCCTTTAACTCCTGCTTCTTCAATGGCTTCACGAGAAGCAGCTTCAAGAACAGTCTCATCATCTTCCCATCCTCCCTGATTATACACAAAAAAATGAGATTTTTCAAAATGGGCATTTGGAAATGACAGTGAAGAAGTTCAATTAAAAAAAAAAAAACCTTTGGGAAGACAAGATCATGACGATTAGGAGATGAAACCATAAGAAGTTCAAGTTTGTTTACAAAGTCAACACTAGTGTCTTCTTCAATTACGTCAGCTTTAATCAGCCTATACGGAATGCATCTGTTGATATGTGTAGAGGAACAATAAGAAATCAACAATTTGTTTTCTGGTTTCTTGAAAATATCAAGATTTGCAAAATTAGGAATCATGAAGAAGAAGAAGAAAAAGATTTTTGATTTTCTTGTACCCAGAAACGAGACGTAAATGGTTGTCGTAACGTTGACGATCTCGTCCTGTCCGAGATGAAAGAAGCGACATTGATGAATCTGCGACACAAAATCAAAGGGATTGAGAAAGAAACAGAGAATGCGTCTGCTATGTTCTTGAGAAGCCCTGTTCTTGTTTATTGGAGTTAGTCAGAAACATGACCATAGCTTTCATGCGCCAATCATCCTCTTCTTTGAAAAACAAATCGTTTTTATTTTCCAGAATTAACGAATTCACGAGAAGAGAATCTCAAACTCACAAATGAATGAGATTTTTTTAAAAAAATTTCTTCCTATTTCTGCGGAGAAAAATTAGGAGTTGGACCAGGATCAATTGCTGAGACCAGTTGGACCAACGAGCATTCATTGCTGTGTAGTGTCTGTATTTAATCAATTTAAATACTAATAAAAGAAAAAAGTGAACTTTTGGTTAAATTCTTGAGATCAAAAAAAGAAGAAAACCATAAAACCACAAAACCAACGGATCTGATTCCGTATTTGACTTATTACTGTTTATCTCATCAGTATTCTCCACTAAAAGAGAATTATTCGATAATTGATTCTCAAAAATTTATCCTGAGATGTGTTTCAAAGAAGACAATTGAAACCGAATTGGAATATCTTTTATTTCGTTTCGAGTTCTTTTTTTTTTTTTTTCTTTTATCAAATATATCATTCAGCTTTAATTTTTTTTTGTTTTAATCTGATTTTCTTACAAATTTTATTGGTGAGAGTAAATAGATTGAAAAACATTTCTCATCGGCCCATCACAATTTTTTCTGATGAAGTTTAAGATAAAAATGTATATCTCAAAACTATCAAAAAAAAGAAAAGAAAAGAAAATGTATCTCTATTAGAAAAAGTTATTATGAAAAATTAAATAAAATTTAGGTTATTTTTCATTATAAATTGTAACATTTAATATCCTAATATTTTATTAGTAATATTAAAGATATTTGGACATCGGTGGCTATATGCATGAACAAAAAGATATTGTTCTCAAGTCCTGGGGCTAGCAATCTAGTAGAATACAACCCCCAAACAAAATCATTCTTTTCAATTTTCCAACATACTGATAATTCATGTATGAGATATGTTCCTTATTTTCAAAGTTTGATCTCTCATATATAGGATCATGCTTCCTCACTTCCTTTGATGATGTATTTAGAACTGGAAGCATGAAAAAAAACAAAAGATTTATCTGTTATGAAATAAAACAGAGCTTTTGCTTATAAATAAATTGCAGTTCTTAATCCTTTTATATATCAATGAAAATCAACTCATATATGAAAAGGCTAAGACAAATTATTGAGATACAATGGCATTTGCTAAAAAGGTTGAAATTAAAGTATTGAAAGCTACAACAAAACAGTTAAAACAGTTAAGATCAAGTAGCTCTATTCCACACTGATGCTTCCTTGTGTTTCACAATCAAATCAAACCAGCGTAACCTGCTGTGTCTAAAAGCACTGCTTTGATTTGCTCAGGCAACACATCGTGACCTTCTTGGCATTGCTGATTAGAAACACAAAACATGTTATTACTACTCTACTAATCATTCTCTCAAAATAACAATTCTTTGACTGTCATCTTACTAATCAGTGATCAGCATAGCATCGTAACAACTATATTACCTCAGCGCGGAAAACATCCAAAGCAAAACCGTTGAAACAGCTAATCACAGCTTGTTGAACATCCAATCCTAAGTTATCCAAAGCTCTCATGGTGGAAAGTAAAAGACCTTGTCTACGACCACAGAACATGTGAATGTTCACTGCTTTTCCTTCCTTCAATCTAACCTCAACCTGCCAAAAGCAAACCGAACTAGTATATCAAACAAAGAAAATTACAAAACACGGTTTAAGTCCACCATCTACAAATGAGCTTATTGATTCTTACGCTTGCCTGCTGGCCTTTAGGACTTGGCAAGGAGGAAGATGGACACAACTCTTCCTTAACACGATAAGATAACGTTTGTGGGGTTGGTGTTAACGGATGCAAGCTTGAAGAACTTGGAGGAGTAGATTCTAGTTCGGTATGAAGATCACTGATTCTTTGTAAGAGCTCTTTAAGATAATCAATAGCATCTCCAAGTATTGATGCTCTATCCATCTGCATTTAAAGGAGAACAAAATTAAGGACACAAGAAGAATCTGTAGAAGATCTTAAGAGGAGAACAAAGGAAGAAACTTGTTTACTTTACTGATCTTGGGAACAACAGATCTAAGCATGTAAAGCCTATCATTAAGCTTCTTCCTTCTTCTTCTCTCAGCCATAAGATTCTTAGCTGGCATTCCTTTCTTCTTACCTTTGTTATGCTCATCACATTCATAATTCAATCCAGAGATATCATCAATCTCTCTCTCGTAACTCGATTTCCTCATTTCAGAAGAACTCTCTGAATTGCACATTTTGCTACTCGAACTCTGACGCATTGCAGCTCGTTTCTGAAACAACGTTGGCTGCGAGCCAGATGAAGCTAACACCTCTAACGGTTTCAGAACCTTTGCTCTGTTTTCGAAAACGCCATTTGAAAACAGAGGACTCAATCCACATGATCCGGTGCTGTTTTCCGGCGTTGGAATTAACCGGGAAGTGAGAAATTCAGGTCCTGGGTTCAATCCAGCGAAACTCATTGAGTTTGGAGTTTGATTTCCATGGATTTGTCCTAAGAAACCAGAATCAAAACCGAATTCATCAAAAGTGTTGTTGTTGGTGGTGGGGACACTTAGGAGAGAAGCGATACAAGCTTTTGTAGGTAAGAAAGACTGTTCTTGTTCTTGTTGTTGTTGATGTGAAGTGGAGTCGAGTGTGAAAGGATGTAACGGAGAAGAAGAAGAAGAATCAATCGATTGTTGAAGAAGGAGAAGCAGATTCTCAAAGGGGTTTAAAGGAAAGCCACCATTGAATCTGAAGTCATTTTGGTTATTACTATGGAGGATTTGAGACTCATGTAGATGTTGTTGTGGGTTATTGAACCAATCGTCTTCTGGGTTTCTGACCCACGACGGAGCAGCTCCATCGTTCTCGCCGCCGTTGTTATCAGATTGAGATCGTTCTCCGCCGTCGTTAAGCCAAATACCGTCGCCGTTCATGTTAAATTAGTAAAGAGAGAGAGTGGATAAAAAAAAAGTTTCGAATTTTGGAGAGGAAGCTTGAATGAAACCTTAATAGGAGACAAGGCGAGAGAAACGGAGATAATATAGAGATTTCGAAAAGGAGGCGTTAAAGTGGAATCACGAAGATCTTGTGAAGAAGAAGAAAAAGTGCGCAATCTAAGAAAAATGATAAGAGCAAGAAGAGAGATTTCAGAGCTCAAAACCCTAAAAAGTTACGATTTTTGGGGGATTTCAATATGGAGGGTCACCATTATTTACTTCTTTTAAGACTTCCGACTTGATTCTCGTGACTATTTTTGCTTTCCGACTCTCACCTCCACATATTTTTTTGCCAGCTCTCTCTCTCTCTGTTTTTTTTTTGGTCTGCAGAATTATTTCAGTGAGAGAGTATGTCAAAGCTTAGGAAGATGATTACCAACGTTAAATCTGACCGTTATAGTTTATAGGAAACAAAATTTGCGATTTATAATCAAACAAAAGATTGTGTTATTTGGTGGACAATTATAAATTTTCAAATAGCTATGAAAATGCTCATAGGAAATAGACATTTTGATATTTTATATAAAATTTGTAATTTTTAGATAAGAATTCCGGACTATTATAACTTAAATTTGTGATGTATCATATTAAATTGTAGTGACAAGTGACAACTGACAAACTTGTGTTTTTTAGATTAGACTATTTTGATAATGTTGTATTTTTATTTTAAAATGCTATAAATATTCACAATTACCAAAACATCACTGAAGGAAGATATCAATTCTTTCTTATAATATCTAGTTATCTACACTATTTTTTTATTTTTAATAAAGATAAAATAAGATTCATTGGATAAAGTAAGAAAATACATGAATAAAAAGAGTATCTTGAATAAATATTCCAAGATTAATTCGGATAAAAGATGTCGGATGCAATGGTCCCTTTTTTTAGTACAACGAGGCCATGGTCCCTTTAAAATCTACACATTAAAAAAAAAAATCTACATTACTACACCCACACATTTTAAAAATAAAATAAAGAATTTCTTCTTTTGGTAAATAAGAAAGTTTATCCACAAAACAGCAAATTTTTACACCGCCGTAAGTCCGTAACACTACTTCCTAGCCTTCCTTTTCGTAGGAACTAGAGCACAATTAAATAATCAGATTAATTTGTTTAATTACAAGTCTCCATGTTAATTAATTTTTAATATTAACATGTCAATACATTTATCGATATAGAGTAGGATAATTTGACTAAATTTAATTTAATTTCGAAGTTATTGAGATACGAAACCAAATGACACTATATTAAAATGGAAGATGATTCTCATTTCCTTTTGTCCTTGTTATCATTCTTTTTTTCTTTGTGATGATGATGCAATCACTTATTTTTCTTTTCCCATCTTAAATTAAAGTGAATATAATTTGGGCCAAGCCCAGTATAGCGTGTCTTCTAAACCCTCTAACTGATATGGAGGCTTTCACCTCTACCATCATCAGATCTGAAAATGGTTTTCGATGTTAGTCTATCGGGTTAAGCTCGAGACTGTATTTTCCGAGCAGCACTCAGACAAAGACGATGGGTTCGTCACAGTCTTCGCAAATACTCGATGAAGAAGATGAAGAAGCAGAGAGCGAAGGTGAGGAAGTAGAAGAAGAAGAAGAGGAAGGTGTTAATGGCGGATTAAACAGAAGAATCGAGCTGGATAATCTCTTGGTCAAGAAGGTTCTCGAGCAAGAGCCTGAGATGCTTCCATGTCACGCCTCTGCTTCTCCTTTATCTCCTCAGCTCTCTTCTCTTGGAACGCCTCGAATCGGACCTTCCATCAAAGTCTGGGACCCTTACAACGTCCTCGCGCCACCTACTCCTCCTCCGCCCCCTCTCTTCTCCCGTATCTCCGCCGCTGCGGAACACGATCGCTCCGCCGTGACGGAGGTATATTTTATCAGCCATGGTGAGTGTGATCTCAATCTCAGGCCTGATCTGATTGGAGGTAGGTGCCACGTGGCATCTCTCACACCTAACGGAAAACGCCAGGCGAGAGCTCTCGCCGTCTTCTTTAACTCCGAAGGTGTTCGATTCACCTCCGTCTTCTCCTCGCCTCTTGATCGTGCTAGATCCATGGCCGTTTCCGTTTGCCAGGTACAGTCTTATACTCTTCGATTTCTCAATTTTAGATCTAACGGCTGTGAAATTGGAAACCAAGTCCGCAATATTAAGTAGTACTCATGAGACGAAACTAGCTGAAGCATTATATTAGGCTTGTAAGATTCTTAGAAAACTTTGAGACTCTGTTGTGTTTCTTAGCAATTATAGAATCATTCAGCATCTTTAATACTTGGATGAAACTAGTTAGGATCCTTTGTAAGAAGAAATGTGGTTTTGTTTACTTGATTCAGGAAATGAATTTTCTGGAGGAGCATGTGCAATTCTCGGATGCAATTGTTGAGATGAGTTTAGGGGATTGGGAAAGCTGTCATCGATCAGAGATCTATAGACCGGAAACTCTAAGTTTAATAGAAAGATGCCAACCTGATTTCTCACCTCCATCAGGTGAATCACTTAGACAAGTTGAGTTTCGAATGGTTCAGTTTTTGAATGGGACAGTCTCAGGACTTTCAGAGAAGCTCAGGTCTGATCTTCTTCCATCTATGCATCACAGCAATGCCCGAGGGTTCTCGCTAGCCAGCTCTATTCATCATCCAAGTCTTACAAGGAAGAAATCTGGGAAGAGCCGGTTTCAGGTGATTAATACAACCGGTGATCACGAGGCTAATGAAGAGATATTTAATCATCATAATGATGAACAACACTTAGGTGATATAAACATCAAGACTTCCTCTTCTCAATTCTCGAACTGCATTGGAGTTTTCACACACTCTTTACCTATAAAGTGTCTGCTAACCGGTATCCTCGGATGCAGCCCTGTGATGACACATAAGATTTGTGTGGAGGATTCCTCTGTGACCGTGTTACAGCATTCGTGGAAAACCGGTTGGCAGGTAAAACGGTTAAATGATACCGCTCATCTTAGACTGTTGTAGCATCATCATCGTCATTATCAAATTCTTTTACTCTCTAAAAGCTCAAAGAAGAACGAGCTGGTAAATTATTCCAAGACCTTGTCAAGCTATTTGTGTCTGCAGCAAAAGATCAACAAGCTTGCAGATTACATGCTACAGCCACCAGCCACTTGTATGTTTATTTTGAGAACGAACGAAAAAAGAAGAAGAAAATCTAAGGATTCATTAATTTTCATATTTAGTGTCCTTGTTCTGTTTGATTCTTTTCATTTGCAAGCTTCTTAAAAGAATCTGATGTAATTCTTATACCAAACAACAAACAAAAAATCTTATATTCTGAATCATTAGCACTTGTTTATCCTACATGAAAAGCTCATTGCCTTATCGTGGATTTCCCGAAGTCTCCACCGCTTTCATTAACTTTAGAAATGTGTTTTTCAGACAAGTCTTCAAACCCATGAAGCTTTCTACTTATTACCCCTTTAGGTGGTGGAATTGAAAAGAGGTAAATGAAATCACATGACTTTAGAGGAAGAAACCAAAAATAGGCATGTGAAAGAGTCAAGGACCCATACTTTGGTCCGTGAACACATTTATTCAATTCTTTGTTTCTTAGTAAGACACGCACACACACACACATATGGGAACAAAAGGATATGTCTTCTTCTCTGTTCTATTATTTATACTCTCACTTGGAAAAAAGATATTTCTTTTGCAGAATAGAAGAAAAAGGAAACACCTATGGCTCTGTCTTCTAGCTTCTCAATTTCCGTGTTTCTCTTGATCGTTGTATCGGTTCAATGGACTCTGGTTTGCAGTGAATCCACAATCTCAGCTTCTCCTGCTGTTTTACCATATGTCACTGCACCAGATATGTCTTCATTTTTTCCTTCACCGACCAAAGACCGGCCAGTAGATATGGCGACATCTCCTGTTCCAGAAGCAGACGCCCCTGGTCCAAGCTCAGGACAGTTTAATGGGAAGATTGCAGGCAGCTCGATGACACTGCATCCTGATCTTTCTTTGGTTCTGGTCATTGTTGGGATCTGTAGCTTTCTTTGTATTGACGAATCAATGCTCCTTAGGTTTCCATTTTATTGATGTTGGAATCTTTGCGGTTCGCTTTTAAAGCATCATTACTCCGAGAGTTTTTTGGTTTTAATCTCACGAACTTCAGCAAATACTACGTTGTTACTGATCTACTTATGTGTATGCATATTTTATTATGTAAAGTACAATAAAGTATGATTTCCTACAATGCGGTATACTTAATATCATCTTAGTGACTCTTTATGTTTCTGATTGATAACTAATTTTGAAAAATAAAAGAACAGCAGTTATAAAACGTATAGTTGGCTTAAAAAAGGTGGAAACTCGTAAAGTGAAAACAAAAAAAACAAATAGTTTGTAAGAGAAAAATATCCTTTTGTTCCGAATTGCCCGATTTAACATCTTCACTCAGCTATAGGGATGCTAAATTGTTAACTGAGAGTCTGAGACAGCTACAAATTTTACCATTTTGTATGATTGCTAACCTCCAGAACATTCCGACATCGTTTTGATAATACCAATAAAAAGCAATAATATTATAATTCAGACCAAAACAAAGAGACAAAAAGGAGACAGAGTTGCACTAGTTTATTTAATAAATCAACCAGGTAACAAAATGACAAAAGGCTTTTAACAACTGTATAACCTTTTCTCCTCCACAGGTATCAGAAACTCACCGGAATCTAAAAAGACTCCGACCAAATAAAATTACAGCAATATCTCTCATGGGTGCCACCTTATTTCAAAAATCAAAATATATTACGAAAAATAAAAATGAAATATATAGAACACAAACAAATATAACAGATGAAGGCAAAGGACAAGGAGAAGCATCAAAAGCATCTCTCATCAATTTTAAGCAAGGTTGATCGTGAAGGACACATAAGGATGTGTCTCTGAGTCACCGCCTAAACCAGCCATGGCTCCTCCAGCTCCTGCATCCTCCTCGCTTTTCCAGTATAAACTGCATTTTTTTTTTCATACAATGAGACTCAAAAAATCAAATCGAAATCTCATCAAACTACTTATATTGATGAATTCATCCTTAGATTTTGTAGCCAAATGGTCTTTCAACTAAAGCGACTTAAATCTGATTAAGAAATTTGGCCTCATGAAACACAAACTAAGTAGGGGTCAATATGAAGTTGAATCTTAAACAGCTTCCATGCATCCTACGTCTAGAGCGATAAAATAGGCAGAGAGTTTAACATACCTGTTGGTAGAATCACACAAGCGTTCAAGAATGGAGCGTACTTTCTTTTCACTTTTCACAGCCGGAGATAAGACACATGCCTGAAAAATAACGCATGACAAGAGAAAGGTCAGGGAGTTAACATGGTTGATGGATTCTCTAGAAAAGTAAAGCTTGGTGTCTTAATTTACCAAGAACGCTGGAGGTAAACCATATCTCATAATGCTCTCAGCAAATATACGCACAGCACAGAAATGCATCCAGGAGCTGAAAACCTACACCGATGATCAAAACAGATAAGGGTATTGATTTCTAAGATGATCTTACAAGAGTACAGATAAACAGAGAAATGTGTAGATACCTCTCCATAACTGGTGTAGCACCACTGCAAAAGAGAGCTTCTCAAACTTTCCTGATCCTGAACCAACTTTTCTAGCTCTTGTTTACGAGTCTCTTGTGCTTCAACGCTATGTTCAAAATCACGGACCTAAAAGAGGATGGTGTACAACATACAAAGCTTTGAGAATCAACCAAATGTCTCAAGTTGCACAATGAATAAAATCAGTTCGGAGGAAATATCTACTACTAGCAAACAATCATTTCAAACTTCCAAGAAAACACTAGAGGTAAAATCAGGAACTTGAACAGAATACTCACTTGGAACCCTTTCTCACGGGCACTTGTCCTGAAATTATCTGCAACACGAGTAAAGAGAGTGACGGTGTAAAGAGCATACTCATTATCCTCAAGCAATTTCTTCGAGGACCTAGGAACCTGAAAGCAGTTAGGATAAAAATTGATTAAAATCACCGTGTGACAAACTAATAGTGTTACCATTGGTCTATTCCATAAAACCAACAAGTCAACAATTTACCACATAGTCGGTCAATGTCTCATAACATGCTAGCCAGTCTTTTTGGGAATACTTTGGAACAACTGCAAGGAGAGTCACGAGGTGTTCTGACGTGACAATATCTTCTGGCTTAACCAGGTTTGAGAGGTCACGAACAGCTAAGCTGAAACAGAAAGGAGGAAGATCAGTTACAATGCCACAAAAATACTAAAAATTTAAGAAGAGAGATATAAATAAAGAGTGACAGCATGATTCTGGAAAATCACTTAGTATTATTCTATAAAGTTACCTTCCACTTTGCTTTCGGTTAATGGCATTGAGTTGACCACGGATATTGTTGTATTCAGCAACACGAACCTGAATATTATATGCAATCAGAGTCGTAAACATCACCATTTGAACCAAAGAAATTCATTTGATCACCGTAAGAAAACTCGCATTATGCAGACTTTTATAGCAACAGACTCATTGGGATAATCTTTCTGCTTAAGCTTCCTATTTTCGATTAAACTAAAGGTTTAAGCTTCAATACCTTGAGATCATCCTCAATCTTTGCAACCTGAGACTGGATATTTTCCACAACCTCCTTTAGAGGTGACATTGTTGGGTACTTAGCTTCATCCCACACAAACCTTAAGGCCAAAAAAAAAAGTTTCGTTCTTTAATGAATCCCATCACCACCAAATAGCAATTAACTCCTTGCGAAATGAAAATCACATATACCTGGTGAGATAAGAATCAACAGGAACTCCATCAACAGTAAGAGCGTTGCTCTCCACACCAGAAATTCTCTCCAATTCTTCGATCTGTCTCCTGATCTTTTGTGAAACTCCTTCCACAAAGCTGTTTGACTTCACATCACAAGAGATCATACATCATTATCCAGAAATTTTCTCAATAAAATAAAAAACGCATAATCCACTATATGATCAGATGAAGGTTACCTTTAGCAGATCATCGCCGAGGGCGAGTAGAGAATCTAAGGTTCCAACACGAAGATTAGGAATGTTAAACTGCGAAATTGACATCAATATCCCCGAAATTAGATCGTTTTAGCATCGTAAAAGTTGAAGTAAGACGAGATAGTATAAGATCTCAGCCATATTTTGTCAATCGAATAGACCAAATCGAGCAAAATCAGAGTACCCGATAAACTGGAGTATCAAAGGAATGCTTGGAGATCTGCTCCTGTAAACGATTCCATAACGAAGAAGCAGAGTCCTTCACTGGAAGAGACACAACCCAGTACCTCGAAGTCATTGATCTTCAATCTCTTCCTCTGTCTTCTTCTCCGATGGATCTCTACTTCAATCAATAATCCTCTCTGCCTGTCAAATTAGATAACCGGTTCTACTTATATATACTAACGAGTAGCAAGACAAACCGGAAAGACCGTAGCATTGGGCCGGTTTAGTATCTCCCCGCACGTTCTCCTGTCCAAATTACCACAATGAATTGTCGGTCTGGTTTTAAATTAAATTACCATTTGGTTTGCTTATTAGTTTAAGCCGTTATTTTACCAAATTAATCAACTAAACTATCAGTTAAAAAAATTGAACCATTAATAATTTAATTTTTATGTTGAACCAGATCTTGTAACAGATAGCCACAGCTAAAAAAAGGCCCAATCAAGAGAACATTAGCTAATGGGCCAATGTGATGAAGTCCAAATAATAAGGTAAAGAGAAAAAGGACGGTCAAATAGAGAGATACATATATTGAGAAACCCTACAAAAACTTCTAGGGTTACCCACCAAAATTGACTCGAGTTTGCTTCAGGTTTGCGTTTGTTTGCTCAAAGCCCTAACTCATAATCATCCTCAAACCCTCTGCGATTCTCTCTAAGAAGGTTCATTCATCCATGGCGGATGTTGAAAATCAACAGGAGTCCTCGTTTCCAGTAAAGCGGAAATCGGATCTCTATGCCCAAGACCAGGATAATGTGGTAAATAAGGCTCAAAAGCTTAATCCTTCGTCGAATTCTACTGATTCTGAATCCAAAGATGCAGAAATCAATGGAAACAGCCTCGAGAATCTGAATTCTTCCACCGAGGAAAAGATTGGGATCGAATCATCGATTTCTCCGGAGAAAGCAGCTGGTTCTGAGTCGGAAAAGGATGCGAATGGCGTAGTTAGCGATCTTGGAGCTGAAGAGGAGCAAGGAGATGTAGAGGAAGACGATGATGAGGAGGAAGAAGAAGAAGAGGATTGTTCGATTGGAGCTGTGACTGAGATTGATAGGAAAGGTAAAGGCATTTCGAGAGAGGATAAAGGGAAAGGAAAATTGATCGAAGTTGATGAAAGTGACGATGAAGACGACAGTGATGATGATGATGACGAAGGTTTTGATGAAGACGACGAAAGTGATTTTTCCGATGATCCTTTGGCAGAGGTAGATTTGGATAATATCCTCCCATCAAGGACTAGGAGACGATCGATTCAGCCTGGAGTTTACATCTCCAATGAAATCACTAACCGTGGCGAGGATGATGATAGCAGCGACGATAGTGATGCTTCTTAAACCTTTAGCTATAAAGAGGTTAGTGTTATGAAAAAGCAAGATTTAGTCATTTGATTCTAAGGAGAGTTTGTCTCTGGTCGGTGATTATTTATCTAATGTTTCGAATGCTTGGACCAATGTTGGTTATATATATCTATGGTGTTATTGCTATTCAATTCAATGTGCATTTTTGGATTTTCGATCTATTTCGTTTGATGCATAAAGTTCTCATCTTTTCTCGACTCTGTGTAAGCTTTAAAGATCGCTTCTTGTGACTTTTCGTTAGAAGAAACTAGTATTGAAATGGTTCCTTTCTAGTAAGGGTTTGAGATGTGTGAGACGGTAATAAGGTTTTACACTAATGACGGCCATGGATGCTCCTTAGAAATTTTGTTTAAGCTGTGTAGGTGATGCATTGCAGTGAACATTGTTGAAGTAGATAGTGATGCAGCCTGTAGTAAGTCTTCGAATAAACTAGTTCATGTAATTGTGTTTCTTTGGCAATGCAACCCCCAAGTTTCTAGAAAGTTTATGAGACGGGATTTGGCTACAATCAAGATCTCTAGTAGCTATGTTGCTCACTTCTCATGTCGAGGATAATTAAATATGCGAAACTTTCAGTTCTCATCCTCATTGCTCTGTCTTCAACTGTAGTTTCAGGAGACTGATACAGCTTAAAGGATGAAATAGTGATAACATAGTTGTTTGATTGTTTTATGTTCACGGGGTCGTTCTTTGATGTATGCAGTTGGTGAGAGTCTTGTGTATTTTATTTATTTTATCTCTAGTAGCATTTAGGGTAAATCTTCTTGACTCAGCACTCTGTGTAGAAGTGAATCTTCTCATGATATTATATCGTTTAACCTTTATTAGTATTTTACTCAGTTGATATTCTACATAGATTCGTATAGTTCAATTATAGGAGTTACAGATTTTGTCAGGAGAATATCAATTATAACTCTTTATGTTCTCAATGCAAAATAAACTGGACCACAAGGGAGTGACAATGAGGACTGATAAAGGGTTCCTTTCCGAATCTCATATTGGGAGATACATACATACATGGATCAATATGTTTGTATATGATATGATATGGATGTGTGGTTGGTATGGTGGTGATATGTGTAAAGGATGGTGTTTGTATGTAGAGATTATTAATAAGTGAGACATGCGTCATTATGAGTCTCTGCCTTTTGTGCCTTTGAATTTGGCCTTTGGATTCATAGGATAAAAGGAAAAGGAATCTCATGAACCAACAAAAAGCTGGAGAAAAAAATGAAAAGATAAGAGTTCTAGAAGAAAAAAAAAACAAAAACTTTTACCGAGGATAGAGACCTGATGATTATATCTCTCGGATATTCTAAAATTTTGATATTCGGAATATGTTTTTCTGTATATCCCATTCTCCCGTATTTACAGTTAGGTATCTGTGAAATTTTTATCGTCTTAAAAGATTAATCAACATTTTAACTACAAATGTAACATTTTAAATCTTTGAATTTTTTTGGATATTAAGATAATTTACGAGATAATCTAACCCGCATTAAGTAAGTTGGTCGCACAGTAAAACCAATAATAATTTAGGCATTATCCGAGTCAGCCAAAGGGAAGATAATGGTGAAATTTTTGGGGTCGATGGTGAAAATAGAGATGATTACTAAAAGGTGGCGTTCACATGGCATCCATTGGAGCATATGATGGGTCAAGAGAGGTGAAATCATCACCCATCCCCTTTTTACACAATTTAATTAACATTGTGGACAACACACACATACAAAAAGAAAACATTATTAACCATCATATATTATTTTTTTACGAAATTCATAGATGGTATTTTTCATAGTTTTACGGAATTTTATTTCTTGATTTTCTATTACTCACTTATTGTTCAAAAGATTCTCGATAGGTGGATTGGTCAATTGGTAAACTTGTGGGCGCAAAAAGATAATAAGTTAAACCCTTTCTAAAAAAAAAAAAAAAAAAATCAAACAGATAATAGGTTCAAACTCCAAAACTGTTTTAAAACTTGCTTTATTTATGAATGAGCCAAGTATATGTATATTTTTTTGATTAGATATGTTCCTAATCACTCTTACCTTTGAACCAGTAACAATGATATTGTTTGTGTACTCTTCATTCTTCCCCTCTCTCTATGTAATAATCTGCAAGTGGGTCTATTATTGAGTTTGATTATGAAGTATATGCCACCTTTTTGCTCCTTTTTATATTATTTTCTTAATGATTTTTGTCTAAATAATAATAAAATATGATTAATCATCAAATTAATTTAGTATCTCTATCTACCAAATTGACACAAAAAATAGTTACGAATTTATCGAGATTGAACCCTACCTATCACCACCTTCTTTTTGAAAAAGATGGGAGTTTTATAAGCTTTTGGATTTGTTTGGTTATAAACAACTAATATTAAATAAATAAATAAAAGGAAAGAGAGAAAAAAAAACCAAATTTCATGACATTCTAACTAATTCCGTAAATCCATGGATGGTGTCCTCGGCCGAAGACAAAAAATTCAGTCATCCTTGCTTCTGTTCTTCTCCTTTTTTTTTTTTTTTTTTTTCTTTTGGTTTATCTCACAATTAACAAATTTATTTAACCGATTAATAATTACTTTATTTGATTAATTAACTGAATATGTTTTTATATCTGATGCAGTACTAAGACAACTGTACGATGGATATTTTTTTTGGTAATTGTTGTACTTTCTAACGAATCAAAACGATTCTAATTTTATTAATGAATAAATAATTAATTAATCCATTAACGAACATGATTTTCGCGAGTATGGGAGAATATGTCTTAAAGCTTTTCAGGGTAATTTCGTAATAAAATAAAAAGGTAAGGGCATTTTGTATGTCCCTTAGTCTGACACTAATACATCACTTCACCCTTTCTCTTTGGCGAAGGGGCCTCGTAACCAGTGGTAGCAACACATGCACACCATACCACTCTTCAACGGTCAAGATTCCTTTCGTGAACCAATCTCCACCGTTGGATCAGCCACCCTAAGCTAAACTTAACCATGGTTAGTTTTTAGTCAGCTAGGTTAGCTTTCCCTCTGGTTAAAAAGTTTAAGCGAGCGAGAGAGAGAAGAAGGAAGAGAGTTTAAGACATTTGGCTTTGCTTTGCTTGCGTGATCTCTCTCTCATCCAAAATCTTTGATCATCTCATCATCATTGGACTTTGAAGATTCATAATTCTTGATCATTTTTTCAACGTTTTTTTATTCTTCTCTTGAATCATCAGCGAGTTTTGTTCCAACGACTTCATTTGCTCGAGGTAGATCTAGTTAATTAATTCTTCTGTAGATCTGAACTTAAACCTATGTTTATTAGTTTATAGACTTCAGGATCTGGTTTGTATAATATGAATCTTGTGTTCTTGCAGAGTCTTTCAACTTCTGGTGAATTTTCAAGAACTGAGCTGAGCTGAAGTGAATTCATCTTTCTTCCGACTATTAGGATTCAAATTCGAGTTTAGAAGATGAATTATTTCCCGGACGAGGTGATAGAGCATGTTTTTGACTCCATAGCTTCTCACAAAGATAGGAACTCGATATCTCTGGTGTGTAAATCATGGCACAAGATCGAGAGGTTTAGTAGGCAAAAAGTGTTCATCGGAAACTGCTACGCCATCAATCCGGAGAGATTAATCAGGAGGTTTCCATGTCTCAAATCCTTAACTCTGAAAGGAAAGCCTCATTTCGCTGACTTTAACTTGGTTCCTCATGAATGGGGAGGTTTCGTGCATCCATGGATTGAAGCTTTGGCTAAGAGCCGTGTGGGACTTGAGGAGCTGAGGTTGAAACGGATGGTTGTTTCTGATGAAAGCCTTGAGCTTCTTTCACGTTCTTTTGCAAATTTCAAGTCTTTGGTTCTTGTCAGCTGTGAAGGGTTTACTACTGATGGCTTAGCCGCTATTGCCGCCAATTGCAGGTAAATATTCTTAGTCTAGGCTTTGTGTAGTGAAGACCTTTCCTTTATTGGTATATCCGAAGGTTTTAACTCCTTTGTCTTTCTTATTAGGCATCTTCGTGAGTTGGACCTGCAAGAGAATGAAATTGATGATCATAGAGGTCAATGGCTGAACTGTTTTCTAGACAGCTGTACTACTCTTACCTCGTTGAATTTCGCTTGTCTTAAAGGAGAAACTAATGTGGCTGCTCTAGAGAGGCTTGTTGCAAGGTCACCAAATCTGAAGAGCTTGAAGTTAAACCGTGCTGTACCGGTTGATGCACTTGCAAGGTTAATGAGTTGTGCACCGCAGCTAGTGGACTTAGGAGTAGGGTCTTATGATAATGAGCTAGATCCAGAATCTTTTGAGAAACTCATGGCTGCTATTAAAAAATGCACCTCGATAGGGAGCTTATCAGGCTTTTCTGATGTTGCTCCACGTTGCCTCTCAGCGTTCTACCCGATTTGCCAAAACCTTATCTCCTTGAACCTCAGTTATGCAGCTGAGATCCAAGGCAACCACCTTATAAAACTTATTCAGCTTTGCAAGAGACTGCAACGGTTATGGGTAAGTTTGATCTCGCTTTCTCTTTTTTCACTGTCTTGAAGAAGTTATTAGTTAACATTTTTTTATGGTTTCTACAGATATTGGATAGTATTGGCGACAAAGGACTTGCGATTGTCGCTTCTACATGTAAAGAGTTGCAAGAGCTGAGAGTTTTTCCGTCTGATTTACACGGTGAAGAAGACAACAATGCAGCTGTGACTGAGGTTGGACTAGTTGCAATCTCTGCGGGTTGTCCTAAACTTCATTCCATTCTTTATTTTTGCAAACAAATGACAAACGCAGCGCTCATAACCGTGGCCAAAAACTGCCCAAACTTCATCCGGTTCAGGCTATGTATCCTCGAGCCACACAAACCCGACCACATCACATCTCAATCACTTGATGAAGGCTTTGGTGCGATTGTACAAGCTTGCAAGGGTCTAAGACGACTCTCTGTCTCCGGTCTTTTAACCGACCAAGTCTTCCTCTACATCGGTATGTACGCGGAGCAGCTCGAGATGCTTTCGATAGCTTTTGCGGGGGATAGTGACAAGGGAATGCTCTATGTATTGAATGGATGCAAAAAGATGAGGAAGTTGGAGATAAGAGACAGTCCATTTGGGAACGAGGCGCTTCTTGCAGACGTTACTAAGTACGAAACAATGCGATCCCTTTGGATGTCGTCTTGTGAAGTAACGCTCGGTGGCTGCAAGAGGCTCGCGCAGAATTCGCCACGGCTCAGTGTAGAGATCATCAACGAGAATGAGAACAATCGCATGGAGTTGAATGAAGAAGACGATAGAGAGAAGGTTGATAGACTTTACCTCTACCGAACAGTGGTTGGGTCTAGAAAAGATGCACCACCATATGTTAAGATTCTTTAGTGACCTCTCCCATTTCCAACTCTTCTGACCTGACTATCGTGGCTCACTCTATGATGTATGGTGGTTTTTGTTTTAGGCATTTGTTGTCGTTCTCTAGCTCTTTCTCCAAATCTTGGTGTACTTTGCTTCAGACAAGAACTGATTCTGTGAAGCTTCATGTATCTTTAATCTTTTTTTGTGCTGATTCTTAGTTACATGTTTCGTTGTTTTTAAATGCAGAAAACTATTTTGTCTTTTTCTAATCAAACTTTGGAATTTATAGAACCAACAGATGAACAAAGAGGAATAAATATATACTGAATTAATTCTTTGTTACTCCACGATTCAGCCTTTGAAAGAACTAAAGTTTGGGGAAACGATCAAGTATGTTTTTCAAATAATACATAAAAGATTACAAAGAACATCCACAAGAAGCCTACTAATCTGATGCATGCTCTCAATGAGTCCACTATCCACAACTCAAACAAAGAGGTAAACATTAACAGATAATGAAACATGAGAGTACATAAGACAGAGAAAGTACTGTCATATGTATTCAATTGGACATAAATAATGTAGATTGTAAATGACGAGATCCGCAGAGACGGGCATTCTCAGAAGCAGCATTCCTCCAACATACAACAACAGCAGAGAGCAGCGAGACTGTAATTTGCAACCCGTGAAAAAAAAACAAAAGAGATTTGGTTAACCGTAACGCAAGAAACTTAATAACCTAATGGAACAATCACATGAAGATCCTAACAAAAAATTTAGATTATTTAAGGTCAATCACAACTCTGTTACTGTTTAAAATATGAAAAGCTGCAGATGACATAAACACTAGATTTTCAAAATTCCAACATAGGTATATTTTGGGATTAAGAAGCTAAAATATAGCCATTAGGCAGTTAGTTCATAAGAGAGCCACTAGATTCATTGAAGGGTGAAAGATCATGTCCAAAATCCAATTAGTTCATAAAATAGCAGTCTCTATATGAATAGCTCTAAACTCATCATAGATAAAAAGGACAGAACCTTCCTTAGAATAACACCAAAGCACTCACAGAACTAAATCTAAGGATTAATACGAATCTCTAGCACTCAAATTCCGATTTACCGCCACCAAAAAAAAGTCAAGTCTGAGATCAGATGTCCAAATTCAACTCACATTCTGACTTATACATACATCAACTCAAGGAATCTGGTTCTGATCCAAAAATCAAATCACTTGTTCAATGAACCCTAATCACAGCTTTACATAAAGCTAAATCATAGCTTTAAACCGACACAATGAGCTAATAAGATTGACAAAAAAAAACGCAAGAATCGAATCAAAGTAATGAAAAGTGATTCTGAATAAATAATAAAGTAAATTAAAAGGCGGGAGAAGTAGTGAAACGAACCAGCCACGGAGGAAAGAGGAGCAACCATGAGAATCTTGGTGATGGTGATGATGATCATGATGGCAGTGGTCGTAGTTCTGCGGCGGAGGGCCATGATTATGATGATAACCTCCTCCGGCGAAGTAACCTTGATAACCGCCTTCGTAAGGACGAGAAGACGGTGGTGGTGGATACGGTGGATATCCGTGGGGATGAGGTGGAGGATATCCTTCGTGATGCGGCGGAGGCGGTGCCGATGGATAACCCGGAGGCGGATAGTGAGATTGGTATCCTAAATGGTTTTCGAATATAAGAATCGATCAAAATCAGAGAATTGAAAACCATGATGATCCAAGGAATCGAATCGAAGTGAATCATAAGAAGAAGGAGAAGTGATAACGAACCTGGAGGAGGATACGATTCCGGTGGAACTTTCTCGTAGCTCATTTTTTTTCAATTTCGCTTTCCGTCTGAGGAGAATCAGAGAGTTTGGGGATTATCGAAAAACAAAATTGAAATATGAGAAGAAGAAAAAGAAAGATATTTTCACGGACTTTGTCGGAAAGTGTCAAGCTGGTTGTTTCAACATTAAGTAAAGCCACGTGTCATTAAATCGTGTAGCTCACGTTCTTATTGGACTTGGGCTGAGAACAAGTTAGTAGTCTCATTTGTTTTTTAGTTTTCCTATTGGGCCTAAGACTGAGTTGGTTCGGCATAGGTAAGACGAAAAAGATTAAAAAAGAAAGTACATAACATCAATTCTCTGGGAGAGTTGTACATGGCGGCAATGCAAATGCAAGGAACGTTTTTTTTTTTTTTTTTTTCCTTATTAGACTCAAATGATTTTCAGTTTGACCAAAAAAAAAGAAAGACTAAAATGATTTTCTTACGTGACAAAAAATATATTATATGTAATAAGTGTATAAGTATGGCAGTCCTATTATAGACATTAACAACTTTTTACGTGAGTAATGGAAATGAATTATATTGCTATGTTTACGTAAATACTAATGCACAGTTTGTCGATGCACAATTTGTTTTCTGATTATAATTGTGAGTGCTAGTTAATAATCAGCTTGAATAATAGAGAAGACTTAGCATGGAGGTGTAAGCAAAGTTGAATTAGGTTTGATTCATGAGTGTGTGTTTTTTCTCTACAGTCATGAGTATTAGGTTCAGATAAACCGAAATTACGTAATAAGAACTGAATTCAAAAAATTAAATGGAGAATCAAATCAATTTTTTTAATATAGTCGACTGGTTTAACGTTATTTTCTATATAAAAAGTAAAAACCCATAGGATTAGATGAATTGAAAAGGTATAACCCAATCTGAAATTTAGTCCTTAAAAAAAAAAGACAGTACTGATTAAAGAGATTAAAACCATTAACAAAAATACCATATTCACGCCAAAATCAAAGATCGTATGAAATCGAACTGAATCCTAATAAAAGTCATGGCTATAATTTAAAATAAACAATCACGTAAAATTTTATTTGTTTAAATTAATAAAATTTATTTGCCGTAAAAAGAAAGAAGTAAAACTATGTAAAACTGACATGGAAAAAAAAATGCTAACACACAAAAATGTGACACAAACTAGATAAATGATGTTTTAGAATATTTTATGAAGAAGAAAAGGTAAAACATGAATGAAGAGAGCATATTAAGATAGCCAAGGAGACTGCCTGAAACCTAAACCCACAAGATTCAATCGAATTGTTAAAACCATGATGAGATTGAATCATTCAGAAGAATTAAACACAGGCAAGTCATCCTTGGCTACTAGATATCATCAACTCTCTTCTTCATGTAAAACCTATCTTCTTTCTCAATTGTCATTCTTTTATTTTTTTCTCACACAATTTGGTCTCTGTCCCCTCCATTTGCTCTCCTTTTATAGCGTTTCAGCGAATATGCATAGTTCGAAAGTCAGCTCTTCTTTTTTAATATTTATCTAATTTTATTTTTATTTTTATTTTATTTTATTTTATTTTTGTTATATTTTTGTTTATTTTATAAACGCACAACTTGTATGCATGACCACGATCGGAATATATTCATTTTAAAAAGTATTTTTGTTATCTTTTATTGGGTTGAATAACAATTTTTTCGTGTCTCGAGGATGGAGATAAGAGTTTTGTTGTTTGGTGACGAATCATCAAATTCGAAACTAAGCAATGTTAACTCCATAGACATGCATGAGACTGAGAGAATGTACGTAACGTACCACATATATATATATATATAATATACACACATGTGGTCATTATATATATATATATATATGGTTAACCTATGGCCCTTTTCCAGTTAAAATTATCCACCTATTTCATGCAATTAATCTTAGGTGATTCTTGTTACATTGTCCACACATATATATATATATATATATATATATAACATTTTCATATAAAAAATTATTAGAAATTGAGGTGAAAGTCTTGTAAGTCAATTGGTAGTTGGTTAGTCTTAAAAACTGTTTCTTATTGTAAGATGTTACCGATTAATTAGGTAGTTGTCTTGTAGCTACGTGTAGTATCGTGAATATAGTTGTCCATAGATAATCAATTAGATTTGGATAATAAACAAGCGGACTCTTTAGCACATATTTCAAAAAAAAAAAAATTTGAATTTTCGTTTGTAAATTTTTGTTTTTAGTACGGACATCTAATTTTGGAGTGAATTTCTAATTATTTAATATTTAGTTAGAAAAAAATGGGTATACATAAGAAATCTAATAAAGTAAAAATTTTAAATTCTCTGAGAGTTGATGAGTTGTCATTTGAATTGGTGCTTGGTGGGGGCAAAATTATTCTTGACTTTCTTTTCCCTTCATTTTCTTAGTTTTATTTATCTTTTTAAAATTATGTTATATATAAATAGAAAACTGTCCATGATATGTTTACATCTAATATTACCTTGTTTGGCTATGAAAAAGGGTTTGACGTTTTTAACAAAAAAAAGAAAGAAAGAAAACTACTCTTTTGAGCATTGGATGTTGCCGAATCTATCCACCCACTCATAAAGAATAAAATAAGATACAAATAATAAAATAAAATTCATATCGTATATATCATTTTTCTGAAGCACTGTAATTTTCCCCTAACACATTTCTATATTTTTTTCATATATTTCATTTTCTAACGCTAAGCTGCTAACGAGTGCACTAATCAGGTCTTAGCTTCTTAAGTTCTTATCGTCCATCGTGCCGTTTAGTATTAGTATTTTCGACCCCGCAATACTATATGTTCCATAAACAAAAGCACTCGATGGAAGTTAAAATAAAAAATAAAATAAAATAGATGAAATGCTTTAGTGTTTTTTTTTTAATGATCAAAATATGTGTCAATCGGCCAGTCAACTATTTTTACTAAACCAACAAAGGGATCTAGTTGTGGGCCAAGTCTTAACATTAAAATTGGGCCTAAATGCTAAATACCCAAATTTAGATATTCAATTACCTCACTCGTCGTGATGATTTTTAATAAGTCCCACGTCGATAATTCCAATTAGCTCGCTCTAACAAGACGCATATAAAAACAATCATGGACCTTTCTATCAAGTCATACCTTTCTCGGCCTTTTGGCTAAGATCAAGTGTAGGATCTGTTCTTGTCGGTTTAATATCTGATACGTGGTGCCATCGGCCCATGTGATATTAACTCTATTTTTAAGGGGGAGAGTTCGCCAAGTTAGCTTGCTGACTGGACTCTCACGTGTCGCCCACGTCTTGTACTACTGCGAGGGCCTGGCACACCTCACCAATTACAGTAGAATTTTTTTGTAACTTTGTTTGTGGTCTTATTCGTTATTGGGCCTATAAAATCTAGCCCATGTTGGAATTCCTTAGTTCCATTATTTTCATATTAATTTATTGGTTTTTTAACTGTTGATTGCTATAATTCTTTAGTTCTCTCTAGTCGTTCTTATTCATTTTTTTAAAAAATTATGTATCATACTAGTATTTTATGATTAAATAATAAAAAATTCGTTTAATAGTTTTATAATGTTTAACAATTATATACTTGTGATTCATCAATCAGATTTCATGTTTACCTAAGAGTTGTGATTTGTGAATGACATACTTATAAGAAAAAACCATTATACTGAGTTTAAGTCTTGACAGCTAATTAAAAAACTAAGAGATACAAGAGCATAAACCATACAAAAAAAAAAAAAACTTCCCATGCGTATGCAATTTCTTGTGCGTTTGAATCATAAAAGCGAACACTTTGGTTCTTACGGCGAGAAGCAGTGGAATACAAAACTCTCATAAACACCACAGCCGGTGACCCGGAGCTCATTATCCGGCCGAGATTCCGTCACCCGAGGATTACTGTTTCTCTTTTCCCTCGCGTTTCTCCCGGAAACGGCGGCAGCTTTTTTCTCCATTCTCCGGCGGTTGACATACTCTTCCGATATAAAGACATCCATTTCGAGTCGAGTAACGTTGCTTCTGTAATAATACTTAGCTACGTACGTATATACCCTTCGATGTGATTGTAGGAAAGGAATCAAGAAATGAAAACCTTTCGAGGGTTAGTTTGGGGAAACGGAACAAATGTTTTGATTGAGAGTTTACAGTTGTTTGAAGCAATTGAGGTGAAAGACCCAAAGTACTTGATTTATAGAGGGTAGAAAACTGTGGGCGTTAGGTTCCATGTTTTGTCTCATATATTAGTTACACTACACATACATATGAAATTCATTTAAAAAAATTTCCACAAAAAGGTGTTTTTCCCCATTCTAGATTAGGACATTAACTAGTAGAACCTAGTATTAATAGATTCATTCGATGGGAGTATAGATGGTTTTTTTTAACTAAAGGTAATAGAACCAATTGACCTGATTCAAAGATTTTATTTATTTATTTATTTTAATTAGTACGTGGGTCTCAAATGAATTAAAACAGGTTTTTTCACCTATTAATTCTTTATCATTGATGTGCATGATCCACTTATATTGAATTGAATCAGATCTAAATAGTATACACAAATAATGCAAATCTACGTAGGTCAAGCAATCACACACACATATATATATATAGTCGCATCATAGAAATTTAAAAATTTCGATGTAATTGTGTCTCGTAAGACAAAATCGCTAACGCTATTTCACATAAACAAGTGTGTTAGGATACAAACTTGACTAGATTTAAAAATTTCCATAAATCATGAGGCCACAAATACATTGAGCAACAAGTGTACATTGTTTCAGAATGAAAACCGCGGTCGAGCCTAACTTTCTCTTTGTCCTTTTAGCGAGTCATGCACTGTCTCTGTCCTTGTTAAGCTACAATTCTGCATCTAATGTCAGTTTATACTTTATACTACTGTGAAACAACAAAATACTGTAAATGTTAAATATAATGAAACATTTGAACAAACAAGAAATAAACAATGAAAATTCTGGAAAAATAAAAATGAAACAATGAAATTAATCTGATGGCATTTTAATGCCTAGGTATGACTATAATAATTAGGTCAATGATTTTATCCGGAATAAAAAAAAACACAAAGAAATGCTATTTTAAGTTTTTTTTTTTTAACTTATGAGAGTGCGACGCGTGTAAGGACTCAAAGCAATTCACGTCGTTTATGTGAGAACGAAGATCAATGGTTGACTGTTCAAACAAACTTAAAACGACGTAATGTTCATGTCTAAAACAAAGGAACGTAAAGACACCAAAATGTAATCACTAGTTGCTCCTTGATCAACCACGTGTCATTAACTTACTGGTAGAACCTGGAAAAACGAAATATGCAAAGCTAAACTGATAAAGCTCCAGCCATTTCTTCCGCCATAGCCATTTCTCCTCTCTGTAGTTCAAAATAGAGCCAGAGCTCGAGCCATAGTTTCACTCAAGATAAACGAAATTCGAAATTTTGATTGGACCCATGATTCTCATTCGGAGAAACTATAATCTTTCGGCTTAATCGGAAAATGGACGTTCTCGCTTTATCCTCTTCCGCTTCTGCCGTTTCTCTCGCCGGAAACTTCTCGTTGATTACTTCTAGGGTTAGAGTGAGAAGAAACCGGGAGAATTTATTAACTACACAGAAAAAGTTTTTAGTTTTTGCTTCGAAAAGGGAAGAGCCTAAACTCAACGAATGGGATCAAATGGAGCTCAAGTTCGGTCGCTTACTTGGGGAAGACCCGAAATTGACTTTGGCTAAGGTGAGATTCTTTAAATTTGGTGTCTATAAGAAAATTTCGAATTTGCTGTCTATAAATTCTCTTCAGAGCCATCTGTTGATTGTGGATGATGTAAATATTTCCTGATGGTTTAATGATACAGATAGTGGCTAGAAAAGTGAATCCAGAAGCTTCTTTCGTTGAGATTGAGAAATCTTTCTGCAAGAACAAAGGTAAAATTGCAGAAGTTGAGGAGATTCCATTGGATTGGTCAAAGGATAAGAAGAAGAAATCTACTTCACTAGGTGGATTGAATTTGGTAAAGCCTGTTCCTAAAGACGGAGTCAAGTTCGAATCTTCAGTAAAGCCAGTGATGAAAAAGCCAAACCCTGCTCTGAAGAAGCCATTGGAGGCTGCTGCTCCTAAAGTGAGATTGCCTAATGTTGTATTGAGAAAGCCTAGCTCTTTCTATGTGAGTAATGATGACGATGAGGAGTCTAAGTTGCGGTTGAAACCGAATCTTACATTGAAAATGAGGAATGAGAGGGAAAATGAGAGGTTTAGTGATATGACATTGTTGAGAAAACCGGAACCAGTGAGTGTAGATGCGGAAGAGGAAAGTTCTGGAGATAAGCTTCTATATAATGGTTTAACTATGGAGGAAGGAGAACAAGAAGATGGAGTATATTCAGAGTATACTCTTTTGGAGAAGCCAGAAGCGATGCCTGAGCCTGAGAACGTAGAAGAGGAAGTTGTAGATAACGGAGCTGTGGAATCATCAGAGATAGAAAACAACTCAATTCCAACTGGTATAGAGGCAAACTAAGACCTTTAACAAATAGTCTTAACATGGACCTGATTCATATGTTTGTTGTTTTATCAAGAAATGCAGCTTGTTAATAGTGAGATGTCCTCGGGATCCTCAGAGGAGAAAACCATTAACAGTGATCCACTCGAGAGTATTCCTTCGAAACCAGTTTCTCAAACCATCGTTGAAGCTTCTTTACAAGGGAAACCACAAAGGTTAGTATCTTGATTTTGTGGAATTGCTTTTTCTTTCTCCTTTCTTATGGTTTTAACTGACTGGTTACTTTTGTTATAGATTAGACCCGTCTTCCACAGAGCCATCAGTTTCTAACAGAGGACAACCGTTAATCGTGAACCATGAAGGTCGCCAGGTCTCTGTTGAGCTCAAGGGCCCTCCTTCCAGATCTTCCTTGGAGGTTCACAACTAATACGCTTTTACTATTTATTTGTTCATAAGATAAGAGGCATATGATAAACTCGGTTTGTGTGAATTTTATAGGAAAATGATTGGAATAAGGCTGAGTCTCTAGTTAAGACAGAATTACGAGCGGATGTTGAGCTAATAAGCTCAAGCACTAGAGGATTTGCTGTAAGTAAGATCTGTACTCATTTCTGGTTTCATGTCAACTTGGTTTATTAATTCGTTTTTCTCTTCATTATCCCCTTTTTTACAGGTCTCCTATGGATCATTGATCGGATTTTTGCCCTACCGGAACCTTGCAGCAAAGTGGAAATTTCTAGCATTTGAATCATGGTTAAGAAGAAAAGGTGTAGATCCATCACTGTATCGACAAAGCCTTGGAGTAATTGGAGGTCAAGATGTCACTAGTAAAGCTCCATCTTCAGATTCAAGCTTAGATTCTGAAGTTGCTAAGGCGATCAATGGAGAAGTTTCTTCTGATATGAAGCTGGAAGATCTTCTTATGGTTTATGACAGAGAAAAGCAGAAGTTCCTGTCATCTTTTGTTGGCCAGGTTTGACCAAAATAATTCTAAAACTGCTATTATCATACAAGGAAATACTTATTTTCCCCCCTATAATCATTTTACTCAATGCAGAAAATCAAAGTGAATGTGGTTATGGCTAATGGAAATTCAAGGAAGCTTATATTTTCGATGAGGCCGAGAGAAAATGAAGAGGAGGTTGAGAAAAAACGAAGTCTTATGGCTAAGCTTCGTGTAGGGGATGTTGTGAAATGCTGCATCAAGAAAATTACATATTTCGGTATATTCTGTGAGGTACTAACTAACAGAAGTTTTAAGTTTTTGTTTGGAAACTTCTTGCTTTATTGACTGGCAAGAATGAAATGTAGATTGTTGTGTAAAACTAAAAAGTTTGGTTGAAACAGCTAGAAGGTGTCCCTGCATTGGTTCACCAATCAGAAGTTTCATGGGATGCAACTTTAGACCCTGCTTCATATTTCAAGATCGGTCAGGTAATAATATCTCGAACTATCTTAAACGTTGCTAAGGAACAAAACTGTTTGACAAACGTGTCTTGTTGGTGTTATCAGATTGTGGAGGCAAAAGTGCACCAGCTAGATTTTCCTCTTGAACGTATCTTCCTGTCGCTAAAAGAAATCACGGTGGGAGAGATCTCTAAAAAATTTCTCTTTCTTGTAAAAATTAATCAGTATCTAATGATTCATATATCTCAACTATTTGATTATCTCTTTATACAGCCTGATCCTCTAACGGAAGCCTTAGAATCTGTAGTTGGTGACAATGATCAGTTGGGTGGAAAGTTACAAGCAGCAGAGCTCGATACTGAGGTATTAAAGATGTTTTGTGACTTTGTGATCAAACCATTATTACTGGTTTCTAAAAAACTTTCATGTGCAGTGGCCTGATGTGGAATCTCTGATGAAAGAGCTGGAAATGGTTGAAGGAATCCAATCAGTTTCAAAAAGTCGTTTCTTCTTAAGCCCTGGGCTTGCTCCAACATTTCAGGTACACAATTTGAACACCTAAATGCATATATTAAAACACGAGAACACCTAAAGACCAAACCTCTGAAATTTGAACATTTCCTTAGCGGAAAATTGTGAATTTTCTATGTTTTGAGCGGAATCTAAGATCTCTGGTTTGCTTTATTTCTCTCTCTCTAGGTTTACATGGCTCCAATGTTTGAAAACCAATACAAACTGCTTGCTCGAGCTGGAAACAGAGTACAGGAGGTAAAATAAAGAAGAAAGAGAAAGATCTAATTTATAATGGTTGTTTTTGAATCTTGGATGATTAAGTTTTTTTACTATGGACTGTTTGTTAATTGCAGCTTATTGTTGAAGCATCATTGAGCAAAGAAGAGATGAAGTCTACAATCATGTCTTGCACCAACAGAGTAGAATGAGAATATTGAAGAATGAATGAATGAGTCCACTATTTTTTTTTTGTATTCTTCAAAGTGGTATCATCACTCATAGACTTATGTAGCAAGTGTACAACAATATCATATGATTTATGATGTAATATTTTCTGAGCTTTCAATGAAATGCAAAAACAATATCCCCCACAAAAGCTAGAAACTGGAAATACATAGAATCACCTCTCCAATATAACTGGAGAGTTTAGAGGAACAAGCCTTTAATGTCTGGTTTAGGCTCGCACCACATGACTCTAATATCCATAGGAAGGTAAGAAATGGTAGTTTGATAAAGCTTTGGATGAAGATGAGTAGCAACATCTTTGGCCTCAAAGGTGATGTAAAGCGTGATTCCGGCTCCAGGATGATAATTGGCTTTCAAAACATTGACAAACTCAACATGTGTTCCATTGTCTTCATTGTACTTGTTTATAGCCAACCTCGACAATCTTTCTAGCAGAGAACCATCGGTAATAGGTTCGTGAGTTAAGTAACTTTGATCGAAACTTACTTGTTTAAAATCGAAATCGTTCCGTACTGCGGAGAAGTCAAAAGTCGAAATACTAGAATACAGATATAAATCGCAATCAGAAAGAGATATAAAAGAGAATATAAGTAGAGAATAGTTTTGGATCATACTCCGTTCCTGTTTCTTCATTGAATTGTTGAATTTCCTCGGGATCGTAGTCCGAAGAAGAATCGCTGGACGTTTCTTCCTCTATCTGAAGCTTCGAATCAGAATGCACAGATACGAATACGACACAGGTGCTCGCCGGGGTTATCATGTAGCAGATACTCGATGATCGATGGGGTTCAACAATGATTGTTTTAAAAAGACTAATAAAAGCGGTGTTTAAACTATCAGACCGGAACCGGTTTAAAACCGATCTATTAAACCAGTTTAGTCGTGGTTTGATATGCTCGTCCCTTTCCTAGGCCCAATTAACATTAGTGATATTACGTGTGCGAGAGTTCTTCGTTGGATCATAAACGCTAGGCGATTCGTGTAGAAGAAATATGCCTTCAAAAGATGGTACGAATACGAATTTGTTATGTACTATGTTTCTCGATCAGTAATGAAAACGTTGATTCTGGATATTACTTTTTCTCAGATTGGTTTCTTCGTTTGATTGCTTACCTGAAGAGCAAAGAATATGCCTGAATTGACACCGGAGGAAGAAGTTGTCGAGATGAACAAACAACTGGAGTATAGCGAGGTTTTTGAATTCTTCAACTCTTATTAGATCCTTGTATTTAAATCGATCAATTTGTTGATCTTTTTTAAGGGATTCGACAAGGATTTCAAAATGTTTGCATGTCTTTTCAATTACCGACCGGTCTAACTTGATCGAATATATTACGCTGAAAAGAAACCTACTATCATTAGAACTGTACTCAATAAACCTACTATCGAAGCCAGCAAGGAAGCCACACAAGCCTGCTCACGGCAAAACACAAATCAATCCTGTTACCAGCAAAACCAGTTCAATGTCCTGAGCGCTGATCACCCTTAACAGATATAAAGACAATTGCTTTCATTGTAAAAACCTTATCCTAGTACCAAAAGAGCATTTAGTAATGTTAAGAGACAAGGGTGAAGGAATTTTATGACTTCATTAGAGTATGTTGATGATTTACTTTGATTATGGTAATCCTTTTATCCTAAATATGTATATATATATATATATATATATATATATTTCAGATTGACCTTTAAGGGCCAATCCATATATACTTAATAAGACCTGTATCTGGTGAATATGTGGAGCTTTCTTAAGCTCCGGAAGAGAAGCTCCTACTGGACCAAACCCGCTTTGGGTTTCATGGAACATAATTTAGCGTATTTCTCATTTAATATTTAAACAAAATTCAAAGTTATATGTATTTATATCATCATATCATACTATCATACGTACATACTATAGTCCACAACATTGCATTGTATAAGAAATCATGTAACATAAAAAACATTGCATAAGAAAACGTTACATTTGATGTTTCCTGTTTTACCCTTTTCCTTGACCAAAATCAGCGACTTGAGGGGAAAAAACCCGGCATGACATAATTTAATTTATTAGATTCAAATTTTGTTATCTTCGTCATCCACCAACTTTTTTCTTCTTCAAAACTCTCGAGGTTCGTGGATGGCGACGGCGAGATCAAGCTTCAGTGCTTCAACAGATCATCAAGTTCCGTCATCGCTCGTGAATCTAGGTACTTTTCTTCCGTCCGATTTTCCAATCAGTAGAGTCTAGGGTTTGCTAATTTTGGTGTCGATTTGTCAGAGGAGAGTTACGAGTGCCCGTCTTCTATATTTCTGATTCGACTCAGATCTAAGAACCCTCGTTTCGTTCATTTCGAATAAAACTTAGATTAGACTCTGTATCTGCTCAATTTCTAATGTAGAAATGTCGAGAAGTTCTAGTGTAAGATGGTTTGGGTGATGAATCCAGCACTTCAATACTCTTAAATTGCCTCTAAAACTTTTGATTAATATACAATATCTGCCAATTTTCATGTATAATCCACGGATAATTAGCAGGAAATGCTGCTGGTGTTTGCATAATGAGCAATGCATGGAAAGATGAACAAGAACCTTCACTCATCAGTGTCATTTCTGCGTTTCTTAGCACAAACTCTTTCCAGCTTAACTTTGTCTCTATTTCACCTGTATGTGCCTTCCTCTTCTTACATTCCTTTTTGTACTACTGGCTCTAAAAATTAGTTCATGAATCACTTTTTTTTTTGCTGTGGTAGGATTTGATCTTCAACTGTGGAGGCGTGTCTATTGCTTTTGTTTTTGTGACTAAATGGGATTGTTGCAATGTTGCCTCCATCTTTAACAGGCCATCCCTCCATTTTATACATTCAACTGTATTTGTTACAGTGTGTTTTGTTTTTCTTCTGATTTCTTGTAACTTAACCTTTGCAGAGTAAAGAGGCTGAAAGGACAATTTGCGCGACTTTATGTTGTTGCCACACTTTCAACTAAAGCGCAGAGTGATTCTTTCATCCAATCTTACTTCCAGTGAGTGTTCTTTTTACACTTTGCACCATTTTTCCTATCTGTCTTGCTGTAAATTACTGAAGCTTGATTATTCTTTTCATAGATATGAGATGGAGTTTGGGAAACCTGCATTTGTACAAGTCACTGATGCCGAGATGGGATTCGAGAAGATTGTTAATATTGGTCATTCTCGCGGGGGTAAGTAAGACTCTTTTGTTTAGTGTTAGTTAGATACTCTATGCTTTTTTAAGTGACTGATTAGAGATTGTAACTTGAGTTGCAGTGTGCAAGCAACAGAAGGTGGCGTCTAAACTCAAAGTTGAGGTAGGTTTTCAAAGATCATTTTCGCTATAAGGATCTGTTTCAGTATTTGTTTTTGGCCATCTCTAAAGCTTCCTTCTTTTTCTTCATGTGAAGAGAAAACGCACTGTGCAGGATACAAACATTTTCATCAGATTTGTCACATCCATACCCAACATCAACAAACATGATGCAAACACGGTAATGTTTTACTTATGAGCTGGTCAAGCGATAAACTTATCATGCCGTGAATTCTGCTTAACTTTTGTTTGTATTGGTTACAGCTATACCAAGCTATTGGTTCAATCGAAGCAATCGCTAAAGCATCCAAAGAAGACATTTTAGCCAACACAGATCTCTCTTCTGAAAAGGCTGAGATACTCGCCAGGTTTTTCCAAGACCCCGAATTCTACCTCAGTCCCAAATTCAACTGATGACTGCATAAACAGTTGTAAGGTCACAAGTCTTGGCTGCACATAAACTTCATAACGTTTCTGAAGGTACCATTCAAGGACTCTTTGTAGCTATATAGACTTATAGGAGTCAGTACCGGGTAAGTAAAAGGACTTACTTCTTTTACCTTGATAGCTCTGCTTGAAAATCAATAGTTTCTTACTTTCGTTTTTGTTTAAGTGTTTAGATGGTGTTTACTATCTGAACCTAATCAGTTAAAGATCTGAACCGAAACTTCTGATGTTTGCACTTAGCAGTAAATTACTCGAAATCGAATAATGAAAACGCTTGGAAGATTGAATGATAAGTTTGACAGTTAAGCACAATAAATACCACACTTGTTTTCTTTTCGTTGATGTTTAGGGTTTTGGGTTTCTTTGATCTTAAGCAAAAACGACAAGCTAACAAACATAAGCTAAACTTTATTTAATTTCCATCTTTACCTAATTAATAAATTGGCCTCAAATATAGTCTAGGATATCCGGGTCCAAAAAAAGATAATAAAGTTACCAAACATCATGCCAAAAAAAGGAATTGCCATATCTATATCAAGAGAACGGTTGATTGGACAGCTCTAACAAAAAAAAAGAACTAATTTTTATTGGACAACTTTATTATTCAATTTTTACGCTATCAAACTTCAGGACAGTAAGATTATCTTAATCCGAGATTAGATAGATTACCGGGGGAGCAAATTATCTTAAGTTACTCTCTGTTATCCCATATCACTAGCTATCCAATGTGGTTTCACATTTACAAAAATAGATCGAAAATGTTATTGCTAGAAATTTTCTTATCTTTATTTTAGCCCCTGAATTTATTTCAATCTTCCCGATAAAAATAGATAAAAAGTCACTATCAATACGTAACTGAAAATGGAAGCATCATAGTCATCATAATAACTTAACACGGATCTTCATCGTTGTCATCATCATCATCATCATCATCATCATCACTGCCTTTTTCCTTTTTTATAAGAAACCAACAAAAACATCTTAGAGCGGCCCACTCCTTTTCTATTTTTTCGCTTTGCGTGCCTTCTGATCAACTTGTAAAGAAAGCTCAAAATTTTCATTAAATAAGGACCCAACTCTCTCTTGTTTCTTTTCTCTATCTCTTTCATTTCCTCTGTTCTCTGTTCTCTGATCTTTCTTTTCTTTTTTTCCAAAAGTGTTAGTGTAAAAGTGCAGTAAAGAATCGATTTTGCGAAGTGGGTTCTTGATAATTTTCCCTCTCGAATTCTTGGAAATGGGTTCTTCTGTGGAGCAGAACATTCTTGTTACTGGTGGTGCTGGGTTTATCGGGACACATACTGTTGTTCAACTTCTGAATGAAGGTTTTAAGGTTTCGATCATCGATAATCTTGATAATTCTGTTATCGAAGCTGTTGATAGGGTTAGGGAGCTTGTTGGTTCTGATCTCTCCAAGAAGCTCGAGTTCAATCTGGTAACTACTACTTCTCTATCTTAGTCTAAGTGATTTTTTCCCGAGAAATTCTGATGAAGGTGTTCTTTTGTTGGGTGAAATTGTTGCTCTGTGATTGTTTTTGTATTTAAATTGGTTTGTTGTCTAAGTCGTTGGTTCTCTAGAAATGGAAATTGGTTTCTTTATATAATTCTTGTCTTTCCTAACATGTCCTTTTCTGGGTTTGAATTGCGTTGATCTCTGAAAAAGTTCCTCCTAAACTTTGATTTAGTGTAGTGAAATTGTAATTCTACTTGCTTTCATGTTTGATTTGGCGAGTGTCGGTGTGTGTTAGCTTTGGTTAGAAGCTTATAGCCCAGCTTAACTTTTGAAACAGAGGAAGCGATTCTCTTTTTCCATATTTGTGTGACAACAAGGAAGAATCTGAATTTCTCGTATTTGGTTTTCAATAAAACTTGAAGAGCTTTAGCTTCCATAACTTGTAGACTTACCTTTACCTTTGGGATTAAATTTGTAAGGAGACAAGTAAGATTTTGGAGTTGATTGATTGCAGGGTGATCTAAGAAACAAAGGGGACATTGAGAAAGTCTTCTCCAAGCAGAGGTATGTTATATTCTTACCTTCAAAAATTGCTAATGATATCAGGGGGATTTAGTTCATAGCTTCTCTGGATTTGATTTCGTTTTCTTGTGAGGTAACAGATTTGATGCTGTGATCCATTTTGCGGGTCTTAAAGCTGTGGGTGAGAGTGTTGGAAACCCTCGTCGCTACTTTGACAATAACTTGGTTGGAACAATCAATCTATATGAGACCATGGCAAAGTACAACTGCAAAATGGTTAGATAAGATTCTACAACTTCATAAATGTTTTTTGTTTATCCTTGTATTTCCTTGTTCGATTTTACATTGGTGTGTTGTTGAAAATATACAGATGGTGTTTTCGTCATCTGCTACTGTTTATGGACAACCTGAAAAGATTCCATGCATGGAAGACTTTGAATTAAAGGCTATGAATCCTTATGGTCGTACTAAGGTAAATTTAACTCTTGAGCACATTTGAATTTTCCTACTTTATCAATGTCCCAGACTTTAGAAACTCTTTGTTGTAGTAGATCCATAATGGTGTAAGTTGGCTCAGTTGTGATTGATGCCTTGAAAATTTTCCAAACCTTGCTGAGCCAAGAAGCCTTTCTTAAGCCTAACAAAGATAACACAATGTTCAGTTGTTGAAAATCATGGTATTGTTGTGTTCACACTTGTGCAGCTCTTTCTTGAAGAAATAGCTAGAGATATCCACGCAGCAGAACCAGAATGGAGAATAGTTCTGCTAAGGTACTTCAATCCTGTGGGAGCACATGAGAGTGGAAGAATTGGTGAGGATCCAAAGGGCACCCCCAATAACCTCATGCCTTACATCCAACAAGTAGCTGTTGAACGTTTACCTGAACTCAATGTCTATGGACATGACTATCCTACCAAGGATGGTAGTGCGGTAAGATCAAAACCAGATCCCCAAAAATTCTCATTCTGATCATTTTGAGAAAGCTAAAAGGATGTTTGAAACAGGTCAGAGACTACATCCATGTGATGGATTTGGCAGATGGCCATATTGCTGCACTCAGGAAGCTATTTACTGATTCAGAGATCGGTAACTTTCTCAGACAATAAACAGTTAAAAGAGTTTAGTTTGATTTGATGGATTCTTCTCAGACATGTGTCATTTTATTATCAGGCTGTACTGCTTACAATCTAGGGACTGGTAGAGGAACGTCTGTATTAGAAATGGTTGCTGCTTTTGAAAAAGCTTCCGGCAAGGTAATCAACTCAGAAGGGTGTATATATATGTATATATATATATTTGTAATACTTTGTTTAACATGGTGAAACCAAAACATTTGCAGAAAATTCCGATTAAGCTCTGTCCGAGAAGGTCAGGAGATGCAACTGCAGTTTATGCTTCCACAGAGAGAGCTGAGAAAGAACTTGGCTGGAAGTAAGTTGACTTTTTCACCATTAATGATTGGTTTAGGGGTTAAATTGTTATGAATAGATAAAACATATTTGGTTTAAATTGTGATTAGGGCAAAATATGGAGTGGATGAGATGTGCAGAGATCAGTGGAATTGGGCAAACAACAATCCATGGGGCTACCTGAAGAAATGAAGAATCTTTAAATTTTTTACTTTTTTTTTTGAACTTTTTCTGAGTTGCCATTTCTTATCACTCAATATAAGGGAAAACTATTATACATATGATATTATAAAGCTGTGCTTTATTTTCCACGTGTATTGAACGGGTCACTTACTTTGATGAATAAATGGTAAGTTGATTCTATTGAATTTTTTTATTGAATAAATAAGACTTGGTTCGTTGGATTCAATGTGTTTAGGACAAAACCTGAAAGCAGAAATTGAGCCTTAAACATCCAAATTACGTATCATGAAGAATAGCATAAACACTTAAATCTTCTCACAAATGTATCGGAGAGAAGAAGGATTCAACCACATAAGAAACCATGAAGACCTAGCATAGTTACCTAGTTGATGCCTGGAAAGTGGAAACTATGATTTGTTTCGAGATGAACCACCAGTTACAGAAAGCATATCTAGAAAGCTTTTGTCCAATTTACCACTTGATAACATATCAATAACCATCTTTGTGGTGTAAACATCTGGAGAGAAGCCACGACTCTTCATTTCTTCGATAAGTTTAGCTGATGTGGTTGCATCACCATTTCCAAGGTGTGCCCTGATGAATATGTTGTATGTGCGATCATTTGGCGCATGCCCATCCTTTTCCATTTTTCTAAACAACAGGTCCGCTTCAGGCAGTAAGCCTTTCTTACATAGTCCTCCAATCATTGTAGTGTATGTTATGACATCAGGCTTCACTCCTATGAGAGGTAAGCTACAGAATAGATTCCAAGCATCATCGACCTTACTGGCATTGCACATCCCGTGAATGATGGTATTATAGATACCAATACAAAGATCCATCTTACTCTTCTGCAATTTTTCAAGTATTTCCAGTGCCTTTTCTAGTTCTCCATTGTCACACAATCCATCCAACAAAATACCATAAGTTACAATACAAGGTGGTACACTACGAGAAACCATCTCTTGGAAGAGTTCTTTGGCAACATTCAGTTTTCCCGATTGACGAAACCCTTGGATAAGAATGTTGTAAGTGAATGTATCTGCAACCACTCCTCTCAAAGACATATTGCGGAAGAGTTCAAAACCATCTTCAAACCGATTAGCCTTACAATATCCATTTAGAAGGATATTATATGTCATGATATCAGGATCACAGCCTTTGCTAACCATCAGAGCTAGCATCTGATTGGCCTCATCTAGGAGGTTCCCCTTGCAAAGCCCATCTATCAAAGTATTATATGTAATAGTATCAGGACATATACCTCGTTGGATCATCTCATTGTGCAATTCTTTAGCTTCTACAAGCTTTCCCTCTTTCACAAAACTATCAATCAAAGCATTGAAAGTGATGACGTCTGGTGTGATTTTCCTTGTGAGCATATCCCTTAGCAGCTGTGCACTGTAATCCCATCTACCGGCATTACAAAATCCTCTTATGAGAGAGTTGTAGGTAAAAACATCTGCTTTCATTTCCATTTCATCGAAAAGGTTGAGTGCATCGTCTAACCTCCCATCTTTGCAAAGACTATCAATGACGATATTGTATTTGGCTGCATCGAGCTTCATCTTTCTTTCTTCCATCTTTCTGAGCAAATCCAAGGCCAGAGAAGTTTTCCCGGACTTGCACATTATATTTAAAACTGGTCCATAGGTAACTTCATCGGGTTCAAAGCCATTTTCAACCATTCGATCAATCAAAACCATTGCTTCAGAGACTTTACCTTTGAGACAAAGTCCATTGACCAAAGTGTTAATCGTTATGAGATTGGGTCTATGTCCCATTTCCACCATTCGATCAACTAAAACCACAGATTCAGACACTTTACCCTCGAGACAGTGTCCATTGGTCAGAGTGTTAAACGTGATTGTATCAGGCTCAAGCCCAAGCTTCATGACTTTTCCCAAAACAGAATAAGCTAAACAAGTTTTACAACATCGACAAAAGCAATTAATAATAATATTCAAAGTGTAGATGTTATGTGCAATCCCATTCAATTCCATTTGCTTGCAGAGATTTAAAACGAGATTGTACTGTTTTGTTCTGGCAATGGCACTGAACAATCTACTGAAATCGACGAGAGTAGGAAGAGGACGAGAACCAATCATTTCTTGAAACAGATTAATAGCATCACCTTCCTTAATTTCAACAATCCCACTTCTCAATTTATCTCTATAAGAGCGATTTCTATCGCTGAAACTAGAAAAAGCTCGATCGCAGCAGGACAATAATAGCTCAGATGGGCTATGATATAAGGCATTTCTCAGAGTACCTGTCTCCAGGAGGCGAGGCTGAACAAATTTCAAATCTTTAGCATTCCATCTCCGTCTCATCTCGAGCTCGTTCCTTTTCAAACCCCACCAACAGCCATGGCACGAGCTTACTGAAACTTATCGATTAAACCGGCTCAATATACCGGAATTGGTTTACCCGAGTTTTACGGTCACGTAAATAAATATCGTGGATAAAAATAAAGTCAAAGGATATTGTTTAAATTCGTCGTATTCGGATCACGTGAATTTCATTTTTCTTGAATATTACAAAATCTGAAGTTTGGTCAAACAAAAGACTCGAAGAAATGGAAAATTTGAGATTTATGAGCACTTAGGATTTATGTTCTACTGTAAATTTCAACATGGGATATGTTTACGTTATTAAAAAAAAAAAAAAGACAATTCGAATTTAATTAGTCATAAAAGTAAGTATCTGAGAACTATAGGAAGAAGAGAAGAATACATCTTAAGATCTTTTACCTAATAATAGCTTTATCTTCGTCAGTGACAACAAGCTCTCCATCAACAAACTCACAATACAAGAAAGGTAAACCAAGCTGCTTCTCCATCTTCTTCACTATAAACACTTGTGATTCCTCACACACTGTAACCACTGTCCCTTTCCTTCCTAGCCTACCCGTCCTTCCAGCTCGATGAGCATAGTGAACTGCATCCGTTGGAAGCTCAAGATTCACCACCAGATCACATTCTGCAACATCTAAACCTCGAGCTGAGAGCTCGTTTGTCACAAGTACCTTAATTTCCCCGTTCTTGAACTTCTTTAGAACTGTTGATCTCCCTAGCTTCCCGAGATCTCCGTGCAGCTCAGCAGCACTCATACCACGAGCTTCGAGTTTGTAGACTACGTCTTTCAGCTGCTTTGAGTGGTTCATGAAAGCTATAACAGATTGGGCGTCAAGGGCGTGAACGCATCTCCTTAACGCGTCGACTTTGTGTTGATGTTTTGAGATGCAGTAATAGTGCTTTAAAGCTGGAGGTAAGCTCTGAATAGTAGACTGAATCTGGCCATCAGCTTCAGAAGTTGTGGGAGTTAAGCTCATTACCGGTGCAGATGGCTGAACGGTATCAAGAGGAGTGACTTTGTTGGCTTGGACAAGAACCGGCTCGTGACTCCAGCTCTTAGCTGCTCGAATAACCGAGAATGGCACAGTTGCAGAGACTAGAATTGTCTGTCGGTTAGCACGTTCGTCGTCCCCTTTAGGACCAGCCCCAGATCTCCTTCCTACATGTTCTAGTATCCGATGGATATCTTCACGGAAATTAAACGACAAAAGCTCATCGACTTCGTCTAGCACCAAGAATCTACACCCATGAGTGTGCAATTTCCCGCCTTTGCTTATCTCTGCAATTCTCCCAGGAGTGCCAACAACAATTGCAGGTTTATTTTTCTTAAGCCCCTCTTCTTGCCTCATTCGGTTCGCACCTCCTACCAACTGCTGAACCATTCTACGGTGATCAGGTCCAAGCAGTTTCTCTACCTCTCTTACTATCTGCATACCGAGTTCTCTTGACGGAGCCACGATCATTGCCTGAATATCTGTCCTCTTGTCGCTTTCACTGTGAGAGCTTCTAGATTTTCCTGCTAGGGGACCAATTTCGGATAATATTGGAAGTAGATAAGCTAGTGTTTTGCCGGATCCTGTGTAAGACTGAATCACTGCATCGTGACCTTTGATTATTGCCGGAACAGCTGCGGACTGAACATCCGTCGGGACAGAGAAACCTTCCCTTTCCAAGCTGTCCAACAATGAATCTGGGAGGCCAAGCTCCTCAAAGGATTTTGCAGAAAACAAAGGCGAAACCATCTCAGCTGGTTTCTTTTCCTTCACTACTTTCATCTTATCGTTCTTTACTGCTCTTACCTTATCTTGACCCATTTCAGTAGCAAAACTTCCCTCAAGCTTTATAGCCTTACTCTTCCCATATTTCCCTGGTTTGTTCCCCAATTCAAGGCTTTCAAGAGTAAGGGACCCGTTTTCTTTGGCAACATGACATGAAAAACGTGATTGGCGGTGGTAATTAGTTGCAGCAGAAGTCCATGATATCTTTCTGAATGCTGAAAACTCTTTGAGCAGAACAAGGAATCGGGTTGAAGCTGATCCCGCCATGCCTCTCAGTGTATTTGCTAACAAGAAAGAACGCCTCTTTATCACAGCGTGTGCTCAGAAAAGCCTGCAATGTACATGAAATCCACATCAGATGGATAAATATTATTCCGCGAAATTCAGATTAGACAGCAATCAGAAATACAACCGTAAAGGCTGAAGTAAAAGACATAAGCTTTGTGGATTTGGGAGATAAGCTACTGAGGAATTTTAAATATAGTCATACTAATAGATATCAAATGGGGTATCTCAGAAGGTTCAGCTTATAAAAAGCCAAACAAATATTAAGAAACAAGACCAGGCAATAATAGGGCAATTCGTCGAACACCTGGCGGGCGTAGTATCACTCAATAAGCGAATTTTATGGCAGGCGGCAGCTTCCACAACAAAACCACTCCAATCAGGCCAAAATCTTCTAAACAATCGAACCGAGACTCAAAATTTCGTAACAAAGGACGAGAAATAAATAACAAAACTACGATGCAAACAAAAATGGCTAAGATAGGTTCCAACACTAAAGATAAGATAGTATCCGAGTGCAAGGCTGAGAAAGAGCTTAGCAACAGGAGAGTAAGAAGATTAAATGGTCTTATCAAAAGCACAGAAGAGGAGATAAAAGAAAGGCACCTTATAATAGTCTCCATGAGAACAAAACCCGCGTCTTTAGTTTTTTTTTTCTTTTTTTCTTCCCAGTCTCCAGTTTCTGGATAAAAAGACTCTGCTCTGAGTCCTGACCAAACCAGACAAAATAACCGGTCTGAAGACAAACCGGTATAACAAGATTTATATTCTCGGTTTTCTTTATCATAAAAGGGGACTAGTGGATTTTTGTGACAAAAGACAGGTTCTGACTCGAATTTGATTTGCAATTTTATTGTTTGAATTTGATCCACATTTGGAATAAATTTGGTTTGTTATAAAATTCCGAATTAGGGAATTTTGAACTAGAAGAGATGGTAGTGTGTCAGAATTCATAAACTGCGATCAAAATCTTCATTGACCCATAACGAAAGATCTATGATGATGAAAATCTCTAACAATTCGAGGTCGACTGAAAAAGAGGTAGTACAATAGAGTGATTTCAAGTGGAAGAAGATAGATACAGATGTACAGACCTGATTAGTTTCCAAACCAAAAAAAAAAAACAAAAACAAACAAAAGTGTAATAATCTGTATAGAGATATTATATCATATCACAAGCAATGCATCATATCTAAAAACAAACCAGTCTTGTTTTTTTTACCTTAACCCCAAGTCTCCTGATCAAATGTTGTATGGGTCATGAACAAGCAAAGCCGTTTCTTCTACACTTCCTCTCGATCCAAGTTGCTACTCTTGAGGATGTTGTATTTGCAGAGTGGGCAAGTCGCGTTTATGTATAGCCATTTGTCTACGCATGAGCAATGGAAGTGGTGGCCACAAGGAAGTTCCCTTAGTTCTGTGCCGTCTTCATATTCAGAGAGACAGATGCAACATTCCTATAGTGCAGAATCAGGAAGCATAATTTATCTATTTAGCATTTGTTCAACGAAGAGAAGGAACTGGTGTGTTATAGTGTAGTATACTTACTGCATCCTCTTGCAAAAGAGTATGTTCAATGGGTGAGTATGTACCACACTCGGTCATTATTCCCTCTGTATTTTCTTGGGCTTCCTCACCAGTGTGTTTGTTGGCATCTCCTACTTTGCGAAACTTGAATTTGGTGAGCTGCTCAATGTCTTCTTTTGAAGCCCCTTCCTGCTTTTTAGCCGAACTGTGTTAAATCAAAATAGCACAACATGGTGACTTAGGATATAAAATGAATTGGTTATGAGAATTACCTGATCAGCAACGGCGTATAAAACTGCAATGATGCATGGGAGGCAACAGCAAACAGCAATGCCAATAACGCAGGCCAACGCAACACAAAAGACAACAAAGAACACATCGAAACCAAGAAAGACAATAGACAACCTGAAGTAATCAAGGCATTTTCAGTGGCGAAATAGGTTAACACTTATGAGTGTTAGAGATGGAGGAAAGAACAAACCAGTAAATCCGTGGGGATTCTTGTGCCAACTCTTGGCCACCAGCAGATACCCAGTAGAACCCAATGATCCACCATATAAATGAAAACATTGTGTTGGCAGATTCCATATGCTTAGCAACACTGCTTTGGAAAACCGGTAAGTGAAATAAGAAAACATTCCCAAACATGGTATTACCCATTTTGGATTTGCAAAAGCAAAGGATAAAAAACAAAGAGCTGGTAGCATAGACATGCTGAATCAGTGTATGATTTCCTTGTTTGAGTTATAAGAAACGAATGAAACTGTCTTACCAATCTAATCCCTAGCAGAAAAAGGATAATTGTAATTTAAAAATAATTTGTGAGTAACATCCCATTTTCTTCACAAGTTGCTTTTAATCTCAACAGAAAAGATAGACTCTTTGTGTAAAAGGTGCAGACCAAAGCTTCAGATAAGAAAACACTACAAGTTAGGGAAGATAATAGACTAAGCAAGCAAATTCGATCATCCAAACCAAAACTCCATAGCCATAAGTATCACATCCAAGCCAATAGAAACCGGAAATTAGATCCTGAGCTCTAGAAGGCTAGCACGTTAAAGCTCACAAGTCCTGCAAGTATCTACTTAACTATAACTCGAAATCTACGCAAGCTTGAGGCAAAATACACATCAAAATTCCCGACGCAATCATCTAATCTGGTTAAGGATATAAGAAGTCTAGGAACATACCTAGTGCTTTCGCTATCCAAGTGCCCGAGCGACAAGTCTTGTTCATCAGAATTCCTCCTCGAACCCAAAGCATCTTCCTCCAAGGAAGAAGAAGAAGGTGACCGTGGAGTCGTCATATTCGCTCTCCTTCTATTCCTCCTCCGATACTCAACGCACACACAAATCATATGCAACACGCATTGCAAAGCATACCCCAAGAGCCAAACTCTAAGCGGCATGATTGGATGTTCATTCCTACTCATAACCAGAACAGCCACAGCAACAGAGACGAAAGCCAAATTCCAAACGATGTCAAGCACCACCACAGGCTTCGAGTAAGCCCAATCGCTTTGCCTCTCCTCAAGCTGCTCCGCCGCGGCTTCCCTCACAAGCATAGACGGCTCACGCATCACACGTCCGCTACTCGCACGACTTAGAAACCTCGCCGCTTCTCTAAGTCCTTGTCTCCTCACAGATCTTCGTTCTCCGCCGATCGTTTGACCGTTCCTAGGACTTCCTCCGTTGCTTCCCTCATTCTCATCTCCGCTCAATAGCAACGGAGCTGGATCGATTGCGTCGGAGGAAAGATGATGAGATGAGGATGATGATGGTGGTAGCGATGATGAATTCCCTGTAGTCTCCGTTGACATTGTTTCTCTCCCGTGTTAAAAAAAAAAAAAAAAAAAAAAACTAAATCGGTGAAATTCGTGTAACGTTACGCCATAAAAAGGTAAGGATTCGATCGTAGAAAACGAAATTGGAATTCCTAGGGTTTCAAGCGTGGAGAGAAAGAGGATGAGAAAAGAGAGAGAGAGAGATGATGGTGAAGATTAAGGAAATTAACAGAAAATCTCTTGACGAATAGGTAAATAATATTTGAATCTAAATCATTTAATAGTCGTATGTGGTCCTTGGTCAATAAGTCAACAACCGGACAAATTAAGCGGGGTATCTTAATGGACCACCGGGTTATATATTATTTATAACTTCACAATTACTGTGTTCATATCTAACAAAAAAAATTGAAGGCCTTGAAGGCAAAATTAGTAAATTACAGTAATGGCGTCTTCATCTTCAATTTCTTGCCGTTGATATCGGAGGAAACGAAGATGTAGTAGTCTCTAGGCTCGTTGCTCTCGGAGAAGGAGCATGCCAATTTTATACTATTGGTGAGAATTACTGTTCTTCATTGTTCGATTTTTGTGTTGCAGCATTTAATTCAATGTATTTAAGTAAGTTAGTCACAGACTAACTTTCTATTTAATCAGATTTAACAATGATATTCATGTTGGTAACGAACTGACTCCATTAGTTTTACTCTTTCGTCACTGACAAATTAATATGTTTTGGGTTTACTTTGAGTGTCGGTCTGAATTCTTGCTGTAGCATCTCAGATTCTCAATGTGAGTTATATATACCGAGCTCTTCGAGAACAATGTGTGACTGTGATATCTATTCATATAGATTAATTTGCATCTGATTATATAGTTATCAAGTTTTGTCATATGTTTTCATTAGTCAATTAACTCAGTTCTCTTTATAGTACACTGTTGTTTTAGCTTAGGTCTTTTCTGATTTGCTGCCTCTTTCTGTTTTGGTTCCTAGAACCAGTCTCAACCAAGTAAATGTCAAACAATGTTTAATACTAAAACTGATTAATAACAAATGAAAGCACTTCAATCATGAATCTTCTTTGACAGTTTCCTCCTTTTCATGTTTGTGACTAGCCTTGACCGCTTTAACATCAGAAATATGATCCTCAATGTATTGGAAAGGAAATTTGTCGATGCCCCTATCATGGTCTAAAACACGATTTATGATTCAACCGACATTACACGATTCACGACCCCTTTAGAGGTCACTAAAGTATCTTGATTTCCACCTGTTTAAACTCTCCATCACCATCATTATGAAATACTGACTTGCAGGCTTCTTGCATAAGTTTCTGAGTAGACGGGATGATCATGGCTATCAGAATCTGCAATGGTGTTGAATCGTAGCTCCGGCAATGCAGTCTTTTGGCTAAGCTATCCCTTGTTCATTTAACAGCTAAAGCAGCCAACCAATCGAGGCAAATTCAGATGGTTCATTTGGATGGAGATGAGAATTGATGTTTGTTTAGCACTAAAAATTGCTCATTCATATGCTTCATCTAGATGGACCATCTGAATGAGTTTTTAAAATTTAGGCATAATTTTTAGAATCATCTGGATGAACCAAATTGGATCATTCGGATAGAGATATCCATCCAAAAAAAAAATGACAAATATATCCTTAACTAATTTTATTTTCTTTGTTGGTTTAATTTGTTTAAAAATATTTACATCAACAACAATGTACAAAATAAAATAAAAAATTTCATAATTTTGGCGGAAAAATATAATTCCGAGATATTGCGGTTTTGGCATAAAAATGTCATTTTGCGTTTTTACCAAAAGTTTTGACGGAAAAATGAAATTATAAGATTTCACGGTTTTGGCGGAAAATGTAATTCCGAGATTTTGCAGTTTTGGCGGAAAATGTAATTCTGAGATTAATATTTTTATGTGACCAAAATCAATTTATAAATCTTCAAAATAATATTTTTTAAATTAAAATTAATATGATTAAAATTAAGATTAAAATATAGTTAGATTAAAGCATGAAAATTTTAGTCATTTTCTTAGTAAAGACATCTGTATGAAAATGTAAGTTTACATAAATTAATTAAACAAACATAAATTCATTGAGATGAATCATCCATATGAAAAATCCTAAATGATAACAAACAACATTCAAATCGACTATTCAGATAGAATATTTTAATGAATCATTTAAATGGAAATGGAAGATGAGCAAACAAACCGGCCAAACTTAGTTTTGACTGGATCCATCTATCTTTGTCAGGATAGTGCAGGCACATTATTTGTAGAACCTATTATACTAACCTTATTACTATGCCTAATTGACATTTCTCGTAGACTTTCTCTCCCATATCAGCTTATTAATCAAATCATACACCACAAACTACGAAGATAACATAATCAATATACTAATAATTGATTTCACGTCTAAATTATTTTCTCTCAGGTCTGAGATTTTTTCATCAGAAAGTTTTAAGGAAAATATCTTCAAGGAGCTGCCATTGAAACCATCAAAGCTCTTCACTTTATTGCGCCTAGAGGTAATAATTTTATGCGACACGGGAAAAATATTTTATTTTCTTCTGTTGGGGAAAATAGATTCAACGGTTTGAATCTCTCAAAACCCAGAAAAATAAAAATCGAGAAGAGAATTGAAGGTTTAAAACTTCTGCTTGAATCTCTGTCTCTCTGATAATAGATGCTCTGTTTCTATGTGTTCTGTCTCAATCTATTCTTCCTCTTGTTCGTCGTCTTTGATCCGTTGATTGAAAATCTGTGTTTTCTATTTATAGAAACTCCAGTTGGGTTTTTCATACGACGAGAGAAGAGAAAATGTCGAGTAGAGGTATGGAGAGAAGTGGGAAGAACAGAGGAGACAACCAATACACGTCGTGGCTGAGTCCGACAATCGTCGTGGCTAATGTCGCCGTCGTCATCGTTGTCATGTTCATCAACGACTGTCCCAAGACAACCGCTGGAACCAACGGAAATTGTGTGGCAAAGTTTCTCGGTAGGTTCTCGTTTCAGCCACTCAGAGAGAATCCTCTCTTGGGCCCATCTTCTTCAACGTAAGTTTCCAAAAAGTTCCAAATCCAAATTTTGGTGATCTGTTTTCCCCAAGTTTTTTCAAGATTTTGATCAGTCTAATCCTTTTGCTGCCTTACAAATCAAGTTCAAGCTTTGTATCTTTTTTCATTATCCCTTTGACACCTTAGAATTCATGTTCAAACTCTTTTTGGGTATCTAAAAAGATTATCCTTTTTTCTTACAAAAGTTATGAAATGATTATGACCGCTTTCCCCCACTATGATTTGCTGATTTACAAACCTCATTGGTATATATGACTGCTTTGATTACTCTGTTCATGTCATGTTGTATTCAAAAACAAACTATGTTCTTTAGATAAAGCTCACTGGAGTCTTGTTCTACTGTCTAAACAACAAGATTTAGGTCAAACAACCTGTGAATTCAAAATCTAACTTGTGTCTAAGATTATGAGCTTCATTGGCAATGGGGTCTGTAACTTTTGTTATTGTTATGATTACATGCTATATCCGATCACTAATGATTCATAATCCAATTATGGTTACAGATTAGATAAAATGGGAGCTTTGGAATGGAGGAAAGTCGTGCAAGGCAATGAAAAATGGAGACTCGTCACTTCTATGTGGCTCCACGGCGGTATCTTTCACTTGCTTACTAATATGTTTAATGTAATCGTCATAGGTGTCCGCCTTGAGCAGCAGTTTGGCTTCTGTAAGTCTTTACTCTTACCACTCTTATCCTCTTGTTCTGTACATGTATTCTAAATGCCTTGTAAAACAATTCTGCAGTAAGAGTCGGGATCATCTACTTGATATCGGGATTTGGCGGAAGCATTCTCTCAGCCCTCTTCCTTCAAAACAGCATCTCCGTTGGTGCCTCAGGAGCTCTCCTTGGACTCATTGGAGCAATGTTATCGGAGCTACTCATCAACTGGACTATCTACGAAAGCAAGGTAACCATATTGTCCTCTTCTTTCTCAAGCATTAACCAGAACGTTTGCATTCCCTTGACGAGTTTTCTGAATTTTACCAGTTCTGCGCTTTGTTCACGATCTTGTTCATCATAGCAATGGATTTGGCAATAGGTTTGCTTCCTTGGGTTGACAACTTTGCTCACATTGGTGGGTTCTTAACTGGATTTTTCGTCGGGTTTGTACTACTGATCCAGCCTCAGTTCGGGTGGGAAGAGTCACGCAACTCTTCTCAGTATGGTGGCCGTGGCAGAGCTAAGTATAACCCGTGCCAGTGCATGTTGTTCTTTATTGGTGCTGTTTTTGTAGTCGCCGGTTTAACAGTTGGGACTGTGATGCTATTCAAAGGAGAGAATGGGAACAAACATTGCAAATGGTGCCATCGCCTTGACTGTTACCCTACTTCCAAATGGTCTTGTTGATTTTACAGTAAACTGTAAAACAAAAAAAAAAGTTAAAACATCTTTATTTCTTTGTTCACTGTCCTTGTTGTGTTTGCACACTTGCACTCGTCTAACATGTATTATCTTTTTGTTTTTTAACTGTAACAAAAATTGAATTGGATTCTCTTTTGAATTATTGAGTGGATATGCGGATTGTTTTAGATCTATCATTTGAAAAAATAATCTATGCTAGTAAAACATCAAATGATTTCTATAGGCAAAAAGATTCCAAAAGTTGAGAGATATTGGGTTTATTATATACAATTGGGCTTTGACCGATACTCAGATGACGTCATCATGTAATAAATTACTTGGCGACGAGTGGAAATAGCCGACACGTCAGCAGAAAATCTGCCGCACGAGAGGGAGAAAACGCAAGTTGGTGGCTTCCTCTGGCGGCAAATCGTCGGCCATCACCGTCGTTATGCCGGTTGAATTAACACACCACCTTGTACGGCGACCGGAAGGATTCTTAATTCGCATTTGAATCACCGATGTACGTTGTTTCGTTTTGTCTTCCGTTTTTGAAATTCAGATCATTGAGCTTAAAGCCACAGTGTCGTTGTCGATCTATCAGATTAGGCTTAGCGAAATTTATGCAAGTTTTGTAGATTGGAGAGCGAGCTGTGAAAATGATGATTCGTTAGAAATTCACATGTAGGATTTGATCAGCAATCACCTTAGAAATCAATCTCTTGATACATTCTCAGGAGTTAAGTATACATTCACTTGTTTTGATCAATACTATACTATACATTACAGTTTCTGATCAAACACAGAAGCTCCTGCTTGACAACAAAATTGTGTATTCACCTTAACCTAAGAACACATCTTCCCTTGTTTAACTTTAGGGTGTTCAAGATGATTGCATTCTCGGAAAATGTATTTCGAATTATTCCTACAAATTAACATTCTCTAGTCTCTTTTTGATGGAGTTTGACATGGTAACCATTTGGAAACTGTAATCCTGGAGTTCGAAGTATATTCCCTCCTTTGATCTCTTCCCACCTGATAAATTCAAGGGGACAGAATCAAATCTAACACTGTAAAAGAGTGACTTAAGAGAGTGTATGTAACATGATTTGTTTGAGTTTCAAACCTGTATTTTGTTACTAGGCTGTGAAGAAACACAGCCATTTGCATTTTGGTGAAGTCAGTTCCAACACAAAACCTCATACCACCACCAAACGCCATGAAGTGCTTTGATGCGTTGTTAACTTTTGATCCCTGTTTCAAAATCCAATTTCTTGCTTGATTAGTTTTTTCTTTTTCTTTTTCAGTTTTTACTTGGAGTAGAAGTTACTTAGAAGGTTTGACCATACCTCCCATCTTGATGGGTTGAAGACTAAAGGATCCTCATACTTGTTTGGATTCAAATGTACAGCTGGAGGACAGACCATCACCGCCCAGCCGGCTGGAATGGTATAATCTGCATCATTGACAAAATCTTTATGATAATATAAGAAAATAAGCAGTTTAGTCATTGTTATTGGTTCTTTTATTTATCATACCTTTAAAGTTTATATCTCTCAACGCCTTTCTGAAGATTGCAGGAACTATGTTTGCTAGTCTTGCTGTTTCATTTATGAACTGCTTACAGAATGTTAAGACTTAGTCAGCTGAATTGTGTATTAAAAAACTTAGCAAATTATCATAATTTTCTTAAACTGTTAGGCAACCTTAAATGTGTAAGTCATTGACTTGTATTCTTCCCATGTAAGTCCGGTTCCTGCATCTTCCCGGTTTCTCAGAATTGTCTCATGTTCTTCCTGATGAAGATGAACACAGTTTAGCTTTTTGATAATAATAACCAGAAACTGGTCTCTTATTGTTAAGAGATTTATGTTTTTTCCCTTCACTGACCGTTAAACGCTTTAGAACTGCAGTGTCATCTGAAAGAAACTTGATGGCTAAAGTTAAAGCGAGAGAAGTTGTTTCAAAGCTGGAAAATAGCAAGACGAACATCAAATCCAGTGCAATCTCTTCTGTCAGAACTGTTCCTTCTTTCTGAATCTCTAAAATGACGTAATCAAAGAAATCACTTGGGAACATTCGCGGTTTCTCGCGCCTCTCCTGAAGCATAGTCCTCAACATTTTCATTGCCTTTTCCCTACCCTGCAAAATACAATTTCAAGCATTAGTACCAACATGGGAGGCAGTCAATACTTGAAGAATGACATTGGTTATTTAAATGATGATTCACCTTTAGACATTTGTGATAAGCTGTGCCTGGGATGTCAAATGGGAAGGAGATTAATCCCTGAATGAAAGCAACAAAGTTTGCCCTTAGATTCTCTGATGACTTATCTGGATCATGGCTGATCAACTTCTTTGCGGTGAGGTCAAAGATCATCTGATAAAATGTGTGATACCAACATGTTAGCAGCAAGAAATAAAACATTATAGGATTATATCTGAAACAGAAAAGTCTATTTCTGAAACTCACGCTTGCGGTTGCATCTTTGAGTTCTACTGAATCTTGATTTGACCAAAGCAATAGCCTCTTATTTGCAGTCATTTCCACTTGAGGAAGCATCTTCTTGAAACCATCGTGGCCAAAGAGAGTCAAGACCATGCTTTTAAGGTACTTGTACATAAACCCATGTAGTGAACCCACATTATTTTCCCCAAAGATCTTGGTAAAAGTTTCTGGATACCAAATAACGACCCTCTTGTTGAAACACAAAATAACTCAAATCAGGATCTGTTGATACGATAACCGGTCTCCCTACAAGACTGGTCTTGAAAATTGGACCATACCTGCACGTATTAACAACTGTTATAACCTTTGTGTACACACAGAAGCATTAATCACACTGCTTGGAATGAGAGAAGAGACACTCACTTCTTAACCCTTTCTTTCACAAAGGGAGGGATATCTGAAGTTGTGTTTGGCTTGAAGAACTGAATAGTCTCGCCGAGTAATGGTAAGCCCATTGAACCAGGTGGAAGCTTCCCTCTGCATTTAGGATTCCTCCAACTGTAAACCCAACGTGTGATACTTATGAGAAGCAGATAAACCCAAATGAACAATACCCACATCACAGTAAAGACAATTTTAAGAGTATATATGATTTGTTTTTATGGAATGGAACTACAAATGAAACTCTTCTTTTGTTTCTTCTGACTTTTTGTTTGTGAAGAAGAAGAAGAAGAAGTATTGGATTGATATGTATATTTATGTTTGTCAGTTTGTGTGTGATATGCAGGTTTCATACTGGGTGGAGAAAATCCAAAATAGTAAAACCCCATTAGGGTTTTAGTGATATTAATTAAAAACTTGAAAATAATAATAGAGTCATTTAGAGTATTGAGATGTGATTGCTAGGGGGATGTACCAAGATAGAGACAATCAGACAACTCAATAAGCTATTGTTTTTTATGATTTTCGTATTCTGTGCTTAAATATAACAACAGTAACAAATTCGTAAAACCTAATACTGTGTTAATTTTGAAAACATATACATTTGGGTGTATAGCTCAGAACATAAATATTATCTAGTAGCTCAAATTGATTCAAATTGGCTTGTGTGCAATCAACCCTTTTGTATAATTCTTTTTTCTATGTGATTACTGATTATTATTGGACGAAGTTGTTCCCTGATGAATAAGAATGCAGTTTGCTTAAACTGCAATTGGGTCCTACATGTCCTGTTCTATTACGCTGCATTAACTTATTGGCTGTTTTGGTACACGGAGAGTTGACCACGTGATACGCATATCTTCGTACTGAAAATTAATTATCGTTCTTGTAATTTTTGCTATAATTTTTATTTGGTTACAAAAAATATATTATTATAATTTATTTGTTCTGAATTTACGTTACGAATTACAATTTACATTACTAATACTAGCAAAGATAATATTCATTCATTAGTCATTACTTATCTTTCCCATGACTGCAAACATTTTCTTTTCATAACAAGCATTGAAAAATTTCTTGGTCTAGAACATTAAATTCATTAATATATCGATTTAGACGAATCAACATTTGATTAGTAAGAGACAAAAATGAAGGATAAGAGTTCCAATTTTAACATTTTGTTTTTTCGTCAATGAACTATTAGTGATATATATATATATATATATTACTATTATAACTAGAAATAAGACTTTAAGATCAAAGGTGATTGAAGCTACACGAGGATTCGAGAGAATTGTGGAGAAAGTTTGTTAATCTTGTCTGTTTCGTAGGCAATGGGCAATACTGATAAAATAAAGTGCAAATTAAGAAATCATACTACTGATATTTGTTTTTGCGTTTTACTCGGATATAAATCCCGTATATGAATGTGTCGGAATCATTTTTATCACTTTCTTTGTTTTGAATGTAACAAATCAAACCAAAGGATATGATTTAAATAAAAAAAAAGTTCTAGTCGGAGAACGGCAAGATTCAACTCTCATTGTATTAAAATTATATATTTGAATCCATTTCTTGTGGTCTACCGGTAAAAAAAAACTTCATCGTAAGGTTGGAGAAGTCATTAAGATTAAAAGAAATATATGTTTGATATATTTAAATAAATAAAGTCACTAAGGTTAAAAAAATATTAAAAGACATATTTGGTCGTACGTGTCTGCTTGTCCCCGTAGGATTTGACCTTTCAAAAAGTAAAAACGCCAGTCGTGGGAGGAGTTACATATCGAACCATAGTTTTATAGTCTTGTTTAGTTCTGAGTTTTTAGTTTTTTTCTTACGTAAATTTATTTTCCTAATTTTTAATCCTTTCTGTATTTCGAAAAAGAACAATTTCGTTATATTTAATCATTTCAAGCCACGTTGCCTAGCAGTTAACACGAGTGGTCTAGTGGATTTGTCGGGTTTCCGATAATTTATTCGGAATAAATTTTGAGCCATACAATTATAAAAACAGTTTGTAGTAACGATGCATATTAATTACCCAATCAAATTACTTAATTAATCATCAAACTGTAAATTAATTACTCTATCAGTTTGACAAACACTCTGAAGTTAATATTATATGAAAAAGACACTCGAGATTTGTTTGATGATATAATACAAATTGAATTTGCTTGGACCGTTGAATTTGGTTGTACTGTTTTCGTAAGCAATTTGGCTATTACTTAATACAAGTCAAAGAATATTCTTTCTAGAGATACCATTTGGAACTTACAAGTTGATAAAAGTAAAAAGAGAAGGAAACGAGAGCTGAAGTAAATTAACTGGCATTGCGGTAAGCAATGACCAAAACACTTCGTCATAAATTAAGGGCCTAGGGAATATGCATATCATTTGTTTATTTATGCTCATTATATATACAACTATACATAACGTATACGTATTTAGTTGCATGGCATCGTTTTCTTTATTTTAACATAAGTTTAATTAGTAGTATGAGATTTAATAAAGGGATAATAAAATTGAAGCTCATAACTCCAAAAGTGCTGATTTGTTTTGCTCGCACTTCAAAACCACGTGATTTTGCACTTGTCATAAGGTCCACCCAACTTTAATTACCCATTGCATCACTAACAAAATATTCTCTGTAGCTCTATAATACTAATATTTACTTTGAATTACATTTCATTTCCTATACTCTCTCTCTTTCACTTTAAATGTTGTTTTAAACTTTCAAATTTTGTTTCATTATAAGTGTTGTTTTAGGTTTCTAATGTAATTTTTTGATAAAAATTTATACTTTTACCATTATTATTTAATGTAATAACCAATGAAAAAACTTGTTTAATGTATTAATGATGGATAAAATAGAAAATTTTATTGTTTTCTTAATTTGTGTGTAAAACCCTTAAACTACATATATAATGAAGGGTTAGTTAGGAGATTGGGTAGTTTTTAAGTTTTAATATGGATTTTGGGTAGTTTTAAGTTTAAATATGGGAAATGGGTAGTTTATAGAGTAGTTTTTAGGAAAAAATAGGGGTGGTTTTTAGAGAGAGAGAGAGAGATAGAGAGGAGAGAGATAGGAAGGACAAAGTAAAAACTTAAAAAAATTTTAAACTACTTAAAACACAAATTAAAACTTAAAAACTACCTAATTTCCCAAATTTCCCTATAATGAAACCGATGGAGTATAAACATAGATTTAAATTATCAATATATGAAATCATTTAAATAATTTTTTCTGGCTCTCTTTTTCTACAACTGGAAATTTTTTTTATTGAAACTTATACTAATCTCAAACGTTTATATGGTTAAACAGAAGTTGGCATTTAGGAATTTTTGATAGGAGGATTCAAGTCCTAATCTACAAGTATATGGATAAAATAACAATTAAAAAAAAAAAGAATACGAAAAAATGTGCAACTACAATCTCTGGCAAATGTGATACTTTGCGGCTAAACCAATCAACTCCTAATACATGATACTTTACTCAACACTTTGTGGCTTCTATGTTTGGCCTAAGCAGCGAGCAAAGACCAAATGTGCTGTAATGTCTCATCAATTCTTAGTCATCTCTGCGGTAGCTTTCTTCAGCGCCTGATCATGGTTGAGCATTGCGCTTACATTTTCCTCCACAAACATAAACTGAACAAAGAAAAAACAGTAAAACTAATTTAAACAAACCAAACCACTAAAACAAGACCCTTCAAAGCAAAATAACAAGTGAATCCTTTTGGTTGGTATCTCATGAGTCAATCAAGTAAAAAATGTTTTAGGCTTTTAACCTGAAAGCACGCATAGCCCATAGCATTTGCGTAGTAGAAGTTTGCATTTCCGGTTCCCTGCAAAGCCAAAAATCAAATGGGTTCTGATTCAACAATGTTTGTAATTATTAACTAAAGGGTTATATTTTGTAAGCGTTATTGTGACTGAATTGAGTTGAGGTTTGAAGCTTTACCCTCCATATCCAGAGGTTGTGCATCACAGGGCTGAGAAGCGAAAATCCAATATATCCACAGAAGATAAAGAACGAGTGCTTCATGTCTAACGTTTATGCAGAGGCCGAGTTAGATGTGAATAGCTCATGACGGTTCAAGAATCAAGATCATATTGAAAGAGATGAGAAGGATTTGTTTTACTACCTGTTAATTCGTTGACAAACAATGCCCATAAACTCAAGTATAAAGCTGCATCTCCAACCTAGTGATGAGATTAAGGAATATATTCAAGATTTAAGATTATATGAGCAGAAAGTTTTTCAAGAAAGATATAAACAAATATTGTTTCATAGTTAAGTTAAAAGACTTACTGAAGGATAAGATTTAAGAATCGAGGAGAATGCTAAATAAACGAAAGCAATGAAGCAGGGCCGATGTTTTAACCGTCTTTCTAATGGTAGCAAAATAGATAGAAACATATATATCTGGAAAACTATCGGGAAATAATTTCTGGAAAAATCAAAGGCTTCTGCGAAGAAGTACCTGCAAAATGAGATAGAAGGCAGATGAATATGTGAAGATATACAGAAACTAGAAATGCTCCATAAAGATTTGACCTTACACTTACCAAAAGACTCCGATGTTTGGTGACAGATCTTCGATATTGAGAATGAAACCATATGTCCTACAATATGAGAAATAACAACAAACACATCAAAGTACCTTAATACTTATATTGTGGTAGTGATGTAACCTGGAAACTTATAGAGAAACTAAGTTTTGCTTCTGTATATGCCAATGGATATTCAGGTTATGGCATATAAATTGAGATTTCACATATAAGTAGTAGTGTAGTACCTTTTGAACATCTCCTCAAGCCCACCATATTGTTTCAATGATAAGCTGCATAAAACCAACACATAGATCGACCACACCAATACCCAGAATACGAAATGCAAGACTGTTTTCCATAAGAAAGGAAGTTGTGTAGTTCGAGTCAACTTGTCTTGTCCGGGCTCACCTTCTCTATCTCTTGTCTGAAGAAACAATTTTCTAGGAGGGGCATCTAAACCATATCCCAACAGAAAGATCAACTGAAGGAAATACAAGAGCAATTAGACTCTGATCCCGCGGGAAACTTGAGATACAGGGGAAAAAAACGACAGTGGAAATGAGATTATGAGTACTGGAATCACTAGAGTTGCTGGATAAAGAGACAAATGTGTGGCCATGATTAACCCAAATGCAGCCAGAGGAACTCGTCCTGCAAGGATAGAAGAAAGTTGTTGAGAAGAAGAGCGAAGTAAATGAGATTAGTACAAATCAAAAGCAGGTTTTTCATCCAAGATAGATGCAAAGAATACTTTCGAACAATTGCTTACGAGTAACTGCTCCATAAAGAGACACAATGACAGCCAGATTTTCAATTGGGGAAGTTGATAAGCCAACACAAGAAAGTATTGTGAAAGGATTCCACAGGTACACAAGAGCAGCAATATCTCCACAAGGGAGGATCCCTGAGGGAAACAGGAAAAAAAAGAGATCAGCAACATCCTACAGATAAACAAAAGTCGCAAGAAAGAAAGAGAACTAGGCTTTTGTACCAATTTTCAATGAACCTTAACATACTTCAACAAAATAAATACAATTACGGGAAATAAGATTAATAGATAAACATAAAATCTAGTTCTTCTCATATCCCCATATTCCAGTTTAAAACACTTTGTATAAGAAATATAGACAAGAAAACACTCTGACTTTGTTGAATAACTCAAGTTTACCTCTATCCCGGGATGCCTTAAGAAGGCCAAGTCGCCTCAAATTCAATCTGTAAGTCTTTTCGAGCTGCTGACCAGTAGCTCGAAGAAGCACAGCACTAAGTATATCTGAAACAACAAAAACCAAGCTGTATCCAGAAGATTGTTAGTATCAACTACATGACTACAAAGCTCTCGATTAAGACAACAATACAAATATGATTTCTTTTATTCCATCAAGGTCACACATTTACAAATCTTAAGTCAATCATAAATACCTGCACAAATGATGATTCCATTGCCCTTCAATCCTGTAAAATCAAACTATATTCCAGTTTAAAAAATTTCAAAATCGATACCACTTGTCATTTGGCTCATCAAGAACTAAACTTGAATTAGATTACAGTCACCACTACCTATGAACTGTGAGCGGACCAAGAAGAGAGAGCAGCAATGGAGAGCCATGATACATAGATCCTGCTCAGAAGAAACAAGTACGAATTTTTTCAACTTCCACAATCTTAGAATTCAAATTCCACATGTAAGAGACAATTTACAAACCAGAGTATGGTGACATCGATGCCTGCTTTAACCAGTAACCTTCAGCAACTGAACATTCAACACAAACGGAGAACCATAAGCGAAACTCGAGAGTTTGGAGAGAGAGAGAGATAGAGATAGAGGCAGTACGACGGCGAAGGCTGGTGAGAGGAGTGGAGAGCTCCGGACGGGATGATAGGTTGATGTTTTCCGGGAAAAGGATGATGCAGAATCGGAAGATCATGGAAGCTATAGACCAAATCCAGAACCTGTAAGAATTCTTCTCAAGCTCCTCTGCCATTTCTCCGTCGTCTTTCTTCTTCTCCTTCATTACTCGTCTCCGGCAAAGCTAAGTCGGAACAGTGAATACGACGTCGTTAAGTCATTATAATACTTTGGATTTTCTGAAAAGGGAACAACATTTATATTTACGCCGTTGTAATATTCTGTTTGATACCCTTCTAGTTTCCTTGTGGGATTTTTTGGTATGTAAATATGCGTTGTCCAAACAAAAGTTTAAAATTTTAAAAATAAAAGGGAGATTAGTGGGCTGTTTTCATAATAATGGGCCTTAAGTTTTCTGGTTAGCATATGGGCCTTGGTTTAGGTCAACCCGTAACTTAGCTTGTAGGTTTTTTTGTTTGTTGACAAAAAAAAGCTAGTAAAATTCCTTGTCACTTAACCATCTCGTTTTCTTTTATTTTTTTTCTAACCAATCAATTTGAACATCTCCTTCTTCTAGAGAAATATTTATTTATCTATCTTGATTTTCGATTTGTTTAGATATTTATTTGAGATTATCCTTCGTCATTTTCTCAGCCCTATATGTCATAATCGAGTTGAGGTATTTGTATCGTCATATATTTGTCTCCGACAATATCATTATATTGTCTTCAAACGTGTTGGAGTCTCAAACCCGTCTCCTTACCACTAGACCACTTGTCTACAAATAGTTAATCATTTGAAAAATCAACTATTGGATATCAACTTGGAAGGTAAACATCAGTTGTGCAAGATATCAAATTAAAGTAATCATACGATGGTTAAATGGAGTGGTGGAAAGCTCCAATGGTGCAAAGAAGTGAAAACTGACTCGATTCAAAGATACCCATTGGTCACATCTCTTGAACCATTTGGTAATGTTACTAATTAATCAAATTACATAGGTTTTTTTTCCTTTGTATGGAATAATAAGTAATATAAAAACGTATGTACTGATCAAAATTGTAATTTAATTGTTTGAATCAGCATCACCATTCACCACAAACAACTCTTGTTCAATACTCATGCTGGATTGTAGATATATCACAGATTCACAATATAATATTTTTCAAGATAAGTTGTTGTCAAATTTCAAAAAAGAAGAAGAAGATAAGTTGTTGTAGCTGTCGAAGATTTCTAAACCATACTACGGTGTAAAAAAAAGAACCATACAACAAAATATAATTGTAACAAATAAACGTATACAGAAACTACAATAACGTATCCACAAAGATCGTGCATATGGGGAAAACGTTATTAAATTAACAATGCGATCTACATGTTCATAGAAATAAACAGATTCTCTCGTTGACATTTTGGATTAGGTGTAACAGAAATAATAACTCAAATGGGTAAGGATTTGGATATATACAGTTATACACTATTAAATTGTTTTCTAATATGGTTATTTCAAGTTTACACAACTCATATGCATGAGATTGTACGGATAAAATAAGGAAAAAAATGGACAACATCCAATCCAACAGCTTTAATTAGTTTATGGCTAAAATTTTCGGTAGTAATTTTAACAGAATATCTAGAAATCGTGGATTTATAAAACTCTATTTAGTAAACAAAAAAGGTTTGGGAGAAAAAAGATGGAAGCATCTAGAATCACTGTAGCGAGCGAATTAGAAGGCGATTCTCAGATTTACTAGTGAGTCTTCTAGATTTTCATTCGACGGTGGAAGATCCTCATTTCGTCGGTCATTAGGCCTGTGTGGCTTCAGTTTCTTTTGTTTCTCTGAGTCTTTCATCAGTAGATCTGGAAAAGTTTACAGAAGTAAAACAAGATGCACCGCCCGAGGAAGAAGAAAGAGCTACCACTGATGGAGGAGCTTAGAGAATTAGATCTTCTAGGAGAAGGAGCCCCTGTGGATATTCCAAATCTGGAGAATGAAGATTTAATTGAAGAAAAATCCATGAGCATAATAGTTTGCTGCCTGAATCCAACAGTCCACAAAGTTGGAGGTCTGGTGAAAGCATTACCTCCAATTTGGGGAATGGAGGAAAGGGTTCGAGGAAGAGGGGTAGGAGGGAATAAAATCCAGTTTATTTTCGAAAATGAAGGAGATATTTGCCATGTTTTATACAAAGGACCTTGGTTCGTCAATGGTTGGATAGTAACGCTCGATCGATGAAGGCCAGTTCCAGAGACAGATTTTCTTAATCGAATTTTGTTCTGGATCAGAATTAGAGGTATTCCCATACACCTTCTAAAGAAGCAAGCAGTGGAGAGTATCTTGAAACCTCTGAAGGTGGATGCAGTGGAACTTCATGCAAAAAACTCAAGCTCAATAGAGTACGTTAAAGCAAGAGCTTGGGTAAAAGCTGATGAACCTCTGGAATTCAAAAAGATTGCTTGTTTCAGTACAGGGGAAGTAGTGCCAGTAGCGTTGGAGTACGAGAATTTGTTAAAGGTATGCTTCCTCTGCAAACGTCTAACTCACGACCAGGTCAATTGTCCCTACCAGATAAGAGAAAACCCACGAGGGAGAAGAATGGGGAGGCAACCTGGGGACAAGGAATTTCAGATGCAAAAAAGAAAAGGAAAAGAAGTGGTATCTGAGGAAGGGCTTCCAACAACTACAAAAGATAATCAGAGGAAAAACAAGTCCCAAGCCCAACACGAAGACGACTAAGTGGTAGTGAGGAAAGAATTTCAAAAAAGGCTAAGATTGGTTCGGGAGAGAAAACACATCAATCCCCATCAGTAATTGAACGGTTGGGAAACAGTGGGGATAAAGCAAGAAATAAGGAGAGTGAAGAGACCAGTGGAAAGAAGAAGAATTCGCCTTCAGTCTATGCAAGGCTTGGCTCTCAGTCTTCTTGTTCGAGTCCAAGAATACAAGCAACACAAGGCCATTCAGATCAATCTGCTCATGTGGCAGCTCAAGTATTAAGTCATTCTGTCTCCTCGGTGGCAGCAAACTCTCTAATTCTTTTGGCCTCACGGTCTGAAGGTGAGATTGGATCAATTTTGAAAGAAGGGTTGATGATTAATTCCAACCCTTCGAACCAAAGATGAGAATATTGAGTTGGAAATGCCAGGAGGTGGGGAATACCCCGACAGTTCGTCACCTGAGGGAAATATGTGGTCGGTATTTCCCAGAGGTCACATTTCTCTGCGAGACCAAGAAGAAAATGAGTTACTTAAAGAATGTTGTGGCAGATTTGGGTTATTTTGACTTGCACACAGTTAAGCCGGTAGGGAAGAGTGGAGGAATGACCCTCATGTGGAAGGAATCTGTTCAAGTCAAAATAATCCAATCAGATAAAAGGATGATTGATACTTTTATTCAGTGGCAGAACAAAGAATTCTACCTAACGTGTGTGTATGGTGATTCAGTGAGAATAGGTAGAGGAGAAGTATGGGAAAAACTAGAAAGAATTGGAGTAAACAGAAGAGAACCGTGGTTAATGACTGGGGACTTCAATGCGTTAGTTGATCCAATGGAGAAGATTGGAGGCCTTGAAAGGAAGGACGCTACATGTGTAGAGTTTAGACAGATGCTTAACTCTTGCAGATTATGGGAGGTTAAACACACGGGTTACCAATTCTCTTGGTATGGAACTAGAAATGATGAGCTAGTACAATGCAGGTTGGACAGATCCGTAGCTAATCAAGCATGGAATGAACTCTTTCCAAAGGCCCAAGCAACCTATCTTCAGAAGGTTAGTTCAGATCATAGTCCTCTTATCAACGTACTTATGGGTTATATTTGGAAGAAATGGCTTACTTTTAGATATGATCAAAGATGGGTACAAAGAGAGGGTTTCCATGATTTAATGAATCAGTTCTGGAGAACATGTTCATATGATACTGAGGAAAGTATGGTAGAAAAGCTGAGACGATGTAGAAAGGAAATTTCCAAGTAGGAAAGGAAAATAAGGCCTAGTTCGGCATTGAGGATTTCAGAACTGCATTCTAAAATCGATCAGGCTACAAGACAATTCCCCTTTTCTCGTGAGCAAATAAGACTCCTCAAGATATAATTAAACAAGGAGTACAAAAAAGAAAAAAAATTTGGAAGCAAAAGAGTAGGCAGACCTGATTAAACGAAGGTGATAGAAACACTAAGTACTTCCATGCAGCAACAAAGAACAGAAGAGCCCATAATATAATTCATTGCCTGATGGATGATGAAGAGAATGAATGGTTTACAGAGACTGATTTGGGAAGAGTGGCTGAGGCATATTTCAAGAAGCTTTTTACTTCAGAGAGTGTTGATTATCAAATCAAGGAAATGTTAGAACCATACCCACCTGTGAACATGAAGTGGGACGAGTAGCTAATCATACATGTCACCATAGAAGAAGTAAGACAACCCACCTTTGATATAAATCCAAATAAATGTCCAAGTCCAGATGGAATGATGGGATTCCTCTATCAACAATTATGGAATTCTATGGGGATGCAGCTGACAGAAATGGTACAGAGATTTTTCTCAACTGGGAAACTGGAACAAGATATGAATAACACTAATATATGTCTGATCCCCAAGAAGATGAGAGCAAAAAAACTCACTGAGTATAAACCAATCAGCCTCTGTAACGTGGTCTATAAGATCATAGGAAAACTGCTATCAAAAAAACTGAAGAAGATCATGCCTGAAGTGATCTCGGAAACTCAAGCAGCATTTGTGGAAGGAAGACTAATTTCATAAAATATATTGGTAGCCTACGAACTCCTCCATACACTCAGCTCAAGTAACAAATGCTCATAAGAGTTTGTTGTGATCAAGACCGACATCTCCAAAGCCTATGATCGAGTTGAATGGCCATTTCTGGAGAGAGCTATGAAGGTGCTGGGATTCTCAGAAAGCTGGATTACTCTCATCATGGAATGTGTTACATCTGTGAGATACCAAGTCCTTATAAATGGCTCACCCTATGGAGATATTGTTCCAACTCGAGGCTTGCGACAGGGAGATCCTTTATCCCCTTATTTATTTGTTATTTGTACAGAGATGTTGGTGAAAATGCTGAACAGGGCTGAAGCTGAGTGGAAAATAACAGGACTGAAAGTTGCAAGAGAAGCACCACCAGTTACTCATCTTCTATTTGGTGATGATATTATGTTCTACTGTCTAGAAAAAAGGAGGAACTGAATTAGATTGTACAAATAATTGAAGAGTACAACTTAACTTCAGGCCAAAGGATAAATTATCAGAAGTCTAGTATCAGCTTTGGGAAACAAATCTCAAAAGAAAGGAGAGAGCAAGTAAAGCGGAAGTTGGGTATTGGGCAAGAAGGTGGTGAAAGCATTTACCTAGAGCTCCCATAATCCTTTGGAGAATCAAAAGTGGCCACCCTAAGTTATCTAAAGGAATGGCTAAATCAAAAGGTAATGGGTTGGCAATCAAATTTTCTTTCACATAGAGGCAAAGAGGTTTTATTGAAGGTGGTGGCATTGGCCCTGCCTACATACACCATGGCATGCTTTAAACTTCCAAAAGAGATTTGTAACCAAATAGTTGGAGTAATGGCTGCTTACTGGTGGAAGAATAAAGAGGATATTAAGGGTATGCATTAGAAATTCTGGGAATATCTTACTAAAACAAAGGCTGAAGGAGGTTTATGTTTTAAAGACCTAGAAACCTTTAATCTGGCTCTACTGGGGAAACAACTTTGGCGTATGCTTACACAGGAGAATACACTTTTAGCCATGATATTCAAGAGTAGATACTTCAGCAAATCTGATCCACTTTCGGCCCCTCTAGATTCAAGACCATCATATGCATGGAGAAGCATACATACAAGCCAAGAGCTTATCAAACAAGGAGCGAGGGTTGTTGTGGGAAATGGATATTCCATCAATATATGGTTTAAAAAAAAAAAAAAAAAATGGAAGTTTTTAAATACCTAAACCACAAATAAGTATATCCATTCATTCTTAAAGATTATCTAAAAAAAAAAAAATAAAAAAAAAAAAAAAAAAAAAAAAAAAGAAAAAAAAAGAAAAAAAAAAAAAAAAAAAAAAAATTTTTTTTTTTTAAAAAAAAAAAAAAAAAATAATAATTTTTTTTTTTTTTTTTTTAAAAAAAAAAAAAAAAAAAAAAAAAAAAACCGAGCCTAAAATCTTTGCATCAACAGATTTGGCAGTTGGACTCCACACCCAAAATTCAGCATTTCTTATGGAAATGTTTGAGTAACAGTATCTTTGTGGCTGGAAATTTAACCTATAGACATTTATCACGAGATGCTGCATGTATTAGGTGCCCAGCAGAGAAGGAGTCCACTAACCATCTTTTATTTAAATGCTCATTTGCTATACAGGTTTGGGCGGTCTCATCAATTCCAGCACCACCAGGGGGTGAATGGGCAGATTCGATATACATCAACCTCTACCGAGTCTTCACAATACATAAGTCATAGTCCCAAGGAACAATCAATGGTAAAGTAATTCTTTGGTTGTTATGGAGACTTTGGAAAAATAGGAATGAGCTGGTTTATAAAGGAAAGGAATTTGATGCTCAAAGTTTGGTTGCAAAAGCAAAGTAAGAGTCTGAGGAATGGACAAGCCGCCTTGAGGGAATCCCACAGAAACAATAACCAACAAGACATGAAAGACCACATGTCAAATGGACTCAACCATTACAAGGCTAGATAAAATGTAACACTGATGGAGCATGGCCAAAGACTAGAGATAAATGTGGCGTTGGTTGGATTGTTAGGAATCATGAAGGAAGAATGTTATGGATGGGAGCGAAGGTTATGCCCAAAGTGAAAACGGTGTTGGAAGTGGAAGCAGAAGCTCTAAGATGGGCAATGTCGATGTTGATTAGATTCGATTACAAGAAAATCATCTTTGAAACTGATTCACAGCAGTTTGTCTCACTCATCAGAGAAGACAAGGACTGGCCACATCTCAGACCAATCCTACAAGACATCAAAAATCTGCTACAACACTATGAAAAGGCCAAGATTCTGTTTACAAATCGAAGAGGAAACGAAGTAGCTGATCGAATAGCAAAGGAGTCTTTCTCTTTTAGGAGTTATGTCTCGAAGTTATATTCGATTATGCCGGTTTGGATTAAATCTTATGTGAAACAAGAACTGATGTAACTCTAGGTGAATGAAAAGTTGATGTTTGAGCCAAAAAAAAAAAAAAAAAAAACTCTATTTATATTAAGACTAGTCACATGCCTTTTGAATCACACCTCCAATATCCTCACAGACACACTATTGTCTGTCTCCTCCACCAAACCCTTTCTTCTTTATTCTTAAAGCTTTGTTTTTAAGCAAACCTTTGATTTTTCGTATGCGAAGAAAAAACCCACGACGAAAGTCTTGATTTTTTTTTTGGAGATTCAAGAAGATCCAATTTTTCTTAAAACCACTTTAGAGATTTTTTAGATCTTGTGCATCGTGCTTTGATGGGTGCGGGTCACTCTGGTCTTCACAATGATTTATCATCACCATCGTCGTCTTGTTTTGGAGATCGGAATCTGTTGAAGCCTGGTTTAGGGGATTTGCCTGAGGCTTGTGTAGCTATGATTATTGAGAATTTAGATCCAATTGAGATCTGTAGATTCTCAAAGCTCAATAGAGCATTTCACGGCGCTTCTTGGGCTGATCTCGTTTGGGAATCGAAGCTTCCTCCGAATTACAGAGTTTTTCTCGAGAAAATCCTTGGTGGGTTCCCGGAAAATCTGCAGAAAAGAGACATTTACGCTTGTCTCTGCAGAGTTAACTCATTCGATGAAGGCACCAAGGTTCGTTCTTTATAACCTTCTCTGTATTTTCTCCTTTTGGAAAAATTTAGGGTTTTTAGGGACAAAACATTTGGGAATTTTTAATCTTAAATTTATAAACTTTTTTTAACTGTATTTGATGATGCAGAAGCTTATGTAATTACTAATTGTATATGATTTATGCAGAAGGTATGGATGGATAAACGAAGCGGTGGTGTTTGTCTAAGCATTTCAGCTAAAGGATTATCCATAACTGGAATTGATGATCGTAGATATTGGAGTCATATTCCTACTGATGAATCTCGGTGAGATTTTGTTTCTTTTGATCCACTTATCATATTGGATTCATCTTTGGTATTTGCTTGCTTGATTTTGATTGATTAATAGTCAGAAGTTCCCTAATTTTTGTGTTGATAATATGATTGGTTTGATTGCCTAACACAAGCTCTTCAAAAGTATGTTTTTTTTACCCTGAATCTGTGTGTTGATCATGTGGTTTCATATGCTAACTTGTCGTAATTTCTCTATGAAGTTTGATTCTTTTCGTGATCTGAGTTTTTACCAGCATGTTTTTTTTGGTTAGACTCCTTTCTACAATTATATCTGATCCAACATTCATCTTTTCCTGTCAGTGTTAACGTTTTTTCGGGTCAATAGAGTCTCAGTTCACTTCTTATCAGTAGAATTATCTTGTGTTGTTATGACTTGTTCTTTATGCGAGTTTTAAAGTAAACCATTTCCATTGATTCTTGCAGGTTTGCTTGTATAGCTTATCTCCAACAAATCTGGTGGTTTGAAGTTGATGGAGAAATTGATTTCCCTTTCCCGGTTGGAACCTACAGCATCTTCTTCAGGCTTCAATTAGGTAAGTCTGGAAAGTGGTTTGGTCGACGGGTTTGTAACACGGAACAAGTCAATGGTTGGGACATTAAACCCGTTCGGTTTCAACTCTGGACTGAAGATGGTCAACATTCCTCATCTCAATGCATGTTAACTGAGCGGGGAAAGTGGATTCACTACCACGCCGGAGACTTTGTTGTCCGGGAATCGAAAAGGTCATCGACAAAGATAAAGTTTTCGATGACTCAGATCGACTGTACACATACCAAAGGCGGGTTATCTCTAGACTCTGTAGTCGTATACCCGAGCTCGTTTAAAGACCGGGTGAAGCGGTTTTAATGTTTCAACCGGAGTTGGTTTAGTGAGAGGTTAAAGCGGGTTTTTTTTATGCAGTTCTTTAACCTTCTTCTTCTTCTATAGATAGATATAGTTAGAGCTTCTTTTTAGAGAGCTTTTGTTATCAACTTGTTTTGTTTGTTTTGTTAACATAAATTGAGTTTTGAAGTTGCAAACTGTAATAATAATATGTAGTGGTTATGAAAATAAGCCATCTGTTATAACTTAATACTTTATTTGTTACAAAGTTAAAAACTCGGATTTGATTGGTTATCTATCTTCTTTGAGGCATTTCTATAAACATATTGTGGGCAATATTGTTACAGGTTTTATTTTAGGGTTGACTTTGGTAAACCCCTGTACAATTCAATCCTACTCTGAATCCCCTCAAACTTTTGAACTCATCATTAATCCTCCCAAACATTTCAAATCAAATTAATTCCCCAAATTTAATGAAATCTGTGTAATTGTGTTTAATTAACTAAAATACGTTTAAAAATTTGTGTTTGTCCACCCGACCGAAACTAACACCCACCCATCCCGACCAGAAAAAAAAAACTCATTGTGTTATGTTGTGATAATTCTGTTAGTTGGCTAATTAGGTTTCGCTTACGTTTTGCATCTTCATTATGGTGATGAAGAATAATGAAGATTTTCATCTCAACATTGTTCCAAGGTGATTTTCGAGTGCTAATAAGATTATAATTTCGCTTGTATGAGAAATTTGTGTCAATATTTCTTCCCAGGAAAACAATTTTTTCATGTTTTATGTTGATGAGAATTTTTGGAAGTTTTATCAATTTGTATTAATATTTGGTTTGTTTGTTGTTACAGTGAGAATAAAAATGATAGAGAAAAGGAATATGAAAGTGAGAAGCAAGAATTCGAGCATGCTGAAAACCAATTTAGAACAGAGAATGGATAGGACAACGTGAATGTTAATGAGGAAACTGAGAATGCTGAAGGTAACAACGGTGAAGGTGATGAGGTTGTGGATCGATGTGAGCATGAGATTGAGGAGTCAGTTGCAGACTATGTTGATGAGCAGTTTTTTGGCCGTAATTCTATTCCTGAAAGCTCGGATGAAGATGAGGATGACTTGGTAATAAGAGATAGAAGAATGAGAAAGAGATCAAAAGATAAGATAGCTTTGGGAACAGCTTTCAATACGGGTTTTGAGTTTAAAGAGGCGGTGTTAGGGTATGCTCTTAGCAAAGCAAAGAATATTATGCAAGATAGATGGGATAAAACAAAGCTTAGGTTTAAGTGTGGAATTGGAGGCAAATGTAAATGGAAGATATATTGCTCTTTTGATAAGTCGAGTCAAAAGTGGTTGGTGAATTCTATGTATAAGTATCATAGTTGTACTCCTAACGGGAAGTGTAAGCTTCTTAAAATTTCGGTTATAGCGACGTTATTTCTGGACAAACTGAGGGAAGATAGTAAATTAATGCCAAAAAAATTTCAAGAGCAGATCAAGGATATTTGGAAATTAGTGGCGTCGAGAAATCAATGCCAAAGAGGAAGACTGCTAGCTTTGACACAGCTTGAAAAGGAGTACGAAGAACAGTTTTCTCATCTCCGCGGTTATGTGAAAGAGATACTCGGTACAAACCCGAGATCAAGTGTGGTACTTGAAACTACACCTAATGCTGCTGGTTTAGATGTCTTTAATCGGTTCTATGTATGTTTTGAAAAAATTAGATCTTCTTGGAGAGGGTATTGTCGGCCAATCATAGGGCTGGATGGCACTTTTTTAAAGATCTCTGTGAAAGGTGTACTACTTACTGTTGTAGGCCATGACGCAAATAATCAGATTTATCTGATTGCTTGGGCCGTTGTACAAGTTGAGAATTCGGATAACTGGTTATGGTTTATCAAGCTTATCAAGGCTGATTTAGGTCTTGGAACTGGCAACAACTTTGTTCTTATCTCTGATAGCTCAAAGGTAAGCATTTGATTATCATTGTCTCTTTATCAAATAATTTTAGTTCTTATAAAAATTATCTTTTGAATTTTTAGGAACTCATTAGTACAGTGAAAGCTGAATTACCAATGGCAGAGCATAGAAGGTGTGTGAAACATATTGTTGAGAATTTGAAGAGTAAACACAAGAATAAAGATCTTCTGAAGCTAATGGTTTGGAATTTGGCTTGGAGCTACAACCCTACTTAATTTGATGAGAATCTCCAAAAGATGAAAGACTATAGCATGACCTTGTACGAAGACGTGATGAAGGAGGATCCAAAGTCTTGGTCTTTGGCGTTTTATAGGCTTGGAAGCTTCTGTGAGGACGTAGACAACAATTCAACCGAGTCGTTTAACTCAACTATTACCAAAGCTAGAGGTAAGACAATAGTACCAATGTTGGAAACAATTAGAAGGCAAGCAATGCTCAGAATCGCAAAGAGAAACAATAAATCTTTGAGGCGACAGGAGAGGTATACAAAATATGTTGTCGAAATGCTTGAATCAGAAAAAGAGAATGCCGAGAAGTGTAGAACGATTCCTGCTACTCATGGAGTGTTTGAGGTTGTCATTTTTGGAAATTCTTATGATGTCAACACTACAAGGAGAACATGTTCATGTGGGAAGTGGCAAATCACAGGAATACCATGTGAACATGCTTATGGTGCAATGAGAGATGCAGGCTTTGATGCAGAAAATTATGTCTCAGACTTCTTCTCGACTTTTATGTGGCAAGAGACTTATAGTGAATCCATCAACCCAGTAAGAGGACCATATTTTTGGATGAGAGGTACTTTCAGATTAATAACCTCACCTCCAAAACCCACTCTTCCTGGGAGAAAGAAAAAAAAGAAACAAACCAAGTTTCCAAGAAAGAAAGGCAAACATGAATCACCAAAGAAGAAAAAGCAGAAAGAAACACTTGGAAGGGCTGGTCGCACCATCCACTGTTCAAAATGTGGTGCACCTGGACACAATGCAGCTGGCTGCAAGATACACCCGAAGATGAAGATGACACAAGATGAAGATTCTACACCCGAGGAGCAGGTATGATCCAGTTCTGTTTGAGACTTGTGTGATTTTTATGTTTTCATGTTCATAGCTAATTCATTGGTTTTGGGACTTATTTGTGTTCATGTTTGTGTTGATAGTTTTGTGTTCATGTTGGGACTGACTTGTGTACATTTTATTTTTTGGTATTCAGACATTGTCATCATCTCAAGGACCTGATAGGGTCGTACTCACACAACCGTCTCAGACAAGCAATTTATGTTTGCTCTAGTAAGTTGTTGAAGTTTAATGAAAAGACAATATCTTCTTATCGAACATAACTAGTGTTCTTATGTTAAGTTCTTATCTACAGATCACGTATTCTTTTGCGCAAAATTCATGTTCTATTCTTTCCATAGTCTCTGCTATTGATTAACGATGAACAAATTGCAGGGAGATGCAGATAATGGCGCGAATAGGTTATTGCAGAAGAAGAGAGTCAAAGACAAACAACACTAAAACCTTAAGCTATATCATTTTTTTGTCTGGATTCTTATTTTATTATTTAAAAATTATCGGAAATACTGAAATATTTTTTTTGCTAGACTTTTGGACTAGTTCTTTTATTTCAGATCCCAATTCTTATAATATTTTTCATGGAGATTTATGCTTAAGCAATTTTAGGAGCGATGTTGTTTCTAGTTTTTGGAGCAATTCTTGAATACAGTATATGCTTATATTTTCTGTTTTTATCTATCTAAAAAATCTATTTTATTGCTTCATTGTAAAAATGTAAACGAACAAATTAGTACACACATTTAAAAAGGAAAGGATGATGATAAACGATAAAATTAGTATACATTCAAATTAGAGTTATGATGTTTCCGTGAAACACAAGGAATCATTTTTTTTTGGGTTAGGATGGGTGGGTGTTAATTTCGGGTCGGATGGGCAAACACAAATTTTTAAACGTATTTTAGTTGATTAAACGCAATTAAACAGATTTCATTAAATTTGTGGAATTAATTTGATTTGAAAAGTTTGGAGGGACTAGTAATGAGTTCAAAAGTTTGGGGGGGATTAAGAGTGGGATTAAATTGTACAGGGGTCTAAAGTTAACCCTTTATTTTACTTTTGATGAAGATTTTGAATCCCTAAGCTTCACGTGAACTTTATAAACAGCATTATGTACGTGAATCACTATATAAGCTTCACGTGAACTTTAGGCAATAGTATTACTGTAGTTCAAAGTCCAAACCGAGAAAAAAACAGAGCAATTTCGGTATGATTTATACCGTGTGAAATTGAACCGGTTATAGAAAAATTATTTTTGAACCAAGAGTTCGTCTCTCTTGATGTTCGTAGGGTTGTTAGAGAGAAAAAAACGAACAACTCAGCTGAGGAAATGGTGACGTCGATGATGATAAGGAGATCGATTGCTTTAAATTTGAAAGCTTTGAGATTTTTTCAGCCTTATCTCTTGGAGACAGGTACACTTAGAACTGATTTGCTCTGTAGCATTTCTGGCTTCTTGTCTTGCTGCGAACGAGACTTTTCTGGTATTAGCGATGGTAAAGTCCGTTTCAGAGAGAGATTGAGAAGTGGGATTGTTGACATTAAAGAAGATGATGCTATTGATCTGTTTCAAGAAATGATTGAGTCTCGTCCTCTTCCTACTCTCGTCGATTTCAGTAGATTGTTCAGTGCCATTGCCAGAACAAAACAGTACAATCTCGTTTTAAATCTCTGCAAGCAAATGGAATTGAATGGGATTGCACATAACATCTACACTTTGAATATTATTATTAATTGCTTTTGCCGGCGTTGTAAAACTTGTTTAGCTTATTCTGTTTTGGGAAAAATCATGAAGCTTGGGTTTGAGCCTGATACGACCACGTTTAACACTTTGATCAATGGACTCTGTCTTGATGGTAAAGTGTCTGAAGCTGTGGTTTTAGTCGATAAAATGGTGGGAAACAGATGTCAACCTGATGTGGTTACTTATAGTTCGATTGTAAATGGGATATGTAAATCAGGAGATACTTCTTTAGCCTTGAATTTGCTTAGAAAGATGGAAGAAAGAGATATTAAGGCTGATGTGTTTACTTACACTACAATCATTGATAGTCTTTGTAGAGATGGATGCATAGACTCTGCAATCAAACTTTTCAATGAAATGGAAACTAAAGGGATAAAATCTAGTGTTGTTACTTATAACTCTCTTGTGGGAGGTCTTTGTAAAGCTGATAAATGGAATGATGGTGCACAGTTGTTGAAGGATATGGTGAGTAGGAAAATCATACCTAATGTCATCACTTTCAATGTTTTAATTGATGTTTTTGTCAAACAAGGGAAGCTTCAGGAGGCTAAAGAATTGTACAAGGAGATGATCACAAGAGGTGTATCTCCTAATACTATTACTTATAATTCCTTGATGGATGGGTTCTTTGCGCAGAACCGCCTTAGCGAGGCCGAGGAGATGTTGGATATTATGGTTAGGAGTAATTGCAATCCTGATATCGTGACTTTTACAAGTCTCTTAAAAGGATATTGTAAGGCGAAAAGGTATGATGATGGTATGAAACTCTTCCGCGAGATTTCTAAGAGAGGATTGGTTGCCAATACTGTTACTTATAGCATTCTTATCCAAGGGTTTTGTCAATCCGGGAAAGTCAAGATCGCTGAGGAGCTCTTCGAGGAAATGGTTTCAAGTGGTGTTATTCCTGATGTTATGACATATGGTATTTTGCTTGATGGCTTGTGTGACAATGGGAAGCTTGAAAAGGCATTAGAAATTTTTAAGGATTTGGAAAAGAGTAAGATGGATCTTGATATTGTTATGTATACAATCATCATTGAAGGGATGTGCAAGGGTGGAAAGGTGGAAGATGCATGGACTTTATTCTGTAGCCTAGCTTCTAAAGGAGTGAAGCCTAACGTTAAGACATACACCGTGATGATTTCAGGATTATGTAAGAAAGGATCATTGTCTGAAGCAAACATTTTGTTTAGAAAAATGGAGGAAGATGAGAATGCGCCAAATGAGTGTACATACAACACACTAATCAGGGCATATCTCCGAGATGGTGACTTAACTGCATCAGCTAAACTCATCGAAGAAATGAAGAGGTGCGGATTCTCTGCTGATGCTTCCACTACAAAGTTGGTTATTGATATGCTATCGAGTGGTGAATTGGACAAAAGCTTTTTGGATATGCTTTCTTGAATGTCTGATCTTATCAACGAGAGATAATTCTCCGGTTAGTGTTTGATCTATTTGGTCTTATGAGTTGAATCTTTGTTCACATCTAACCAGATCCTGATGTCTTCTCCTATATATATCGCTCTCTTTCTTTCTGTTTTGTTCCGGTCTTCAGTTGAGTATATTTGTATTGACAAATGCTGAAACCTGATAAGTAATGATACTTTGGCTTATGGTATATTTCCCTTTCGAAGTTTCAGGTGATCAAAGAGTTGTTCATGTGTTGCTATGATTTGTAATAGAAGACAAGTCTCCATAGATGGACTTTGGGAGTTACATGAGCTGTGAAAGTCTGAGAGAAGTCAAGTTATAAACATATAGTTTCTCTCGTCTTGTGATTGAATCTTTCTAGTTGGGGTGGAATGAGCTATGATATGTATTCTTCACATGTTGTGTGTTTTAAACAAAACTTTGTTATTGCTTGTTGCAGGTTTCCTTCCATAGCCGCCATAGGTTATGATCTGCAAAAAAGTGGTGGCTTGAAGTTTGTATGGAGAAGATTGATTTCAAGTTCTAGATGGATCGTGGTTATACCAAACGTGGGGTTTGTACTCGTTTAAAGACTGGTTTGAGAGACGAGAATCAATGTAAAAGATAGGAGAATTTGTTGAACATATGTAATTTTTGATAAGTCTCATATGTGCACTTTTCTTAGTTGTATGTGAATAATAGCAACTTTCAACTTATCAATTTTTAAAATAAAATATTCTTTCATTGTCATTTACCAAATTAACTCAATTTATTAACTTACTCTTATTTATTTTCGGATTCTCTAAAATAATATATTTGAGATTATACATTGTATTTCGTAACAATATTAACTCGTAATACTACTGTATACCCCAAGGAAAAGAAGCTTCTCGCGTAAAAATACAATATTGATCCAAAATGGACAAGGTTTAAGATAAACCGGTTTCTTACGGCCGACGTTGAACCGGTTAAGAGATATAAATATCAACACAATCTCAACATCCCTCGTTGTATCATCTCTAATGAAGATCTTCATGATTTGGGCTTAGCTTTTTTTTCCCCAAATATCGCTTCATCGAGATTGCTAGGGTTTCTCTCCGCTTACATCTTCGATTCTCTTTTTGCATATCGGGATTCGATTCTGTGCCGGTACTTTCCTCTCTGATTTATCTGCAATTTCGCCTTGATTCGCTCCATTAGGTCCCATCACTCTCTGATCGGCTTAGCCTCGGTGAAAAAAAAGACGCCTTGATTTTTCCTTAGGTTCGTTTATCTTACCTAATTTCTGAGCTTGATCCTCTTTCTGTACTTTGATTAAGGGATTGAGTATAGTTTTTCTGTTGTTTCGATCTACCATTCTGCTTCTTTATTCCGGGAAAAGTTATGGGTTTCGCGCGAAAATTTGTGGGGAGCTTCTGAGTCATTGTAAAGCTGTGTCTTTTCCTTTTTTCCACTCTTCTTTGCTTCGCATTCTAGATTGTCTACTTGTAAAGTTATGTACACGTCTGTTCAATTAGTGGTAAATTTTTACTCTTTTCTATGTATTGGAAATTGGCTTTTCGCTACATTGTTTGATTGTTCTGTGTTGTTGTATTTCTGCAGTTGCTTTGATGACTGATTCGTTTTGTTCTAATCTTTTGTAGGAGAAGATCCGTTATTTTCTTATGTAGTGCTAGTTAATCTGTGTCTGATTTAATGAGGAAGAAGCGGAAAGGTAGTGAAACTGAGGGTTGGTTGAACTCACCAGAGGATTTATCATGTACTACTGCATCACGATCATCCAACTTCAGGTCACATTATTTCTTTAGTCTAGAGGGTTACGCTAGACTAAAGAAACGGTGCAAGGAAAATGATGCTGTTGAGTCTGTTGGTTCCTTTAAGAGACGACTTGCTGGTGTTGCTACTGCACCTCCATGTGGTGCATCATCTTTTGTTTCATCAGGAAGAGGTTTGAAGAGGAAGATAGGGTGTATAGATGTTTCTACACAGACGGGTAGGAAGAATAAGATACAGGATGACTATGTTTTTGGTCGGAATATCGGTAAAGGGAAATTCGGATCAGTCAGGATCTGTAAGTCTAAGAAGAATGGGACTGAGTTTGCTTGTAAAACTCTGAAGAAGGGGGAGGAGACTGTTCACAGGGAAGTTGAGATTATGCAACATTTATCTGGTCATCCTCGGGTTGTCACATTGCATGCTGTATATGAAGAGTCAGATTGTTTCCATCTTGTGATGGAGCTGTGTTCGGGGGGACGTTTGATTGATCAGATGGTCAAGGAGGGCAAGTATTCTGAGCAGCGAGCAGCTAATATATTCAAGGACCTCATGCTAGTCATCCATTATTGCCACGAGATGGGAGTTGTGCATAGAGATATAAAACCAGAGAATATTCTCCTGACAGCTGCTGGAAAGATACAGCTTGCTGATTTTGGCCTCGCCATGAGAATTGCAAAGGGTAAATACATTCAAATGTTATTGATTCCTTAGTAATTTATATATGCAACCAAAATGCTTCTATTCAGGGCAGCGCTTGTAGTAGTCTTTATAAAAATGTCAAATGCAATGACTTCATGTAGGTATTGTTTAGAGAACTTTCCGGCTTAATGCTGTGAAATTATAAAGATGGCGTGGCATCTAGTGTAATGGTACTGGTGAAAAAAAACCTTATGAGACCAACCAGAGACCAACACCTGCATTTTTGTATGAAATTCAACTGCATTGTGCATGTCTGTTATGTAGTGATCTAACTTGCAAGTCCCTATGTATGAGTATGTTTCCAAAGTAATCTATGCCTAAATTAGATAGTTGTGGATGCTTCACATTTTCTGGTTAAAAAGTATCGATAGTGTTGATATGACTTGTCAAGTTAAGGTTCCTCTATTTTCACTAGAGCTAAGCGTTTGGCACATTCTACTTGAGACTGTTTCTCTGTAGCGACCTGTCAAGTGTTTACTTAATGTGTTTGTTAATTGGTTTTTACAGGTCAAACATTGTCTGGATTGGCAGGAAGTCCTGCTTATGTTGCCCCTGAAGTTCTTTCTGAAAATTATTCAGAGAAAGTCGACATTTGGAGTGCAGGAGTCCTCCTCTATGCTCTTTTGTCTGGTGTACTTCCTTTTAAGGGAGACTCATTGGATGCCATTTTTGAAGCGATAAAAAACATGAAGCTTGATTTCAACTCGGTAGCATGGGAGTCTGTGTCCAAACCCGCCCGTGATCTCTTGGCGAGAATGTTAACAAGGGAAGAATCTGCCAGAATCACAGCAGATGAAGTGCTAAGTAAGCCTTTTAATCTCTTCCAGTTCTTTAATTTGCAACATTGACTTGCTATATTCATTCTGTTCTGTCTTATGTTTGATAGTAAAATTATTGATTTGATTCTGGAATCAATTAGCAGCGAGGCTTAAGTGACTTAATTATCAACTTTTTGTTTCAGGGCATCCATGGATACTCTTTTACACAGACCGGACACTCAAGACGATGTGTATCAAGTCAAAGCACAAGAGTCAAGCTCCATGCCTCCAGATTCACAGTCCGATAGAGAAAACTGACCTAAAGAGAGCTAACAAAGAGAAGAAGTCAACATCTGATTCACCAAATGATTCATTCTCCAACACAGAGGAGGAAGAAGATGAAAGTGGTGTGGTTGATGTGCTTGTGGTTGCAATCTCCAACGTGAGGATCTCAGAACCAAAGAGAAGTAGAGTCTGTAGTCCCACCAACAACCCGATTGAGCAGCAACACTCTTCTAACTTGACCACGACCAATACACTCTGCCGTGCCTTCTGAAAAACCAACGTTTCACACTAAACACTCACTCACACACACATGAGGTTTGCCCAAGTCACCAGCCATCACCACAAGCCCTCCGGTTTTTCCATGACCTTAGTGACTATTACATGTCATAATAGCTCTTTAATAGTTTGGATTTGACCTGATTCTGGTTTTTCTTCCTATATATCTCTTGACTATGTTGTACAGATCATGTAAATAGAAATTGCTAAAAAAATGTTTGATCCTATTTTGTATTGGAGTTATCAGGTTCCAGCAGTTAAAAAAGCAAAGAAAAAGCGATATCAAGTCAATGTTACATACAATATAGGGTTTAAAGAATAGGTAATAACAAATACGCGAAAAAAGCAAAGAAAAAAATGATATCATGCGCCGAAAAAAACAAACGAAATATATCATGCGCATATCAGCGTATATGAAGCATTTGGAAAAAATATAAACAGTTTCTTTCTTATATTGTAGCGAGTACTATCTTTCTTCCACTCTCTTAATCATCGTTGATCTCTTGCAGAGATGTAAACCCAGGCGATGTGGAGGCTGAGGACGGCGTCGAAATTTCTTCAGTAGTTGTGTTCCTTGGTATTGTTGATTCATCAGCCGCGCTCTTTGGTCCAGAGAGATTTTCCTAGTTCGTTTAGCATTTTGTAGAGAGGTATAGATTCTTATAGAAAGAGGCTGAGAAGAGGCTTTGATTATTTGGACGAAGCCTTAGAGTATTTCCAAATGAGAGTATCTCATCTAGATACCCTTAATAAAATAAACAAAAAATTTGAAAAAAAATGAGGAGAGAAAGTAGCGTTGAACAATTTTTTACAAGTGTTTATAATTTTTTAAATATTAAAATTTTAATTAAATAATAAAATTATATAACAAATATTAGTATTTTATTTTTTAGAGTCTCTAAGAACAGTTTCATCACTCAGATACTCACATAAGTATCTAAATTATAAAATTATATTATTATTATTTATTTAATTAATGTTTTATTTGTTGAAAGAAAATAACACCTTTAGAAAATAGATCATAAATGAGAAACGTATCTCACATTTTTCATATTTTTCAGGAAAAAAATTCTTAAAAATAATGCAGAGTCTCTACATTAAAAATACCGATGTAGATGCTCTAATGAGTTTCTAATGGATTAGATAACATAGAGGTCAGTGTTGTAACATACAGTTCAACTTTTTTTTTACACGTATATGTATTTGTTTTCTCGTTAACCAGAAAATAAATTATTCTAATTAGAACTCTAGGCCCAGCCCATATAGATTCGGGTCGTTTCGTAAATTGTGGAAAAGACTCCCCTCTGCTGATAAGTGCTATTATCCTTTCATTACAATATAATACCACCACGTATGAAAATAAATTAAAATTACTATATGGAAATGGAAGTTTTGCAAATAAAAATTAATTCATAAAACTCTGACCAGTTTTAACTGAACCGGAAGTCCAATTGGCTATCCGAATCCTCAGTCTCGAACCGAAAAACTTGATTTGTTGATTACCGTCTCATGATAGTTACGTACTTCAACACTTAATCAAAACACGAAGAATTTGGTAACTGATACCGGATTAGATACTCAGTCAAGATCCAAAGAATCGGATAACTGATCCGGAATTAGATACTCAGTCAAGAATCGGATAACTAGGCCCGGACCACTTTTTCACTATCGTTCTATCGCTTACGGTGGAGAGAACAAACCCAATGGTTATGAGGATTAATCACAACTATAAATTATATTGTCAGAGTAATTATTATTAACCTTTTTTCACTCCAGTAATTATTATTAACCATCTTCTCCTTTTTTATCATTTTATTTTATTAGGTCGGCAGTTTCATCTATTGATTTGCTTGTCGCACAAATATTTCATTTTGAATTCAATATCGTAATGATACAAACTAATATAATTGTTCATTTATTTTGATATCTAGACATGGACGATTTTTTTATTATAATAAACGTAGTCGCTTTTTAGTTCTTGGTGGAGCACTTGTCCGAGCATGAATCCACACAGTCCGCAACTTTCTTTACATCTGCGCATGCCACAAACACCATAAATAAAATAATCTACCATACTATTAGATAGTACATGTTAACAGAAAATAAGATACAAAATATATACATATTGTTATCGATTAATAAGACATTTATGTGTAGAATCAAGAAATGAACTGCGATCAAGAAAAATATCATCTATCTGGTTATTATCGATTCATAAAAAAGAAAAAAACTTACTCGGATTTTGGACAGAAGAAAGAGAAACACAGTGACGAGTAGCACAACCAAGTTTGCAGTAATAATTATTATGATCGATTTCGTTTGTTAAAAACATTTGTGAAGGAGGAGAAGGAATTGCTGATGGAGGAGCAAGACAAGTCTTGATACACGACAATGGACACATCAAAGCATTTGGAAGCTTTTTTTGTATGGCACAAGACACAATACAGCCTGGGTAACAACTTATAAAAGGAGGAGATTGAGCTTCTGTCTGAATCAGAAGGTTTCCCATCACTATCATTATTGTCACAAGCATCATCACTCTCTTGCTCTCCATGTTTTTTTCCTATAAAATATTAGAGAAAGTTGAGGAAGTTGTATGTTGATTGTGAATGCTGCTAATGTGTCTTGTTATTGTTTGTTTATATAGGGATTTTTGAGTTTTATGTATTAGTCAACATTTCTACAATCAACAAGAATATAAAGTACGTAATTATGGCGCGGCAATACAGTAATGGATAATTATATTATTCCATTCGTTTTGATTTGAAGATGATACTATTATTAATTGTCCGCTTATGACAATAAAAAAAATATACATAGATATTTAACTTAAATACATGAATCTGTTTTTCCCTTTTTGTTGACGTCTCTTGTTTGACTAGTGTTGAATATATGTATCAATAGTGACAAAAATAGTGTATTTATTTGTTCTAAAACATTATTTGATTAAAACGCTCAACCATTCTTAGATCGGAATGATCAAATTATTGTAGCTTTAATAATGGATTGGGAATGGAATTCAGCACTAAGCATTCGCTCTTAGGACATGCTATATGATACACATGATTAAATTTTTAGTTTTTAACGAAATTTGTGTAAGCCTTGGATCTTGGAGGAAGAAAATGGAACACACTGAAGTTCATTTCCGTTTTGTTATAAAATCGACTATAGATAAATTAATCACAAAATTTTCTCTAAATTGCAAAGATTTTATGATAATAATATTATTCGCGATCGTTGTAGCCTTGTAGGTGATATGATAAAATGGGCGATCGAATATCTGTGTAACACAATTAGATCCATACCTGAATACTTTAGTCAATCCGCACAATTAATTATTATTAAGGATCCTTTTTTGTTTATCATTTTAATCTTTCTTTCTTTTGAATGGATGATTTTATTAATTTGATTGCTCGTAAGTCGTAACACAAAGCATATCAACTCAGGAAATAAATTCTCATTTGAATCGATACAAACTATGAAATAACTGATTAATTTGCATCTTGTTTTAAAGACTAATTTTCATAGAATAAAATCAATTAATGTTTCTTGTGGGAACACGTCTTTGAACATGAATCCACACATGTTGAAACTTTCTCCACATGACCTGCCCATATATAAAAACAAACACCCATAAGAAAATTAATTAGAATCTACACGATAAAATTAATTGAATGATAAAAAAATCATCAAACATTTTTACTCTTAGGAAATCTACATAAAATATCCTTAGACCCACAACATTAAACTGTATAGTAGTTATATATGAAAAATTTATACAAAAACTGAAAAAAACTTACCCTTATCTTCGACTGAGGTGGAATAAGCACACTTATCGGCAGCACAGCCGAGTTGGCAGAAATAATGAGTGAGCTGGTCAAGTTCTTTTATAATATCAGAAGTGACTTTAGGAACTACACACCTCTTGATACACGTTAAAGGACATTCAAGTTTGTTTAATGCTCCTTTCACTGAACCACCACACACCACAACACAACCTGCGTAACATTCCGGGAAAGTTATAGCCTCTGTCTCAATCAAAATATTCCCCATCACCAACATCATTACCACTAACATGGCCATTCTTTTGTTCTCCATTTTTTTTTTAAGGTACAAAGATTTGTTGTTGGGCAGGGAATATTGGAAATGTTGATGGAAAGTGTTTGTTAATTGTGATTGTTTGTTTGTGTAAACAGGGTATATTTATATGGGGGGAGTGTGGAACTTTGAGAGTGATAGTCAACATTTTCATAATCAGCAAAAAAATATTTGTGATTTTCTGTGATAATGATACAGCAGGTTACTAAATCGAATTCCATTCATTTAGAAACTACAGATTTTTTTCTATATCTATTGTTATATTATATGTGTATGCCAGAAATGTGTGCATGAACCTAACATGTATAGATATACATGCATATTAAAATAGAATATATCTGACTGGAATTCATCAAAAATAGATATAGTATTTAACTATATATGAATTAAAGTAATAATGTATATTTTTAATTATTGTTTAAAAAATATAAAACTAAACCATATCACAACCAAAAATCAATTGAAAATTTTTTGAATAACAAACCTAGTCAATGCAGAAGTTTGGAAAGTAGCTTTAATGGTATTCCAGATATTTTAGATCTATATTTGTATGTTTTTGGATTTATCCTACTTTTAAAAAAATTATCGCTACTTTTCATCGTATATAAGCAAGGAAAAACATATAGAGAGAAAAGATTATAACACCCAAAATTTGAATCTTATAAAATTCGTACTGGTGAAAAAGTACGTATATCTCACATAAAAGGACGAGCACTATAAATTTTGTGTGATGTTTTATTTTTCTGTTTAATTCAATTCTTTGAAGATCGAATTTAGGATCGAAACTATTATACTATATAAAATTAAGCATGCTTATTTTTATAAAGTTTGATGTTAATACATGTGATGCATACTGTTACTTTATAGGGCTTGTGTAATTTGTATATTGTTAATTAACATTTTTATAATCATCAACAAATTACGTTGTGGGTGAATATATATGTACTTCTATCCATTCAGATTGTTACAAAAGTCATGGAGCAAATAAAAACACATTGAACATTTCATCTACCAAGTTTTTTTTCATATATTTGATTTAGTCAACACTTTTCTGTAATTATATGGTGGGGCCAATTGCCCTTAATTAAGTGAAATTCTTTTCGGATCGAAACAATATCAAATTGCATGAGACTAATGTTATATTGACTATTTATACTAAAAGGTCATCTATAGAAATAGATGTATAGGTAAAGACTAGTTATGGGGTTAGTAACCATCATCTATAGCTCTTTATTGGGTCGACGCGTACGGTTCTATAATGATTCATTTGTAAAACAAAATATATCAAATAAAAATAAAATACTCATTTAATTTAAAAATAATCCAATTAAATTACTGGATCATATATATTGAAACATTAATTTAAAAACAAATATCTCTTTTAGTTCATGTTGGAACACTTGTTCGAACACATATCAACACAGGCTGCGACTTTCTCCACGTCTGTCCATATATAACACAAACAGAAACCAACAAGAAAAAGAAAAAAAAGTTTAGAATCAATAATATTATATACTAAATATCCAGATGTCAAATGATTAGTTTGGATAATGGATAAAAAAATTGTAATCAACTTCCGCTTTATAATACTCTTAGTTTGTATTGACTTACAGTTTTTAAGAATTAAATTAGATTTTAAGATTTTTATTTTAATGCAATCTACATGAAATTAATAAAATCATTCCACTTTAAGATTATCTAAAAATTTATATTTGAAATTTCTTAACACAAATCTATAGCTATATATTAATTGTTATATGATTTTAACATTTGTTTGATTTAATGACAACCTGATCGATGTAGAAATCTACAATCGCTAAAACAAAACCAAAAGTATGATCTTTAAATTATGCATGAGATTTATCACCAAGCATGGTAAAGAAAAAAAGAAGACATATATGCATACACCATATTCAGATACACACGATTAAATGTTTATATATATACAGAAGATGAAAACTTACTTGGATTTTCGACAGTAGAAAGGGAAGCACAGTGATTCACAGCACAACCAAGTTTGCAGTCCCATCACCATCATTGTTACCAACATCGCAACTCTTTTGCTATCCATTTTTTCAGGGGGAAGGATGCAAGGATTTTATATATATATTGATGTAATTGTATGTTACTTGTGAATGTTGGTTGAGTAAAAACATGGTTTGTTTATATAGGATTATGAAATTTTTTATGTTAGTTAACATATCAACAATCAAGATTAGATTAAGCTATAACTTTAGTGTTACAAAGCCATAATGGGTAAATATTATAATATTTCCATGTATCATAATATTTAAGTAAAAAAAATTAAAAATAAAGTAATATTTAAGGGAAAATTAATATTCAGATATATATCTTTGGTATTATTAAAAGATATGATATGAGAGAAAGAGTTAAAAATATTAGATCTAGTTATATATATATATATATATATATATATATGTCTTCCAGATCTTTTCAAAACATTAGTTTTAGTGTTTTGTTTACATAAATTCAATAAATGGATTAGTATTAACTTTTAAGAGATACAAATTCATTCATTTTAAAACCAATACATTAACAAAAATAGTTTTTTGTATTGAAATATTGTATGATTTGTAAACTTTTCATAACTGCTTTGTGATCTGATTATAATTTCACAAATTTCAATATAATTTAGAATTTTTTATTTGTTGGTAAAATATTTAATATATAATAGTTGAGTATATATATTATTATCTCTGACTCTATGTATCACTAGATATGTAAAACATTTTTTATTCCCACAATTGTGAATACTAAAACAATCTCTCCTTCGTTTACCAATTGATTTTCTTGCAACACAAAACATCTTGGATAAAATAAAATAAATCTCGTTTTATTCAAAGAATGAGTTGATACAAACTAATGGTTCATGTCTTTTTATTTTTTTAGACACCAATTCTCGTAGAATAAAAGTAATATCGATCGGTTCTAGTTTTTCTTGGAACACTTGTTTGAGCATGCATCCACACAGGCTGATACTTGTTCCACATCTGTCCATAACACAAACACCAACAAAAACCATTAAAATAACGTTAATTAAAATTCAAAATATCAAATATTAATTACATCGAGTTGGAAAAAAAAACAAAGACGAAACAAAACAACATAAAACTATACATGTAGCCAAACCATTTGTGAACACCGTTATAGGTAAGATGCATGTATAATGTTATATGTTAAATACTGAATATAGACCAAACTAATTTGTAGTTTCGTTCAGAAATAGAAATCCATGCAAACTTTACAGGGAAAAAAAAGTATCTAAGAAGTGAAAAAACTCACTCGGATTTTGAAGGGAAGAAAGAGAAACACAATGATGAGTTGCACAACCGAGTTTGCAGAAATCATCAGAATCATCAATTTCGTTTGAAGAAAAAGATGGTAGAGAAGGTTGTTGAAGACAAGTTTTGGTACACTTGAATGGACACATAAGATACTTTGGGAATTTTGACTCAGCTTTACACATTATAATACAAGCTGGAAAACATTCTCTAAAAGGGATTTTCTGAGCCTCTGTCTCGTCCAGAAGGTTTCCTATGACCATCACTATCATCATTGTCACCAACGTTGCCACTCTTTTGCTCTCCAATTTTTTTATTTAGTAAAAAGTGGGAGGGATTTTTTTTGTTTGTCTAGATGATATAATAAAACTTTGATGAAATTGTTATTTGTGAGTCGTGAATTTTGATTGTGTTAACATAGTTTGTTTATATAGTGATTGTGTAATTTTGTGTATTAGTTAACATTCCATAGTGAGCCAACAATTTAAGGCTGTGATCTTCATGTGATGATGACATAGTGGGAAATGATTTTTCCGTTTAGGATTTGGAGATCTTTATATATTTTAAATATGGTGAATGCAAAGTGTACGTTATATGCGTTTATATATTTTGTACATATTTACATAAATGTGCTTCACTTTGTGTTTGATGTGTCTAGTTCAAACACTATTAAAAATGGTGTTATATCTCCATATAGAGAAGAGTAATATTAGGGGACCGTTATATTAGTGAGATTTAAAACGTAAGAAATAAAATCAAAAACTATTTTTCAATCAAATTAATTCGCCTGTATGATTAAAAATTAACTAGAAAACGTTATGAAATGATTATGGTGTGGTCTTGCTTCACAGCAGAAGATCCTTCGCTAATATGAGAACTAAAGAAGAAGTGATGATGCAAAGTCTCCTTTGGTCCATTGAGAGCATGACTATTCTTCACTTCTCAAAGAAGTGACTATTCTTCACTTCTCAAATGTCCTTAGCTAAATCCAAAGCAGTTAATAGGCCAATTGAGTGGCCTGCTTTTATGTATCAAGTTGACAGGTTGGTGTCTGCTTTAGATTTAGTTAGTGGTTGGAAATTGGTGTTTGAGAATTCAGCATCGAATAGAGGAGCCGGTCTCATTACTCAGAGTGTTTTGCGTAAATCCTTTTCGCAGTCGTACATAGCGCGCTTAGTTTCCCAGAATGGCTAAGATTTCTTTTTGAGAATGAGAAGGTTCAATCCTCTCTATAGATGTTTAACTTTTGTTTAGTATGGCTTGTTTATACCCACTTTTTTGGAACGGTTAGTGTAGTTCATTCTTTCCCTAACTGTGTTAGCCTTAGTTTGTAACTAAGGGCTGTTTGTAACACCCTCTCTCTAATGAAAATTCAGACGACAAAAACAAGAAAACGTTATGATAATAACTCTAAAGGATCCATGTAGAAAATTAGAATCCTCGATTTTATTATCGAAACCTAGATATCCTATTTTTCTGAGTGTAGTTGGATTCCGGATATTTTCTCCGTTCATACTTAAGAACATTAAATAATTAAAGTAACATAATATAACACCGGTAAATTAACAAAAGTAAAGCAGATTTTAACCCTCTGAAAGGTTCAGCTAACAAAAAAAAAAGAGTAAAGCTGCATTTGGCTTTCAACTTCTCAAGCATAAATTTTAGTACTACATCACTAGAACCGCCACACTGCCTGTCATGATATGAACCATCGGTCTCAAAGCAAAATTCTCTCTTTATTCTGCATCCCGACGATAGGGCATGTACCTGTGATCCTTTGTTGCATTCTTCTTCCTCTGTTTTTGAACATACGATTCAAGCTTCCCAGTTTCCTGTAATGCACAAAAATAAATGATTCATTTCATTCTGTTTTTATATTAACACTTTAACTTTGGAGCCAAAAGTGATTTACATACCTTGAGAGTGTTGAACTTTTCGATGAGTGTTTGCTTTCGGATTTCCGCTGCATAAGAGAAGAGAAAACGATTCAGTAAAACGTAGGCAAATATAAACTCAAAAATGTTATGTTCAACCCAAACTTGGGATTTTCGAGTAAAAGACTTCAGGACATACATTTTTTGAGATAGTAAGGCCTTTTCCCTTCTTTTGCCGCTTCTCGTTCTCTCTTTTTGTGTTCTGTTAGTATTGCTGCTCCTTTGTTCTTTGTTGATGGCTCATATTTCAACATTTTCTCCTGAGATACATAACAGAATAAAAAAGGCGAGGAAATAAACTAATGATCAGAGAGAGTTTCAACAGAATTTGGATAACAGAGGAGGCAACGAGGATCACATACAACATAAGTTAACTGGTTTCTCAACTCGTTGACCTCTTCTGGATTCTTTGCTTTCTTTAGCTGCTTTCTCAATTCCTGTTTGAAGAACCCCCAGAAAATCAAACAAAAAGCATTGTGACAAATCGGAAACTGACAGAAACTTGTAAGAATGTTTTTCAGCATATCAATACCTGTTTTTCAACAGGAAGCTTTTCCTCAAAAAAGAAATTGTAACGCTTCCTGAACCTACAAAAGATACAAAACTTTCGTTCACTCAAACAAGAACAATGAGCGAATTATCACTACTTTCATATTGAGAAGACAAAGATTGATACCCCTCAAGGTCAACTTGTCCACCCAATGAGTCAAAGCGAGGATCACGAACCACCTAAATGCAACCAAAACAACTCTTAACCAAGAACTCAACAATTATGCACCGCAAGATCAAATACCCGAGGAGAAGAAACAAGAGAAAAAGAGAATCAAAATTTTCTCAAACTTGTTTACCTTCTTTGGAACTTGAACAACCTCTCGATATCGACTCACGGGTCTTTTAGAACTCAACTCCATAGGTCTTTTCATCATAAACGAAACACCAAAGATTAACAATTTAACCAACAACTGCACTAGAAAGAAAAAAAAAAACAAAAAAAGAGAAACAATGTGTACCTGTTTTTGTTTGCACGAGCCTTTTTCTTCACTTGAATTGGTTTACATGGACCTGCTTTAGACCCATCAGCTCGCAATTTATGTATTTCCTCAAAAGTTAACTCTTTTTCTTTTTCTGTTTCTTCCTCCTAATTGCCCAATTCAAAAAAAGATTTTTCAAATTAAAAATAAATCAACAAACAAGAATTTCCCGAGTTTAATCAAATATTCTAAAGCTACTGACCTCATCTGAAGAAGACGCAGATAAACTTGAGAGATCTTCATCATCTTCACTATCCTGAAAAACTATCTTACTCGAGCTCCCTTCAAACTTATCAGCTCCCTTCATGTTAACACTTTGAACCTAAACGATATAGAGCATTGCTTATTAGCATTAACACAGATACATAATCAGATTACACATCTAGTTGCCTTGAGATCAAGCTCAGAACCTAAGAATCTCTGAAGAATTGGGATTACTAGCTAGGGCTAACACAGACAATTTGAACAATTATGTTTAAATTTACAGCTCTTAGCTTAAATTTTCTTAATTCACACAAACCTATAAGCATGGCCTAATCGAGAAACCAAATCCTCAGAGTAAAAAACACCAATACTATAAACTTACTTGAACAGAGAAATCTGTAGAATCAATCAACGACGGCTAAAGAAGACGATGAATTGAAGAACGAGAAGAACGGCGAAGAAACGAGAACTCGAGAAGTAGGAAATCAAGATACAACAACTGTGAATTAGAAGATTGTACGATGAGGAAAAAGAAAATTAGGTTTTTATTTTAAACCGTTGGTTTTCAATTTCAATCGGTTTTGAAAAGTGTACCGACCGGTTTATTTCTGGTGAATTTGATACCTTTCGTGGACAAAGAAGCGAACGAACAACCACACGACACGACACGACACGACACGACCGATCAGAGAGGTCTCTTTAAAGAAGAAGCTTCCCCTTCCCGGAGTAACTCGTTCGTGACTCATTACGAGTTGTAAACCGAGTTTTAACACCGTGGAACTGATTGATTTGAATTCCATGGCTGCTTCAATCGGAGTTTCGGTCGCAGTTCTTCGTTTCCTCCTCTGTTTCGTCGCCACTATCCCTATCTCCTTCGCCTGGAGAATCGTCCCGAGTCGACTCGGTAAACACTTTTATTCAGCTGCTTCAGGTGCTTTCCTCTCTTACCTTTCCTTTGGCTTCTCCTCCAACCTCCACTTCCTTGTTCCGATGACGATCGGATACGCTTCCATGGCGATTTATCGAACCAAATGTGGAATCATCACTTTCTTCCTCGGTTTCGCTTATCTCATTGGCTGGTACTTTAAATCAGTTCAAAAATATTCTTCCTTTTGTATGACCATTGATTTAATTATAGGTGCAATTTCGTGATTTGTGTAGTCATGTGTTTTACATGAGTGGAGATGCGTGGAAAGAAGGAGGCATTGACTCTACTGGTAACTCTTAATTTCCTCATTCTATTCCTTTGATGAAATTGTTAGTTATGGTTTATGAATCTTAACAAAGTTGTTTCCTTTTGCTTTGGATGCTCTTGTTCTTACGAGTTATTGATAATGTTAGTCTTGAGTAGTAATTGTGAGTATCTTCTTTACTTGATGTCTTAGGAGCGTTAATGGTGTTAACACTGAAAGTTATCTCGTGTGCTATGAATTACAATGATGGGATGTTGAAAGAGGAAGGTCTACGTGAAGCTCAGAAGAAGAACCGATTGATTCAGATGCCGTCTTTGATTGAGTACTTTGGTTACTGTCTCTGTTGCGGTAGCCATTTTGCTGGCCCTGTTTATGAAATGAAAGATTATCTCGAATGGACCGAAGAAAAAGGAGTAAGCTATCTTCTTCTTGAGATCTTTGATCCTTGTCAAGAAAACACCGAATTTGTTTTGTAGACTAAGCTGTAAATTTTTAAACTTTTGTGCCTTTCCAGATTTGGGATACTTCTGAAAAAACAAAGCGGCCATCCCCTTGCGGAGCTACAGTCCGAGCTATTTTACAAGCTGGGATTTGCATGGCTCTGTATCTCTATTTAGTGCCTCAATACCCGTTAACTCGGTTCACTGAACCTGTGTACCAAGAATGGGGATTCTTTAGAAAATTTAGTTACCAATACATGGCTGCATTCACAGCCCGTTGGAAGTATTACTTCATCTGGTCAATTTCAGAGGCTTCTATTATCATCTCTGGTTTGGGTTTCAGTGGTTGGACTGATGATACTTCACCAAAACCCAAATGGGATCGTGCCAAGAACGTAGACATTCTTGGTGTCGAACTTGCTAAAAGCGCGGTTCAGATTCCGCTTGTATGGAACATACAAGTCAGCACTTGGCTCCGCCACTGTAAGTAGTTTTCTGATGCTTGAATGATTCATAAAAAGCAGAACTTTCTGTTGATATGTGAAGAACTTAGTCATTGTGACAAGATTATCCACTTATTCATGTTGTTTAAAATACAGATGTGTATGATAGACTTGTAAAGAACGGAAAGAAAGCGGGTTTCTTCCAGTTACTAGCTACGCAAACCGTCAGCGCAGTCTGGCATGTGAGTTCTTTCTTCATCTATTCCCTTTTTCCCAATTGCTTTCTTTATGTCCTTCCAGTCCTACATATCTCGTAACTTACTGTTTTACTGTATATAAAACTCTGATCTTTTCCTCCATCGGAAGCTAACTACTAACCTTATGTAATGCGATTTGCAGGGACTGTATCCTGGTTATTTGATGTTCTTTGTTCAGTCAGCTTTGATGATCGCTGGCTCACGGGGTAAATAGATACAATTTTTTACCCGCTTTCATTCATTTGCTAATGGCATCTCTCTTCTTCTTGATCTGAATCGTGTTCTCTTTGCAGTTATATACCGGTGGCAACAAGCGATCACTCCGAAAATGGCAATGCTCAGAAAATTCATGGTCTTCATCAACTTCCTTTACACCGTTTTGGTTCTCAACTACTCAGCCGTTGGTTTCATGGTAATAACTAACTTTTTTAACAGCCACACTGATCGATCACTCTTAATGCTTTTTTAAATCAATTTTGTCTTAATCGCAATCTCTCAGGTGTTAAGCTTGCACGAAACACTCACTGCCTACGGGAGCGTGTATTACATTGGAACAATCATACCTGTTGTATTGATTCTCCTTAGTTACGTTGTTCCTGCAAAAACCTCAAGACCAAAACCGCATAAAGAAGAATAAACAGTTCTTTTCTTCTCTTAACGGTAAGTTCCCGCGCTCGTCAGCTGTTTCTTCTTCAGTAACATTGGAAACAAACCGATCCGGTTCTTGTTTATCTCTGATTTTTAGTACCCATTTTTTTGGCTTTTTTTGTATTTCTGTTGCTTATAAATCTGATTTCCATAGTTTTTTAATTGATATTGGCTTTGCAGATATATATCAATAATTATAAATATATAATTATAAATTACAATATTCAAAAGCAGATAAATTAGTATAGAGTACAGAATGCTAGATTTTATCCGTATTTTATTAATCATGAAAATTTTGTATCACCGGTTTGGATTTCTAAATCGATTTGATTTAATTTATAATTGTTGATAAAAAAAAATTGTAAATCGCAAATGTGAAAAATGTAGTATTGCGCTTTATTGAAAAAAAACGGTAGTATTGCTTGTGTTTTGATTTTTTTTCTCAAGTTGTTGTAGTGGTACTAATTAATTATTTTATTGTCGACCTAGTGTTACTTATTTAATCATGCCCCACTAACAAATCACAATATCAAAATATTTTTTCTCTATTGACGGCAGCTTTTCAAACAAAAAAAAAAACACATTTAAAAATGAAGTTTATTATATTTGTTTGCGCTCAAAGTTGAACGATCATCACTTTTAAAAGATGTTTACTAGTAAGTAGTACACCAACAAGTTAGCAGAATAATATCAGAATAATATCGGAATATAAAGGGTAAATATTCTTTGGTGAAATTAGTTCAAAGAAATCCGAGGAGATAGAGACTCGTAGCAAAGAGCTGTCAAAAATGAAAAAAGAATCCAGATGTGTTTCGTCAGAAGTGACAAGCCGAGCTAATTTTAGTAATTAATTCATAACTTTCTTTTCAAACTATATAAAGAGGAAAATGTTTTCTTTACGAATGATTAACTTTCAAACAAAAGTGAAATCTCTTTGAAGACTAGAAAGTAGAAGTATAGACCCATTAAAATTGTTGTAATAATATTACTATATTGTATGATTTTTAAATAGAATAATAAAATGATGTAAAGCTAAAGCTTTATATAAACTTAGTGACGGATATATGATAAAAGATAGCCACATGGTGGTGACAAAAAACAAAAGATAGCCACATGGCACATGGTGGTGACAAAAACAAACGATAGCCACATGGTCTCACTCGCTAATTAACCTCTCTTTGTCCGTTTCAGGTAAAATTATTTGTAACTTTTACTTTTTGCACCAAATTTTTGGCGTTAAATTATGAATCAGGATTTTAATGCAAATAATAATACTAATTCGTTTTATCAATTAGATTTATTATTTAATATGTAAACTGTATAATAAGCTTATAGGTAAATTAGAATTCGATAATATTAGACTTTCTATTTTTCAAATTAAATATCGTTGTATCAGTGTTTTATTTTCCCAAATAAAATTTGTTCAGATTTTTCAATATATATTTCGGTATAAACACACAATTGAATTCAAATAAAAATTAACTAAAATTATAAAATAGAACAGATGATTAAGAGTCAATTTGTTTGTAAACAAATAATGACATGTTTTGTAATTTGTGTTAAATGTGTCCAAACAACAAACAACATATAGATAGATTGTGGAATATATAGTTTATAAACTAGAATATTAATTTAAATTGAACTCGAATGATCAAAATTGTTACAACTTATGAACTTTATTAGCAAGAAAATAAAGTATCACAATTAAAGTATATATGAAACATACAATATACTAGCTGTTATTTACATATAAGGAAACTAAAACCGACAAAAAAGGACCAAGGAAGAAAACACTACTCATGTGTACCATATATGGCACGACCTTTATAACAAATAACATATCCAGAAAAGGAAACTCAGGCCCTACAAACTTTTTTAAAGGATCACTATTATATGAATATATATCGTTCTGTGAATAAGCATCAATCAATCTATTGATACATATGAAAAATTGAAAACATATATCACTACACGACAAATTCAGTGGAATATATAAAGATCGCTAGTTGGATTTCCGAAAATATATTTCGCACCGAGCATGCGAAGAAACATAGATATATATATGTTGTATATGTAGAGAACAATGCTTTATAATAAAGAATGATAAAAAAAGTCAAAAATAATATTGAATTATGGGTCATAAGAGAAATAAAAATTTTGAATATTGAATTATGGGTCATAAGAGAAATAAAAATTTTGAGACTGAAGAGAAACTTCCACAGCGATCGATCTATATTTGACAAACATGAAACTTTGCAAAGTTAAAATGCGGCGTTCATTTGGGGAGCTCATATGTTAAATGTTAAAATGTCAAAGACTTGGATTTTTGTAGTTTAACAAGAACAAGAACGATTTTAACCAAAAAAACAAAAAAAAAAAAGAACAAGAACAAGAACGTACGAGCATGCTATCATTCATAGTCTCATCTTAATATTGAACACAAACAAACCTAAGAACATGAACTGTATTCTTAACGAACAAGCTATGTACATAAAACAATTAGGGTTTTTTTGTTGGTTAAAATAAACAATTAGGTTGTTCAAAGATATATAAAGACTAATGCAAAGAGTAATGATATAAATCAAGTACATATGAAATCTCAAAATTAAAGGGAAATCAGTAGAAGGCTAATTAAGCCCTAATTAACAACCCTAACACCCCAAATAAACCAAAGCTTTAAATCCACAATACAAGAACACCCTTAATTACACACACATGATTTGATATATCACATAAGTGTCATAATGAACAAAAACCAACAAAAACAAGATGATTACATACATATACGGGGACAAACACAAACCGATCAATAGCCCCACAAGTCCTCATCATTTGAGTTCTCCGGAGAGTCATCCGACGGCCGAGAACCCATCCACGACGGCGGCGCAACCATCATCCCTTCTGCCATATTAGCTAGCAAATTAGGCATATTCATGACTTCTTCTTCGTACCATGACGAAGATGCCATATTATCATTATCGTAGCATTCACGAGATACCAACTTGGACAAACTACTACTATTCTTTTTCTTTGTCTCTTTCTCCTCTTCCTCAAGTCCCTTCATTGCTGCCGCCGCAGCCGCAGCGGTTCGAATATCCACTGCGGATGTTGATAGAGGAACCGGGTATGACCCGGCGGATCCCGGGGAGTTCAAGACAGCTTCTCTGCCTTTAAGAGCCATAGCAGCCACATCGTAAGCTGCGGCTGCCATCTCTGCCGTGGGGTAAGTTCCAAGCCAGATTCGAGTGGTTTTCTTCGGCTCACGGATCTCGGAGACCCATTTCCCGCTCCGACACCGGATTCCTCGGTACACCGGATCCTTTTTACGTCCAGTTAAGTCGGTAGTAGCCATTAGATTATAGTATATATAGTAAGTAGCAAGCAAGAGAAGGATTTTTTCACACGTGGCGGATAGTGGCAAATTAATTAAAGAAGATGAAGAAGTTTTGGGTTAAGAGAGAAATTTGGTAGGATTTGTTGGGTGATTATCAGCCACATATATATAGATTAAAAGTAAAGTATGTATACATATAGATATGTGTGTGTGTGTGTTAAACAACGCAAATACAAAAGATAGATTAATAACCAAATTAATAATTTAATAAACAAGGATATTTGAAACCCCAGAAGTGTCAAACGGCATCGTTTGGCCTAGAACTAAAAAGTAAAAAAAAAAAAAATCATGTAAACGACATCGTTTTATAGCTCCGGATTGCACCGGATGTAAATTAACCGGTTTAGAAATTTGACATCAAACCGGAAATTCTGTTGTCTCCCTCAACGCACACAATATCTATTTATCTACCTACTCAGAAGGAACGGTTCATCTGAAGTAGAAATGACATTGATGATGCGGAGATTGATTCCTCTGAATCGGAAGGCCTTCACTTTCAAATTGGTTCAGCCTCGTTTTCCTGAGACATGTACTTGGAGAAGTTCTTTATTTCACAGCCCAGAGGAGTTCTTCTCTTGCGCCTTCTCTGTTCTCAGTGAAGGTAAACTTTCTTATATAGAGAGATTGAAAAATGGACTTGTAGATATTAAGGAAGATAATGCTGTTAATCTCTTTCAAGAAATGCTTCAGTCTCGTCCTCTACCTAACCTCATTGATTTCAACAGATTGTTTAGTGGTGTCGCCAAAACGAAACAGTATAATCTAGTCTTACATTTCTGCAAGCAAATCGAATTGCAGGGGATTACGCATGACCTCTACACTCTATAGATATGTATACATATAGATATGTGTGTGTGTGTTAAAGGTCATGCGTAATCCCCTGCAATCGAATTGCAGGGGATTACGCATGACCTCTACAGTCGAGTTCGTGAAGCTGGTTTTGCTTTGTCTACTATGGGGAAAATCTTGAAGCTTGGATACGAGCCTAGCAGAGTCACATTTTCAACTTTAATAAACGGGTTTGTCTCCAAGGCCGAGTTTCTGAAGCTGTGGTTTTGATTGATCGAATTGTGGAAAATGGTTTTCAACCCGATGAAGTTACCTATGGACCGATTATAAACAGCATATGTAAGTCCGGGAACATTGGTTTGGCTTTGGATTTATTCAAACAGATGGAAAAAAGAAAGGTCAAGCTCAATGTAGTCCTATATAATATTGTCATTGATAGTCTTTGCAAAGACGGGAACCTCGACGATGCACTCAACCTTTTCGAAGATATGGAAATGAAAGGGATCAAAGCAAATCTTTTTACTTACAACTCTCTCATAAGAGGATTTTGTAATGCCGGTAGATGGAATGATGGTGCACAGTTGTTGAGGGATATGATCACAAGGAATATCGCCCCCAACGTCTTCACTTTCAATGCTTTGATTGATAGTTTTGTGAAAGAGGGAAAGCTTGTAGAAGCTAAAGAATTGCACAAGGAGATGATCACGAGAGGTATAGCTCCTGATACTATTACATATAATACTTTGATAAATGGGTTTTGCAAGGAGAACCGCCTAGATAAGGCCAACCAGATGCTGAACCTGATGATTAGCAAAGGGTGTGATCCTAATCTCGTGACATTTAATATCCTCATTATTGGATATTGTAAGGCTAAACGGGTTTACGATGGTTTTGAACTCTTCCGCAGAATGTCTCTGAGAGGAGTGGTTGCTGATTCAGTCACTTATGGCACTCTTATCCAGGGGTTTTGTCAATCAGGAAAACTTGAAAAGGCATTGGAAATATTTGAGAATTTGCAGAAGAGTAAGATGGATATTGATATTGTTATCTAAAATATCGTCATTCACTGGATGTGCAATGCTGGTAAGGTCAATGATGCTTGGGATTTATTCTGTAGCCTCCCTCGCAAAGGAGTGAAGCCTAATGTCATAACATACACTACAATTATTGGAGGGTTATGTAAGAATGGCTTACTGCCTGAAGCGGACATGCTGTTCAGAAAAATGAAGGAGGATGGGCATGCGCCAAATGGTCGTACATACAACACACTAATCCGAGCACATCTCCGAGGTAGTGATGTAATCACTTCAACTGAACTCATCGAAGAAATGAAAAGGTGTAGGTTCTGTGCTGATGCTTCCACTACAAAGTTGGTTATCGATATGATATCAGATGGTAGATTGGACAAAAGGTTTTTGGATATGATTTCATGAATGTATGCTCGTCTATCTAAAGAGATAAAGCCAACTGTTCCAGGTTAGTGTTTATGCGGTATTTGGGTGTATTTGTTGAAGCCAGCTTGGTATGTTCACATCCAAACAGAGCATGCTTCTCTTCTTTTTTTTTTTTTTTCTCAAAACTGTGTTTTCTTGTTAAGTTCCTTTTGCTCAATTAGGGAAATGCATTGGTGGCTGCTCTTTTTTATATTCAAAATCCTTGTTGGATTGGAATGAGAGAACATTGAAATATGAATCTACTTGTGTTGTGATGCTTTGTTTTATCTTCAAATATCAAGTAGGTCTCTTGGGAAAGCGATTTGTTTGTCCTGTCTCTAATACAAGCATGACAACGGTTGGAATTTTTTGGCTTTTTCAACTATGGGGAAAATAATGAAACTTGGGTATGAGCCTGACACGATCATGTTTAACACTCTACTCAATGGCTTATGTCTCCAAGGCCGAGTTTCTGAAGCGGTGGGATTAGTTGATCGAATGCTAGAAATGAGACATTTCCCCAATCTCATTACGCTTAACACTTTGGTCAGTGGACTTTGTCTCAAAGGTGTGGCTTCTCTGCTGATTCGTCCACTACAAAGATGGTTATCGATATGTTATCGGATGGTAGATTGGAGAAAAGCTTTTTGGATATGCTTTCTTGAGTGTCTGATAGCTACGAGAAGGTCTTGGTTGATTATGTTTCTTGAGTGTCTGATAACAGTTGAAAGCTGTTTGATCAATGAGGATTGATCCCAAGCTAATTTCCATAATCATCGAAGCAGCTTTTGAAAACATGAAAATCAGAATCCAGATTGTTTCTTTCTTCCATATTAACTTTTTAGTAAAACTGTAAAAGTAATTAATGTTTTCTATAATAGACGAATCGGGAAAGGTTAGTTTCATTGATGGCTTGATTCCGTTCACTTTCTTACTCTTAGGAGTGTTTTGGCAAGAATTAATTTCAACTTACAAAGGGAACACTATAGTTTGCATTTTGTTTTCTTTTTCTTGACATAGCACTCACCGACACTGCTGAAATAACGTATACCGTTTGATATCTTATAAAGTTATATAATCCATAAAATGTTTAACTAGTAAGTTCGGTAAATTAATACACGGGGTATTACATATAATTGGCTATAAACTGAACATTAATAATTGAGTGTTCACAATTAATAAGTGCTCACCTAAAATTAAAAAAAAAAAAAAAACTAGTGTACGAGAGAATAAGGATGAATGAAAGGTACACGCGCAAGTGACACTCACGAGACAGCATGAAACTTAATTCTTATGGCCGACATGTCTCCTTGTCTCTAAGGGTTACTATTCGTAGTATTGTTTACATATTTATTTCAACCTTTCCTTCTGTATTATCTTTTTGACAAAGACATTTCCTTCTGTATTATCATTTTCAAACCTTCAATATCATCGTCACTATCGTCTATTAATCTGTATAAAAGTTTTGAGTTGGCCTCTATAAGTCAGAGGAATTCATTTAATAATTGTAATTTTAAATTAAAATACTAGTATATAGTATAATATATGAATAAATAAAACTTTAGTGTTAAATAAGATCAGAATTGTCACATTGATCGCCCAAATTAAACAAAAGGCCATCGAAAATGCAGTGACTATAAGTCTATAATACATTAACACGCAGGTTTCGCATGCCCAATGATACCTCTTTATTAATCTAATAAATAAAATGATTTTTTTAATCAGTTATATTAAAATAAAACTTTCTTAATTTTAACTTTTAATGTTAATAGTAATACAAAATTGTCTACTGAGAACTGTTTAGCGTGTATATTTTTCAATACATCAAGAATTATTATTGATGACATTTATAAATTGGTCCCTTTATAAATTAGTATTTTTTAAACATATACTTATGCAGACTAGAATTAAAAAGTAATTAAGCGAAAAAGATACATCAGCTACAAAACTGCAAGAAAAAAAATTGTAGTTAAATAATTAACAAAATTTGTAATTTCGTCTCATTTCACATATATATTATCAATCAAACCTAAATATTATAAATAAATATCAAAACTACATCTGATTTTCTAAATTAAAATTTTGGAGAAAAAATAAACCAAAAAAATGGTGGTCTAGTGGTAGATTTTAAATAGCCAGCATTTTTCATTTTAGTTTAAAACAACTTATCTGAGTTCTCCCATTTACAGGTTTTCACGACAAAACATTGGATTTCAATTTGATTTTTCCGGCATAATAAAACTGATCGCGGTAATAAAAAATATTTTTCTTTCAGCGATCAGACTAAGTATATATTATACACATATTTTTGTCATGCTGATTCATATATATATTGAAGTATTTCAGTGATAAGATAAAGGAATTAAATGTGTTATAATCTGCAAATGTTATACGCACTTGCTTACATAGTACCCACTAAGAAATAGTTCCCACGGAAATCCCACGTGTTACTCACAGCTAATTTCCTTAATATGGAAAAGAGTCACGTGTTGTATATCCACAAATCATATATAGAAAGAAATCAGATCTCTTTTAAATGGATATTTTGGTCCCAAAACCTCAACTTGGGAGCCGACAAAACAAAACAAAAAAAAGCTCTGGGAGCTGGACCCAACGTCCCGGTTTTGGTATTAATTTAGTTTTGTTTGACCAAAGATTCCAAAAATATTCCTTCGGTATTTTTAAACCACTGAGGTTTTATCAAAAACAAAATAGAAACACCAGTAAAGTCTTAAGTAACGTAGCTGTTGTTTTTGGGCACGATTGTGGATTTATGTGTATAATTTTTATAATGAAAAATTTCACCATCACTCATAAAAATACCATAATAACATAAGCCTTTTGTATTCAATGGAAAAACAACAATAGTAAGTCAGGTAATTTAGTTTATAATTTCATCGCTAATTTTTTTTTGTATTCTCACCACTCAAGTAGTACCATTAGTTGGCAATGTTATACTATATAATTGTAAATCTCATCTTATTTAATTTTTCAAAAATAACAGTAAATGAAATCGGTTGTCAAATTTACCAACTAATTTTCATTAGACACCTTTTCCTAATTTTGAAATATCTTCTGCATGTGATCCACCTTATAAACTTAAAAAGACAACAACAAAAGAAAGATGTGTTTGGGTGCGATCATATCAATACATGCTAGTTAGCTTATTTGTTTACTAAAAATGGGCTGCTTGGAGTAAATTTATAAACACTTAGACAGCCGAGCGATGCTAAGTGAATAAAATAAAATATCCCGGATACTAATTGAATGTTTTAAAGGAGAAACAATTTTTAAGGTTACTTAATGCGTTCAAGCTCACAATTAAAAAATGTAGATACAACTTTAGGATATATAACGGCTAGGCGCGTACATTGGCATCAAACCATTGAAGCAGATAAGTGTGCTAGGCGCGTAGAATTCGCTTCTTGTGGGTCCCATCACCGTAGCCTATATATTCCCCTCTCCCTCTCTTCTCTGCTTCTTAACTCCCAACCCAAAAAAAAAAACTAAAACTAAAACAGAGCATAACTCATAAAAAAAGACATTTCATTCGAACAATATTTTATCCTTTTGTAACAAGAAATCGAAATTTACATTGGTTTTCAGACACACAGTAAGAATTTCTAGTACAAAAACCCGTTTTTAACAGTAATTTAAGTTAACCGGAGTTCTTTTTGTTTCTCATTTTTCCGGCGAATTATTGTTATTTGAGTTATGAATAACGATGATATTAATCTGGCGGAGATGAGGCCCAAGAAGCGTGCGGGACGGAGAGTGTTCAAGGAGACACGTCACCCAGTTTACAGAGGAATACGGCGTCGGAACGGCGACAAATGGGTCTGCGAAGTCCGAGAGCCGATGAACCAACGCCGCATATGGCTCGGGACTTATCCCACGGCGGATATGGCGGCGCGTGCACACGATGTGGCAGTGTTAGCTCTGCGCGGGAGATCCGCGTGTTTGAATTTCGCCGACTCTGCTTGGCGGCTTCCGGTACCGGAATCAAATGATCCGGATATCATAAGGCGAGTGGCGGCTGAAGCGGCGGAGATGTTTAGGTCGACGGAATTGGGAAGTGGAATTATGGTTTTGCCTTTTTCAGGCGATGAGGTGGATTTGGGTTCGGGTTCGGGTTCTGGTTCGGGATCAGAGGAGAGGAATTCTTCGTATGGATTTGTTGACGAAGAGGAAGTATCGACGACGATGATGAGACTGGCGGAGGAGCCGTTAATGTCGCCGCCGCGATCGTATATGGACCACATGACTCCTAATGTTTACATGGAAGAAGAAATGTGTTATGAAGATATGTCACTCTGGAGTTACAGATACTAAAATGGGATCCACATTTAATACATATGTGAGTTTATATGTATGTGTATGTGTATTTTGTATGTGTGAGTGAGTTTTAAGATTTTAGATGTCGCAGAGGCGTTTGATCCTCTGGCCGAGTTTTAGAAGTTTCCTTGATGGAATCATTTTGTAAGATTCTTGGAATCTTTGTTCTTATAAATATATATATATATATATATATAATGATTGGGCTTTATGATTCTTTATTAAAAATCTAAACCCAATTTCTAATTCAACGTGACAGTTGTAGAAATGCAAATTCCCTAAAAGTGTAATCTACTTGGGATTTAATTAAATCTTGCTGGATACTCGATTTTAATTTTTAACTATTAGAGATTTGACCATGTGAAACATAAACTTTTTGACTTATGAATATATTTATTCTTTCGACGACTTAGAACTACATCAATAATTTAATAGGCTATTTACAAAAAAAAAACAACTAATAAGCTTAGGGTAAAATTGCAATTTCCCGAAATACCATGCATGTCAGGTTGACAATCAATTAATAATAAATTAAATATCTTGTAGCGAAATTTATGGTTGGTCCTTTTCGCGAGATTTGTGGTAGGTCTTCCAATTAAATATTTTTATTTGAAGTTTTTTTACCTAAGCTTTTATTAACAACAAAAAGTTTTGTCTAAGTAATGTTTTTTTTATGAAAGATATATTTTTCATATAACATCGTTTTGGGCGAAGAATCCTAAACTCTTAGTCTGTCGTGGCATGAAGTCTTGGCACGGAACTTCAGAATGAAACACGTGGCTGTCTTGAAACTGACTTTTTTTGCATTGCCAGCTCATCATTGGCTTGCGAGATGAATTAAACTCTCTCTTAACTCAAGACCCAATATTGGTAGTCCAATTCCATGGTTTTCGATAAAGTGAGTGCGTCTTCATCATTTGTTATAGCCATAATATATTTATTTTTATACTTTGAAAATATGAGATAAAGATATAGCCAAAATAAATATAATAATCTAACATTTTGTAAATGTTAAGATATATACAAATATAAACGAACAAAAAGTAAAAGACAATTAGACCCTTAAATCTCTATTTCCCAATAGGGATATTAATACAATACTCATTTAAAAAGTGTTCGTGAGCGTTAAGTTAGAGTCAGAGAGCAAGAGGGTTTTTTTTTTTTTTTTTTCCAGTTGATTTATATACCTTTCTTCTTCTACTTGTCAATATCACTGATTCTTCCACTTTTATAAATCCCAAATCTTTCATAGAGAAATCAATTTTTATATTTTCTATTGTGTAACTTTCCTCGGCTTATAATTTCTAGATCATGAAGAACAACGAAGAGCAAATGATATCACTGTTTGGAATATCTCTGTCTAATAAACCCAGATGGCAACAATTTCTCTTCTGTTCTTCTGGATTTTTCTTCGGTTACCTCGTTAATGGCGTCTGTGAGGTTCGTCTTTTATTTATTTTTCATTTCCTTCTTTTAAGTTCTGGTAAAACGTATCTGTAGGATCAGAGACTTGTTCGATATTTTTAATGCATTTTTTTTAGCTGAATTTTTCTGGAAAACTCCGGTTTTGCATGCTGATCTAGTTGTCTTCTCCTAACAATATTTTCATTAGAACAATGACTTTTTAGCCGAAAACAAAGGCGAAAATTTGGCATGCAAAGAGTTTGTTAAATCTGAGTATATATAATTCATTTCTCTAGATTCTGTAATTTTTTTTTACTTTCTATTTAGATTTATGTATTTACTTAATGCCAATAGATTAACTTTATAATGCGTATCATAATTAGCTACCAATTTATTAAAATTAATTTTTTTTTATGTTGACCAAAATTTAGGATCTTTTACACACTCTGTTTTATTTTATTTTTATTTTTCAAATTTGCAGGAATATGTGTACAACCGGCTAAAATTCAGGTATTTTAAAAGTCAATTTTTATACTAACAAAAAATATATAAAAATTGGAATAATAGAAGTTTAATGTGTGTGTGTGTGTGTTACAGTTATGGATGGTTTTTCACGTTTGTGCAAGGATTGGTGTATATTGCTCTGATTTACATATATGGCTTCCGGACGAAGCAAATGGTGAATCCATGGAAGACTTACGTGAAACTATCTGGTGTACTTATGGGTTCTCATGGCCTCACCAAAGGCTCTTTGGCTTATCTCAATTATCCTGCTCAAATCATGTTCAAATCCACTAAGGTACATATAATTATTAATTATATGACTTAACTAAACCAAGTAATAGTATAGTCCAATACTGTCAATGTAGAGCAACCTTCTATTAGTTTATATTTTCTAAAGACTAAGTTCGACTCCTTTTGTTAGTAACGGTTTTGTATCAAATGCATACAAGGTATGAGATATCAATTAGCAAGATATGTACATTTTCTTAATGGATGGATCATCGTGTACTCCTCGTAATTTCTCTAACGTTTCCTCTGTTCTCTAGGTCTTGCCGGTAATGGTAATGGGAGCATTTATACCTGGGTTGAGAAGAAAATACCCGGTCCACGAGTACATATGGGCTATGCTACTTGTAATCGGTCTGATCATATTCACATTAGCTGATGCACATACCTCCCCAAACTTTAGCATAATTGGGGTAATGATGATCTCCGGCGCTCTCATCATGGACGCTTTTCTCGGTAACTTGCAAGAAGCTATCTTCAAGATGAATCCAGACACAACACAAGTAGAAATTTTACAAATTCTCTGTTTTAATAATAACCATCTTTCTCGAGTAACTTTTAACAACCTCTTCTTTAATGGTAGATGGAGATGTTGTTCTGCTCGACAGTAGTTGGTTTACCGTTCTTGCTTGCACCAATGATTCTTACCGGAGAGCTTTTTACAGCTTGGACTGCATGTGCTCAAGTAAGCTTTATATAATATGCAATTTTCCAATATATGTTGAAACGTATGTGTGTGTTATACTAAAGTTGTCAAAAATGTGACTGTTTAATTACTAAGGAACCACCAACAATAATACTTGAACTGTTATGTAAAAAATGATCATTTAATTTACTAGTGTAATTGCCTAAGTATAATTTTTCTTAATTGATCTTTTTTGGTAGCATCCATATGTATATGGAGTGTTGGTGTTTGAAGCCATAGCTACATTTATCGGACAAGTCTCTGTTCTATCCCTCATTGCGCTTTTTGGCGCAGCCACAACCGCTATGGTAAAACTACTTTCACTATTATTTTCACCAAGTATCGATCATAGCTCAGAACTAGCACTGCAGTTATTTAAGACCTTTGGTCTAGTGGTTTTGGACTCTGTTTCTGGTCCTTGGGTGCTAATCCCATTTTGTCTTAATAGAAGTTTATATATATATATATATATATATATATATATATATATATATATATATTTTAGATATCTGTCTAGTTTATTCGATTTTCTAAAAAATATATTCTAGAATATCTTGAATCTTGTTATAGAGTAACGGAACATATTAGTTTAATACTTCTTTTGTAGAAATAATGTGAATTAATCTTTTGTTTTGGGTGAGTAGATAACGACGGCGAGAAAAGCGGTAACGCTTCTATTGTCCTACTTGATATTCACGAAGCCTTTAAACGAACAGCACGGCACGGGATTGTTACTTATCTCTATGGGCATTATCCTCAAGATGGTTCCGGATCCAAATCCAAACCCAAAATCTTCGGGCTCGGGTCAGATACCCAGGAAGTTGGAACGGGTTAAGTTTGACAAGGAAGGCGATGAAGAGAGTCGGCCTTTGGTCTAATAACTAAACGACGAGATAAATGTTTTAAAATTCAATTCTTGGTTCGTTTCACGTTTTTTTTTTTTAATATATTTGTGTTGTTAGAAAGTAGATTTTTCTTATTACTTTGTACTTTGTAGTTTAGATCGAGACGTTTATTTGGCAATTCAATTTTAAACATTATCAATAAATACAAATGCAAAGAAAAATATTTGTTTTTTTTCATTACATTTGGGTGCTTTTAATATTGAACATTGTCGATTTGAACAATACTAGGAGTTAGGAGTGAACCTTTGTTCACCTCCTCTTTCTAAGTTTAATAACTGGTTCTCCAGATTGGGTACAGAAAGAGGAAGTGGACTCTAGGAGTGAATTATGGAGCTAAAAATGTTATTAAAATAACATTTTCAACAAATTATTCGTTCAGCGTCTGTAGTCCAACGGTTAGGATAATTGCCTTCCAAGCAATAGACCCGGGTTCGACTCCCGGCAGACGCAATTTTTTTGAACTTTTTAAATGAATCATATCTAGCAATAACTTTTCTATAGAAAGAAACCAAAACCACACTCTATTTCCGGATGTTTATACAGTTGACGCCAGTTTCCATAGAAATGATTTTTACTACAAAACAAAGACAATGCAGGAACAAAATTAAATGTTTACATACAATATTTTACTGATAAGAGTCGTCTTCTTCTCCTTCTTCTTGTTCTAGCAGACGAGAGACAATCTGAGGGATGGAGCCGTGGGAATATGCGTGCAAGATGCCCATCTGATTATCGACTCCGTGACTGCAACATCCACCACCAACTGGTCTAGCTCGCCTAGTCCTATCGTCCGGTTCCTTTTGCTGTGCAGACCTGACATTCTTGACCAGTTCCCTCTTTCCCTTCTTGTCTCTGACTTTCCTCCTGCTTCTGTCTGATTCTCCCCTGCTTCCTCCCGCCTCTCTAGTTGTGAAGAAGAATCTAATGAAGGTAGTAGTCTCTTTGGGCATGAGTCTGTCAAAATGGGACACATACTATTCGATCAAAAACTAGATTTCCGGATAGAACACCAAGAAAGAAGATGATACTTATGCAAACTCAATTAATATCAACAGATCTAGATATCAATTCTGCTAAAATTTACTTTTTTGCTAATTTTAGAAAGTATATGACTATATATAGCAATCATCAAGTCACAACATTTTTAGACAAGGAAGAGTGAAATTGGTACCTCGAAGTTTTCCATTTGTTTCAGTAACGTCGTTGTTCTGTGTCATCGTTGGGCCTGGACTAAAAAAGGTAAAGCTTGGCATAGAGGGAATTCCAGTTGATGAGAAGCCAGCTGAGGTTGATTCCACTTGTTTCCCATCAAAAGAAAACCCACCAAAGCCGGAATTTGACAGAGTGTTATCCGCAGGCAAGAAAGACGAGAATGATGATTTACAACAGTTATCTGTTGATTGCTCCAACTGCCCCATGCTAAAGCTATAGTCTTGCTCCCGAGAAATGTATTGCATGGAGAAAGAACATCCGCCATTCTCCAATCCTTCACAGCCAAACCCATCTTGATCATACTGTTCTTGACCTGATTCAGATAACTGCTCCATCCAAGAGTGAGCTGCAAACAAATCATCACTTCATTAAAACTTTCCAAGCCTTACATTCCAACAAATTATCATTTCAAAAAGACTCTTGTATGACATACCTAGAACATCATCAGCTGATAATCTTTGGGAAGGATCAACACAAAGCATCCCACAGATCAAATCCTTGGCATATGAAGTTATATGGTCCCACGGCTCTGCAGAAAATTTCAAATCTGCAGCCCTGACAGCATCAAAAATCTTTGACTTAGTCTTTCCCCAAAAGGGAGGCACTCCACTGAGAAGAATGTACAAAATAACCCCTGCACTCCATACATCAGCAGCTTGGTTATATCCCCCTGATAATACTTCCGGGGCTATGTAAAACGGACTACCAACTGTTCCATTCAACTTTTCGCCTGCTCATAACAAAACCATATCTTAGAACACAATGTCCATAAAAATTTCTGGATTTGATTACTTTAAAGAAGACAGTGTCATCTATCTTACCGGGCTTTATATAGGTTGCCAGACCAAAATCAGCCAATTTGATAGGAGATGAAGAAGACATTGTGGCCATAAGAATATTTTCGGGTTTCAAATCTCTGTGGACAATACCACTATCATGGCAAAACTTGACCACTTGCATCAAATGCTTGAAGAGCACCCTAGCACGAAACTCCGAATACCTTCCATATTTCTCGAGCTTGTGAAAAAGCTCACCGCCTGCACATAGTTCCATCACAAGATGCACAGAATCTTCCTCCTCATAAACAGCTTTGAGATTCACCACGTTCGGGTGACTAGCTAATTTGGCCATAATCGCAATCTCGAGTTTGATACTCTTCATGTCGTCTTGTGTTACGAGTCTGTCTTTAGAGATAGACTTGCAAGCAAGCCTCTCTCCTGTTAACTTATCAGAACATACTCTTATCACACCAAACTGACCCCAACCTAACTGTTCCCCAAGCACATATCGATCTTTTAAGTTGGAAACATTCACCGGGTTTAGAATGGTTTCTTTAAGGCTTGCGACTTTATAGCAATTGCAGAATTCAAATAAAAGCGGGCTTGTATTCTCCTTATCAGCTATGTCCATACCCATATACACTTAAATGTGTTCGCCGATCAAAAAACCTCTCGAAAACCTAACTTCCGCTAGCAAGTTACAATCTTACAGCTATATTCTGCCTAATCCAACAGGTGAATCTTCTCTTCCTTGAAATAAACTCCCTACAGAAACTGCATTCTCTCCTTTGGATCCTCCGATCTGTAAAGATTTAAGACCTAAAACTCAGATTTAAGCACTGATTCAGAAAGTAACAGCAACTGAAAAGTAGAAAGAACAAAAATCTAGCTTTGATGAAAAATTGAAAACCTAAACCAAAACCCTTAAATCAAATTCGCTATGGAGGTCAAGGAACTAACTCACATCACAAAATTCGATTGAGACCCAACTGAAGATTTCGAGCTCAAAATCCTAAAGAAAACGCAAAACCCTCGAATTGGATCATTGAAATGCATCCAGATCTCGACTTAATAAGCTAGACAGCCTTAAATTTAGCAACAAAAAAAAAAAAACTTGCAGAAATCTAGATAAGAACAACAACACCATAAAGTTCGCCAACTGCTTCAACTTGAAAGGTAAAAAACCCATATCAATCCAACGAAAAAGATGAGTTTTTGCCTAAGAGAAAATCATGAAGAGATTGAAAAGTTTCTGGAAATAAGTACCTGAGTCCCGTCGAAAAGCAAACAACAGCTATAGGTTGCAACGAAGAGACCAGACCCAGTCCTCTAGCTCTCTCTCTTCTCTCTTCTCTCTTCTTCTCTTTCAAATCAAATGCCGTGTCAACTGGTTACCGGGAGAACCAGTTTCATGATTTCTTACTTACCAAGAATTTTTTAATTACAATTTAGACCACTACTTTTTCTCTAATTCTACTTATTTCCTCCATACTTTTCGATTTTAGCTTTAGACCATTCGCGACGCGAGAAGCCATTTTATCCACGAATATTGGAACTTACAGAAAAAAAAAAAAAAAACTTAAAACTGTGGTAGAGACAAACCTATATTAAAACCTAATATAAGAAATTTGTTGATGAAAATGTTTCTACCTTACTTTTTATGATACACCATTTATTTTGTTCTCTGTGCTACTGATTGTCTTTAACATAATTTGATACATTAGAATAGTATACTAATTATCTAAATAATTGATTGTAGTATATATTAGTAGAAATTTTTTTTTTTTGCATTTATTTTATATGATCGATGCTTATTTTGTAAGAAAATATATTTTGTAAGTACAAATTGTAAAAATCAATTTTGAAAGAGTAAGTAAACTAGTTTTAAAAATTATTCGATCTTTTGGATTTGTTTTTAAGGAAAATAGGAAACTAAAATCTTTTTTTTTTCTTTTTTGTGAAATTGTGTTTGTCCTAAAGAGCTCTCGCCTCTGGTCCATCTCCTAAGTTGCTGTCAAGCCTTGACCGGCGCGTGGCGGCTCTTTTAGAGTCGGCGTCGGTTACACTTTGTATTTTTCTGCTTAGTTTTCTCTATCTTGTCTTTATTTTCTGGGCGGTGTTTGTGTAGTGGTCTTAGATTTGTTTCAAGCTTGGAGATTTTGAGTCTTAGATCTAGTAAGGTGGTGGTTTGGTTTTCAGTTGTGCCAGATTTACTAAGTGATAGTGGGATCTGGTCGTCGTTTTCTGTTCTAGGTTATTGGTGTGGAGTTCCGGTTAGGCTTTGCCTTCTTCTCTGGCTTTTTGCACTGAGGATCTGTGATAGTAGAGGCTTTTCTTGCTTCAGGCGGTGTTTCCTTTCTCTTTCTTCGGTTTGTGGTATCTCTGTGGTTGGGCTCTTCTGGTTCTCGATCTGTTAGAAGTCGGCTGAACCGATGTTTTTCTTCCCGGTGAGATTTTGGAGGCGTCGGACTCGTGGGTCAATGGTGTGGCTGAGGCTACGAACGCCTTCGTTGTCGTGTCTTCTTCCTTGGGTTTCTTTTCTCTTGTTGTTCCCTTGGGTTCTAGGCCTAAACAAATCTTTCATCCTTAGTTTTTTTTGTTTTGTCCCTCCTTTCCACTAAAGTTATCTTGGCTTTGGGTGGTTGGAGCTTTTGGCTGGAAGTGTTTCCTTTATTGGATCGAGTTTGATGAGCCCTTTGTTGTTTGGTCATTTAAACTCGTAGCCTCTGTTATGTTTGTTGTCGCCTTTGGAGTCACATCGTTTTCGATCAGATTCCCCTCTCGGTTCGCTGGGTTTAGTTTCTACGGTGTTGTTCGTAGTCGCTTCTTGTCTCTACGTTTCAGATTGGATTGTGTATGATTTTTCTTTCAGGTTTCTAGCGAGATTTCGAAGTAGTTGCAGACTTGACCGCATCCAGAAGCTAGTTTTAAGCACTTGCTTGGGATTTTCTTATCGGGTTGTGAAACTTTGGTTCTTCATTTGGAGTGGTACCCTTAAATCGCTATAGGAGGTCTTCGTTACCGTAGGTTCGTTTGGCATAATCTCCTCGGTAATTTGCTATCAAAAGACAGGTCAGATTTTCAGATGGTTTTAGAGCTTATGTATCTGCAGTTTTAGGTTTTTCTACCTTACTTGGTTCGATTGAGGTTTATGCGTTCCCTTAGTTTTGTTTTTTTAGGTATGCAATAATGGTTTTCGAATCCTTGGATGATTTCTTATGTTGTTTTGAAGATTCTCATCTGTTTAGTTTTATTTGCGGATGTTATAATCCTTTTTTTATTTTATTTTTGTAGGTGTGATGGTGTTTGTATTTTCTTGACACTCATTTTTTTAATTTTTTAGCGATAACTTTGGTGTTTATAATTTGAACTTTTCTTATCAATAAAATTTGAGATGAAAAAAAAAAATTAGGAAAACTATCCAACGGCAAGAAACATGGGACCCATACCAACAAGCTTTTAATAGTTCGTGACGATAATTAGCCATCACTCTTTAAAGTATGCCACGTGTAAATCTACTAACCATACGAACCAAGCGGGACCCAGATGTCTTATTTTCTCTATTTTCTGTTGCTTCGCTGTCTGAGACCTTGAGTTAACTAATTGAATTTTACTTTTAATTTTATATTAACCTAATAATATCATTTGTGGTAACTTAATCATTAGAGTTGGTTGATTTGTCTATGCTTTAGAGACCCAAAGAGAACTCTACCTGTATAATTCATGCTAATGAGCTGTACGAGCATAGTGTACTCCACTATATATATTTTTTATCGATTTGTAGTTTTTGGTTCGTTGACTTGCTACAGAATTCCTATTCTCGGACTTATGATTCTAGTTTAAAAACCATGTTTGCAGTCTATGCAGATACTTATTTGGTTTTAAAATTACATTATAATAAAAAATAATAGATATGCATTATGTAAATTATTGGTCAACCATTGATCTGTAACAAAAGTTCTATTATAAACTGCCTAACTAAGATTCCTATGACAGGTAGTTGCATTTAAATTTGGAATAATTTAATAGTTTTGTGCATTTCTAATTTTTCATGGGTAGAGATAAAAAATGTATTGTTGACGAAATAAAAAAAATAACCCGTTGTCAAGAAACAAAAAAGACAAAAGAAAAATAAAAAGAAAAAAAGGAAAAAAATGGGTAAAGAAAATGTATGATCGGGGTTTTTAGCCCGTTTTCTTTGATAATTAAATCGACACTGCGCAAAGATTTTGGGCCGTTTGGCCCATATTTTCATACATTTGACACAGTTTATTCAAAAAGGAAAGTAAACTGTGCAAAATATGGAACACACATAAAATGTAGAATTCTACTAGATCCTCTGTTACTCTGTAGAGTAGTTAATGACACGACCTTATAATAATTCATGTGCTACATGATGTCTTACCAATCCTCTATATTGACTGCTTCAACATTGTTGTTTATATCTCCAAAAAAGTTATCATAGAGAGTATAGATATACATAGTAGACAAGTGTATTTGTATCTATGCCTAATTAAAGATCTAAGTACACTATAAGGAAGATGCGAAAATCTACTGATTGTTAAAATCTAAAGGATAAAAGCCTAAAAATACACGAACTAGACTACCCAAATCTAAAAAATACACAAACTAAAAAAATACTACATAAACTAAAAAGTACTACACAAACTTATTTAATACACCAATTCATATAAAATATTATATAAAATACACAAACTAGAAATTTACTATTTTTAACAAAAATTTGCTTTAACGGAGTGAAAATCTTTCTTTAAAAATAAATATTTTTTATTGAACGAAATTTGGAAATTCAATCAGCTCTAAATATTATGGTGTATAGAAACCCTTATTTTTACATTTTTGTATAAAAGGGGAAGAGATCAACGAAACCCCATAAGAACGTATAATTGTTGTATCTCTTCAGAGCTCTGCACTTATGAGGTAATTTGGGTTTATTGGGTTTTGGTGGAGTTTGAAATTTGCTATTTAATAAATTTTACATGGTGATTTTTGTTGCGTTAACATAAAAAATTCTGCATAATATTACGACAATTGTCAACCATTTGTGTTTTGTATTTGAATTGACAGTGATCCTGAGAATGTACACGTAAAGCTAAAGGTGAATTGGAATGGATCCTTCGTAGAAGACTGTGGTCGGCTAAATTACGTCGGTGGTAAAGTTCATCTTTCTACGGTAGATCCTGATTATTAAGTTGGTTTTACTTTGGTGATATATTAAAAGAGTTGAATGTAGATCTTCCAGTTCACAAGGTTTGGTATAAGTTAACTCATGAAGAATTAGAGAATAGGAAGTTACTAGAATGGGGAGAAAATTTAGATGCTAATATCATAGAGATGTGTGTTTTGGCAATGGATTCAAAAGAGCTAGATGTGTATATTGAAGAAGATGATGGAAGTGGTGTACAAGAGGCTGATTTTGGTGTAGGAAAAACTGGGTTTGGTATAGAAGATGCTGAGATACATATACAAGTAGCTTCAACTGGTGTGAAGAATGATAACAGTGAGAATTATGAGAGTGTCGACATGATTCGCGGTGGAAATGGTGAAGACAAACTTGCTCGATGGTTTCTTGAGAACTCATCTGATAAACATACTCATGTTGAAGGTGTAGAGGATAATGGTAATTGGAGTTGTGATGATCAAATTAATGATGATGAAGTACTTCCTAATACACCTATACAAAGCTCCGATGATGAGGAAGACTGTGTGGAAAATCTGTTTAAGAGGAAAAGCAACTTTAAGCAATGGGAGCTTCATTTAGGCCAAATATTCAATGATGTGCAAGCATTCAAAGATGCTTTAGTGATCTATGTGTTGAATGAGCAACAAAATATCAAACTCTGTCGATGGGAAAAGGAGAAACATGAAGCTATTTGTTGTGGTGAAGGATGTCGTTGGAGAATTTACTGCGCATTGGAAAGACCTTTGAACAAATGGCAAGTCAAAGTTTACAATGATATCCACACATGTGTCAACACTGGGCACTGTAAGATGATAAAAATTCCAATCATTGCAAGGTTATGGCTTGAACGTCTCCGGAAAAAACCTGATATTAGCGCATGAGAAATAGAAGAGGAGATGTTGTCTGAGCATAACATCCATGTTTCCGAGGATCAATGTCAAAAAGCAAAGACAAAAGTGCTAGAAGCCATTAGAGATGACTTACATGAACAATTCTCCCGCCTTTGGGATTATGAGTTTGAATTATGTAGGTCTAATAAGGGGACAACTGCAGAGATACAAACTATCCACAGTGGTGGTGAACATCAATTTAACCGATTTTATGTATGTTTTGATGCACTTCGGAAATCTTGGTTAAAAACTTGTCGACCGATCATTGGATTAGATGGATGCTTTCTCAAATGGGCTATAAAAGGTGAAATATTATCGGCTGTTGGAAGAGATGGAAATAACGGAATCTACCCAATAGCTTGGGCTGTTGTTCAAGTAGAGAACAATGAAAATTGGTTATGGTTTGTGAAGAAACTAAAAATTGATCTGGGTTTAAAAGATGGCAGTGGTATAAGATGATTGCTGAATTTTTCTTCTGTAACAGGGACTAGTAGCAGCTGTTCACGAAGAATTGCCACAATCAGAGCATCGTTTGTGCGCACGTCACATTTACGCAAATTGGCAAAAAACGTACAAAATGGCTTCTCTTAAACCATTGTTTTGGAGTGTAGCTAGAAGCTATAATGCTAAAGAGTATGAAGCTAGTTTGGCTACAATTGAGGAAGTTGACGTTGCTGCATATGAAGCATTAATTGGTACAGATACTCATGCTTGGTCTCGGGCATTCTTTAAGTTTGGAACAAATTGTGTAGACGTTCACAACAATTCGACAGAATCTTTCAATAAAACCATCAAGAAAGCAAGAAGTAAACCATTGGTGGAAATGTTAGAGGAGGTGAGACAACAAATTATGACTCGAATTGTACAGAGATCCAAAAAGGCTGAACGGTACAAAGGATTTTTCACGCGTAGAGCTCACAAAGAGTTAGAGAAACTACGCAAGTCAGCTCGATTTTGCACTGTTTATCCTAGTACTGATGGAAAGTTTGAAGTTATTGATTTTGGTGATAGTTATGCAGTGGATATTACAGCAAATACATGTGGTTGTCGAAGATGGCAGTTAACTGGAGTCCCATGTCACCATGCGATTGCTGTGATACACAAGAATAAATTTTATGTGAAAGACTATGTGGCTGATTGTTTCAAGACATCGGTATGGCGTGAGACATACAAACACTCCATTGAACCTGCCAATGGAATGAAGTTGTGGAGAAGAAGTGGTAAACCTTTCATTTTTGCACCTCCAGTTAGGAACATGCCCGGAAGACGTAAGAAATATAATAGAATTAAAAACTCACACGAGTCTTCATCCAAGAAATATCGTCTAACTCGAGAGGGGCGGGTCATGAGGTGTTCTTTATGTCGATAAGAAAGACACAGAGCTAACAAGTGCACAAATGCTCCTAATATATAATACGGTCCTCCTAACCGGAGGAGTAGGCCGAGAAAAACAATGGTAACATCTACACTCTACTCTCAATTTCACATATCATAATAACATTCAGTTGGTTTTTTTTATAACCTTTTAGGATCTGGACTCAAGTTCTTCATCACAAGTTGTGCTGGCTTCACTTCAGGGTGAAGGTTCTACTCAAGCAAGATCATTATCTCAATCAACTCAAACAAATGTTCCACGTACACTTGAGAGTCGGAAAAGAGCAGCATCTCAACCCACAGTTCAATCAAACAGCAGTTGATCTTCTTCTTTAATTTTGTTTCAAACTGATTAGTTGAAGTATGAATTTTTGAGGTGGAAGAATTTTGATAAGAGATTGAATCGATGCTGCTATGTTAGTTACGTGACTTTGATATTTCTCTCTTCTTATAACTTTTTTTTGTCGTTTTGTTATCGGAAAGAGACAAAATAGAGTTTTTTTTTTAATAACATGTTATTAACAGAGTTATTTAATTCTCCGTTAAGAATTTATTTGTTGAAAGGGAAAATGATCAGTTTGTGTATTTATTGGAATATTTTATAAGTTTGTGCATTAATTTGAAAAAATTAAAGTTTATGTAGTACTTTTTTAGTTTGTGTATTTTTTGGATTTGGGTAGTCCAGTTCGTGTATTTTTAGGCTTTTATCCCAAAACCTAAATAAGTTTCAGTTTTTAACGAATCCGAATTTGAATGCTAATAAGAGTTGATCATCTGCACATTACATTAAATTGTCAAAATCATTTACGCTGATGATCAGTAAGGCTAATTTTGTTAAGTCTTAAATGCTATTTTTCGTTTCATTTATAGGAAACCATGCTCATTATTTCCACCTAACATATTGGGCTTATTAGAGCATGAGCAATGCAGGCTCTTAAATGGGTATCTTAGATATTTTAGTAATTAAAATAAAGATTAAAATTAAATTTTCTTAAGAACCATTTCTTATTAGGGAAACTTAAGATTCGATGCTTAATGTGTTTCTCCCAAAACTTTTCCAAAACTCTCCCAAATCAAAATCTCAATCACCGCATCAGAATTTCGATGACCACCGCCTCGTCACCTGCTCTCCTCCGTGATTAGAGACGCAAACCTTTCCAGCCAATCTCTGAAACCCAGTTTCCCGAGTAGCGTAAACCCTAGTGACTGCAACTATGGTCTAGATTCAACTGATCGTTTCGTCGTTTATCGGGTATTTCCAGTTTCCGATTCTCCACTAGAAAGTTTCAATTTTGCTTCCTGTGGTTAACTTCAATGACAAATCGCCGTTGAATTTTCTGTTTACGAAGACTTGAATTTAGAAATCCATTTATTCAATGGCACTTGAATTTTTTCTGGATTGATGTTCAATTTGTCTAATTTCAAAGCTTTGTTGATGCGCTGATTGATAACAATATTGTCCTTGTTGTTGCCTTTTCTATGAATTTGTGAGTTTATGTATATAAATTGATCTTTGAAAATGTTCTCACAAAGTATATGTAAATATTGAAACTTCCTTGAGATCTGTCATTGATCTTGTTTTTAGCTTAGTATTGCTCACTTAGATAGATTGATTGGTTTGACAAAGAGCTTTTATTTATCTTGTATTGAAGAAAGAGGTGACACTTTGGTGGAGGGAGAGTATTTGTGAAACAGAAAACGAAGTCGATGGATTTAGATTTTGATGATCAACCCTCGGATCAAGCTGCACCTTCAGGTAATTCTGGTTTTATTTTGTCCATTTTGATTAGTTTTCATGAATTTTCAATGGAGGTCAAACTCTGAGTGAGTAGAGTAAAGTATTATCAGTACCTTTTTTTCTTTTCTTTTTTTTCATCTGCATTACCGATTTTCTTGTTCTTGCAAGAAGCATTGGATCGGATTCTAAAGGTAAAAGTATTTATGCTTTGTCTTTTCCTTTTTTTTTCGTGGGAATCGACAATGCATGAATCATATAAAGACCAGTTTTTGATCTAGACATGATATTCTTTGATTGTAATCACAGTTTTGATATCTGCTTTTATAATTACTCTTATGTAGATTTTGCTCAAGAGGGGAAAAGAAAGAGCGAAGAAGAAGAAAAGCATTGAGGAATCAAGTGGAGAAAGAGATTTGTAGAAGACATATTTCAAGAGAAGGGATAGGATGTGTGTGGGTGTTTATGAGCATGTTTGATTTCAGGAATGGTGGATCTAACCACAAGCTTTTGATAGATAAGAAACGTGGAAGCAAAAGAATCATAGGTTATTTTTTTTTCTTTCCTTTTAATAAAATATGTCTGTAACAAAAAAAAAAAGATTCTCACTTTATTGTTTTGATGAAACAACGCAGGTATCAGTGGAATGTTTGAGACTAAGGTTGAGAAGCAGCTTACCTGTGACTGTAACTGTGCCTGTGAGGTCTTTGTTGGATTTTAGAATCAAACTTGTTTTTTTTTTTAAATGGTGTAAGGGAATAAAAAACTGATGAAGATTGTTTGTGTTGTTGTCTCAGGAGAGTGAAGCTCAACATGACTCTGATCCTGATCCAGATGCATTGTCGTCTAACATGAGTCAAAACTGAAAGCAGTCCTAGAATGACCTTGGCACTTGGTCATCAGATATCCGAGAAACCAATGATTCAGCAGTGCAGCTATTATGATTACTCTCCGCTACTTGGACTGGATTCAAACAGTCATGAAGAAACAGAATCTACAGGCAATATGCCGATTCCTGAAGGTGATTCTTTTTCTTCTTTTCATTTGATTTGATTCTTTCTCAACCTTGGCGGGTTTTTGAATTGTCAAAAGTGTACTAACTGCTTTTCATGAATAATCAGTAGGCATTTCAGACACTGGGATGGAAGAGGAAGAGAAGACTGTTCTAGATTCGTTGTCTGAAGCAATTAGCTCTTCCAATATCCAAACAGCTCCAGGTTCTAACTGTTGATTCATATTTAACTTCATAACAGTACACTCAATAACTAGCTTCCGTATTTATTACTTGGTTGGGTTTAGGAATATGGTTGAGGTTGTGATGAATGGCTGTGATCATTTGTTAATGTGTGTTTAGTAATAAATGTGATGAATAAGTTAGATACATGTCAAGTACTGCTTCCTTTCACCATTTAAACCCACCTCTTCTTCTTTTTCTTCTTATTCTCTTATTCTCTGAAATCACAGAGAACATTTTACTCTCTTTTTCTTCTTATTCTCTTTCTGCTCATCTCGGAAAACAGAACATTATTCCTCTTTCTGATCAGCTTCTTCATCAAGCTTCTTCATCAATCTTTTCCCATGTGTTAAACACATTTGCTCAAGTTTGTTTCTTATCCTTTTCTACACCATTACCTTATGAATCCATTTAGTCATGCCCCTAATTTCGTTGACCTGTTGTCCAGTCAAGATGATCCCCAAACCTACTCTACTGTAAACCCTACTATACAACTTGGAGCATCCCAAGTCCCTATGTTTAGTACTCAATGCACTGAAGATTCAAGCTTTGGTGAAGACACGCCTGGAGAGCGTAGAGAAAGGAACAAATGGAATCCACCAGATGATCTACTGCTCGTCAGTGCATGGCTAAACACGAGCAAAGATCTCGTGGTGTGCAACGAGCAAAAGTTAGGGGCTTTCTGGAAACGAGTTGCAGACTATTTTTCATCTTATGCTAAGGTTGGTGGACGTGTAATCAGAGAGCCAAGTCACTGCAAGAACCGCTGGCAGAAGATTAATGACATTGTTTCCAAGTTTTGTGGATGCTACGAGGCTGCATCAAGGGAGAGAGCAAGTAGTCAGAACGAGGATGATGTTCTGAATCGGGCTTACAAAATCTTCTTCAACAATCACAAGAAGAAATTCAACCTTGAGCATGCTTGGAGAGAGCTTCGTTTTGACCAGAAATGGTGTGAGCTTTCTACTGATGGAAGCTGTAAGAAAAGAAAGGTTGATGATGGTGCACAATCATCAACCTCTCTTGCTGATGAAGCAACCAAACGTCCTCCTGGTGTTAAAGCCGCTAAAAGCAGAGGAAAGAAGAGTGTGGGTGAAGGCAAAGATATTTTGGAGTTTCGAACCATTTGGGAGATTAAGGAGAAAGACTTGGCTATGAAAAATACACTGGCGAATAAGAGTATACTCAAGAGTCTCATTGCTAAAAAAGAACCATTATCCGAGAGTGAACAAGCTCTAAAGGAGAAGCTTATTTCGGACATGTTGGCTAATTAGTAGTATAAGCTTAACCTTATGTTGCTTAACCTTTTGTTGCTTAACCTTATGTTGCTTAACCTTTTGTTGCTTACGCTTTTGTTGTCTTATGTTTAAAGGTTGTTGTCTTATGTTTAAATGTTGATGTTTAAAGGTTCTTGTCTTATGTTTAAATGTTGACCTTGTTATTTTTTCTGTTGTATTCTTTTATCATGGGTTGATGTCTCTCTCTTATTAGATAAAGTTAAAGTAATCAGAGCTTCTCATTGTATTTGATAACTTTTGTAACGTGTTGTGTTTGGTTTTGAATATGAACAGGTGGGTTGTGGTTAATGCTCTTGGTGCTGCCATTGCGGTCCTTGGAACGCTTTTTCCGGTATCAATAGATATGAAGAAACTGGAACTTCAAGTCTCTGACCACGTTTAAGTGTTTGGTTCTTATCTTTTTTTTTTGTTTTTGTTTTTGTTTACAGTTTGTATCATATTACAGATGTTTCAAAGAACCTTGAGGAGTTGCTTGACCTGATGCACATAAACATGTATTTCACTTTAAAGAAAACAAAAAACCAACCCATTAAAGAAACAAGATGGTATAAAACAAAACAGAGCACAAAAAGTCTCAAATAGCTTTTTGTCTTGTAGGAGATTAAATATGTCGGCACAAATAGCTACAAAAAGTCACAAGACTTTGTAATTTAAGAGTCACAAGCCTTTGGAATTTAGAAGTCACAAGGATTTGGAAACAATGTATCTTTTATCTTTTATTGATTTGGAAACAATTTAAAAGTCACAAGACTCTCACATCGTATCTTTTATTGACAATCACAAGATCATCGAAAAAAGTTCTCCTCTCTCTTTATCTTCCTCTTCGTCCATAACAACCTTCTTCCATAACAATCTTCTTCCATAACAAGCTTCTTCCATGGCTTCTTCTTCCCATAATACTGTTGGTGGGTCACTTGATGAAAATTTTGATCAAAAATTTGATCAAATATTCGACCAAAAGCTCGAGAATTTTATCATTGGTAATTCTGATCATCAACAGACGAGGGTGTCCAAGAAAAAAAGAGCTTTTATTGAAAGAAATCGCGAAGAAGGCGACTTGCATTTATGGAACGATTATTTCAGTGATGCGGAAACATACCCTCCTAATTTATTCCGACGACGTTTTAGAATGAACAAACCATTGTTCTTGCGTATTGTTAATCGACTGTCCAATGAAGTTTCATTCTTTAGACAGAAGAAAGATGCTCTCGAAAGATCTGGTCTTTCTGCACTTCAAAAGTGTACAGCAGCAATTCGTCTCTTGGCATATGGTACTGCTGGTGATCACGGTTGTGAGTACCTCGGATCGGTGCAAGTACTGCTCGTTCTTGTTTGGAAAATTTCGTCGAAGGAGTCATAAATATTTTTGGGGATGAGTACCTAAGAAGGCCCACCCCGGAGGACCTTCAACGACTACTTTATATTGGAGAGCTACGTGGATTTCCCGGGATGATAGGAAGCATCGACTGTATGTATTGGGAGTGGAAAAATTGCCCCACCGCTTGGAAAGGGCAATACTCACGTGGTTCTGGAAAGCCCACCATCGTTTTAGAGGCTGTAGCTTCATATGATCTCTGGATATGGCACGCATTTTTGGACCTCCAGGTACGTTAAACGATCTCAATGTGCTTGATCGATCACCCGTATTTGACGATATAATAAAAGGTCAAGCTCCGGTAGTGAATTTCTTTGTAAAGGGAAATCAGTATCAATTAGCATATTATCTCACAGATGGTATTTATCCGAAATGGGCAACTTTTATCCAATCTATTCAACTTCCACAAGGCCCAAAAGCATCTTTATTTGCTGAACGTCAAGAAGCTACCCGAAAAGATGTCGAGCGTGCATTTGGAGTCTTGCAAGCTCGCTTTGCCATTATTAAAAATCCGGCCCTTTTTTGGATAAAGCAAAAATTGGCAAAATTATGAGAGCATGTATCATCCTCCACAATATGATAGTCGAAGACGAACGAGATGGCAACACTCAATTTGATGTATCAGAATTCCAATAAGGGGAAGGAAGCGGAAGTTCACATGTGGATATGACGTATTCTAGCGATATGCCTACAAATCTCGCCAATATGATGGGTGTTCGAACAAGAATTCGTGATAAACAAAGACATCAACAATTAAAATATGATTTGGTTGAGCATATATGGGAAAAATTTGGACATATGCAAGATGCCGACTGAGTGTTCATTTCTGTTTATGATTTCTAAATATATGTTTAAAATGTTTTAATGTCAAGTATGTTTCAAATTTCATTTACTTCAATGTATTTTATGTTGTATTCATAAATAAAATTAAAACTTACAATAAAAAAAATTAAAATTTTTTTTTTTAAGCACCCTTACTAAGAATCCCCCATTGGAGCAATGACTTAAAGTAATTCTTAACAAAAGTGCTTAAATCAACTTTAATAATTAAATATATGCTAAGCAACCCATTAAGCAACTCTTGCATTGATCATGCTCTTATGATCGCACGAGAAAGAAAAAGAGTTGGCGCACTTTAAAAACAACTGTCTATTCATGGTTATATATAATTATAATTCCGTTTTCTGATTTCTTTATTCATGTCCAATAGAGACAGGTTAAATGTCTCAATTTCTAAATTGCATTCCCTATAAGTTTTATCGGTCCATTCAGTTTCTTCTCTCATGAAACTCCATCTAATTTGCATTTTCTTTAAATTACATTTATTTATATATATTTTGGGTTTTTGTTTATCTTCTTCGTAATTTGACACGTGTCCATGGAAATAGACATAGAATCTTGGTGTTGCATTTCCTCAGAATTAGATGGACTCTTGCCTCTAGCCTATATATACTGAAATGGTCGAAAACCTTAAAATTCAACCATAGGTTGTCACAAATCTTTACAAAATAACCCATACCATATACATCTAGATATATATACAAAGTGAAAGAGTTATATTCTAAATCTTGTTTAACTTCAGTTTTATAATAATCCTGATGGATATATTTGGGTCATGGAGTTTGCTTGTTGCTCTTTCTCTTTTCGTACATTCTCCGATTTGTTCTTCTGACAAAGGTAGTTCATATACACATATAAATTCTTATATATGTACATGTTAGTGTTGAGATTTTAACCATTTTATCGCAGCTCCAAACTACTCCTTCATGCGAGACGCGACAGAGAGTCCAACGACGTCGTACTATGACTACATCATCGTCGGTGGCGGGACCGCTGGGTGCCCTCTAGCTGCAACGCTGTCTCAAAACGCTAGCGTTTTGCTACTTGAACGCGGTGGCTCACCGTACAACAACCCAAACATCACGAGGCTCTCAGCCTTTGGAGCCGCTCTCTCTGACCTGTCTGAGGCTTCACCGTCTCAGCGTTTCATATCGGAGGACGGCGTCATTAACGCACGTGCACGAGTTCTCGGCGGCGGAAGCGCTCTCAACGCTGGCTTCTACACTCGTGCCGGCACCAAATACGTTAGGTTAGTACATTATATATACTCTATTAATGCATGCATGTGTATATTTACATATACATTTCACGTATGTTAAATTTTCTTTATTTCTTTATTTATGTCTCTTTCGACTTTATCTAAGGCTATACGTTGTAAGTAAATTATGCGTAGGATTAATTTTTGTCATGCACAATATTTACATAAAATAGGACCACAAATATAAGAACTTATTTAATAGAAAATGGCTATTTTTTACCGTTTCTATCTCATTACACCAAAGTTCTTATAGATAAATATATCTCATTAAATGGAGATAAATATGTATGATCGACCCACTTAGAAAGACATTAATATATGTGGGACAACTAGTAAAATATATAATTATGTGTGTTTGTATATGAAAAGAGCAAATGAAATTTTATAGGGTGTTACATAGTACAAAAGTACTAGATATTTATTTTGTTGTTGTTGCGTTTGGTGCATCAACGTTATAATAATTAATGAATACAAATTGAATTGTTGTTAGGAACATGGGTTGGGACGGAGGGTTAGCGAACGAGTCGTACCGGTGGGTAGAAGCCAAGGTGGCGTTTCAGCCGCCGATGGGGCAGTGGCAAACCGCCGTGAGAGACGGCTTACTTGAGGTTGGGATCGTCCCTAACAACGGTTTCACTTACGATCACATCAATGGCACCAAATTTGGCGGTACTATTTTTGACCGGAACGGCCATAGACACACCGCCGCCGATTTGCTAGAGTACGCCAATCCCAAGGGCATTACCGTCCTTTTGCATGCTACCGTCCACCGAATTTTGTTTCGGACTCCAGGTACTTAATCATAGAATAAAAATACTTTTTTTTTTGTGTGCAAGTACTTATGATCAGCTTAATCCATTACGTTTGTTCTTGATAAAAGAAAAATGATTTGAATTTTTTTCAGTAATTAAGTATTGTTTGTCAATTTTTCTAATTAATTTATCATAATGATTAGCTAACTATCAAATTTTTCAAATAATCACGTTTAAGTTACGACCAAGCCAATAGCCAACGGAGTTGTGTACCGAGACCAGACAGGTCAGGCCCATCGAGCTTACCTAAAGGAAGGCTCATTAAATGAGATCATCGTATCGGCCGGAACCCTAGGCAGCCCACAACTTCTGATGCTAAGCGGCGTTGGCCCATCGGCTCAACTACAGGCCCAAAACATCACGATGGTGATGGACCAACCTCATGTAGGTCAAGGCATGTACGACAATCCTATGAACGCTGTGTTCATCCCTTCTCCGATCCTTGTCGAGGTATCACTCATTGAGGTTGTTGGAATCACCGGCGAAGGAACATACGTTGAAGCCGCCGGTGGCGAGAATTTTGGCGGTGGTGGTAGTGGGTCCTCTACTAAAGACTACTATGCAATGTTTTCACCAAAGGCAACATTAGTAGAGTCAAATTCAATGCCCAAATTGTCATCAGCCCAACCTTTTCAAGGAGGCTTCATTTTAGAGAAAGTAATGGGTCCACTATCCACTGGTCATTTGGAGCTCCGGACCCGAAACCCCAACGATAACCCGGTAGTTACTTTCAACTATTTCCAAAATCCGGACGACCTAAAACGCTGCGTTCGAGGGATCCAAACCATAGAGAGAGTCGTGCAATCCAAGGCATTTGCGAGGTATAAGTACGCTGATATGTCTTTTGAGCATTTGCTTAACCTCACAGCGAGTACTCCGGTCAATCTAAGGCCGCCTCGCAGCGGCCCTGGAGCCTCGTTGCCTCCATCTGCCGAGGAATTTTGCCAGCATACGGTTACAACTATTTGGCATTACCATGGAGGATGTGTTGTGGGTAGAGTGGTCGATGGGGATTATAAAGTTATTGGTATTGACCGGCTTAGAGTCATTGATATGTCGACCGTTGGTTATTGTCCCGGGACAAACCCTCAAGCCACGGTTATGATGCTTGGCAGGTAACAAATAATCGTATAAATTAATTATGTCGATGTTTATAGTTTGACTAACGGCTAAATATTCGTATGCAGGTATATGGGTGTGAAGATCTTGGGAGAAAGACTCACCAAGAAGTAGAGTTTTGAATCGGATCAGGGTTTTGTGAAAACGTTAAAAAATAAAGATGAAATGAATCAATACCTTGTTAATGAATGTTTTTAATAGCTGATTATATATTATTTTTGGTACTTATCGTTGGAGCAACATGCAATGCATACAGAATTACGTATGTTTACTATATGTCACGTTTTGTCCATTTTTCTTTTAAAGAGAAATACACTATATTTCTAAATTTACATAAAATACAAGGTAGTCATTGTGCTTTAATGAATCGAAAGAGTTTTTTTTTTTAACGAAAAAGAAAACAACAGTTGAATGACTTTTTTTAGTTGCTGAATTGAAAAAGAAGATGCCTGGAATTTTATTTGCAATCAATTTTTTTTAACGATACAAAATTTGCAATAAACAATTATATTACAAAACAGAACATACTGACACATGGCTCGGTGTGACGGAATCGAGATCAGAGATTGAGTGATCGGCATTGGCGTGAGAAAAATGCCTCATAACATTATAATTAGATACATACATACATTATACATACATGTTGATGTATAACATAAAGCCGGGCCAATATAATCCCCATAACAAAAGGCCACCGAAACTTCTAAAAATCCAAAGTAAAAAGAAATGGCGCAAAAAAAAAAAAAAAAAAAAAAAAACAGAACAAAAAGAGAGAAACCCGTTTGGGTTTGCATGGTAAAAAAGCGTAATTTCAACGGAAATTGGCGCTGCTCTTGTAAGTAATCCCGGCGTTCCAGTTAGCCGGAGCAACGTTCCAAGCATAGATAGTTTCACCGGTGGTGTAAGAGGTGATCCGGAAAGAGAGAGATTGACCATAGAGAGAGGAAAACGCTTGGTAAGAGGCTCCCCAATTGTGGCTCATGCTTATCCAATTCGTCCGGCTACCTTTCACGGCCATGCTCTTGATGTCTCCGGAACCTCCGACGTTCATGACGAATATGAGAAGCCAATAAGCATTACCTTGGAATTGAAACCTCATACCTCCACTCCTTTGGCATGGCACTCTACGATCAATCACATAACAAAATATATTAGACAATCACTTGAACCAAACAAAAAAAAAAGGGAAGAATTTTTTAAGCTGAAATATTTTAAAGAAAAAGTCAGTCTACTGATTCTTTTTGTTCTTTTAAATAGAATATATTAAATAAAAATATATTTTATAACTATAAAAATACCTTCGGTATGCGACTGGGATGATACCGGCCTTCCAATCAGCGAGTTTCATGAAAGCCGGTTTAGCTAGATCGAAATGGGTTCTAGGAGGATTGCACCAACCACCATCGTTGGAGTCTTGGTACCAATTAGGAGGGCAAAGGTTGGTGGCTGTGACCACCGTTGACGGGTTTCCATAGTAACAATGCGGCGACTTCGAACACGTTATTTGAAAACATTGGCCGCATCCGTAACCATCTTTGAACAACGTCGTGCTAAGCGCCGCCGTGGCCACGCCGTAGCCGCTGTTGAACAAGTTTCCGTACCCACATGCACCACCTGCATATATACATAATGTTATTAATTATGCCATAGCATTGATCGTATGATTTTTTTTCTAATAGTTTTTTGGTAACATTAAAACATTTTTTTGTTAATTTATGGTATATATATGCAAGAGAAGTGAAATGAAAATTTGTACGTACCCATGGTTTCACTAGCGGTCTCGTCGCCGTAGAAAGTGGCGTGAGCATATCTCCATGGCCCTGGTCGATAGTATCCGGCAACGAATTCGCCGGAGATGGCGAAAACGACAAAAACGATAGCGAAGAATTTGTTGAAGCTCCAAGAACTTGAGATTGGACCCATCTTTAGTTTGTTTTCTTTCTTTTTTCCGATGGGTTACCTTAAGGTTTTTTTCTTGCTAGTTTGTTGATGAAGTAATCGAATTAGAAACAATCTTATAGAGGGGCTTTTCAACGATAGTGGTGGTGGCTACGTGAGGGTCATGATCCTTTTTTTTCCTTTTTTATTGGGGACTTTTGTCCGTACTGATTGGGATTTGTTTCATTTCGTTGAATTTTTGCAAAAGAAATATTAAACAAAAATTAGAGGAAACAAGTCAAATTGTTGTTTAAAGGAAGTTTTAGAATATTAGTACAACTTGACGTGCGAGCAGGTTCTTCTATTAAGTGTTTCTTGTACCGACTTTATCCAAATCAGTATACGTGCGTGCGTCTATGTATATATACTAATTTATACAGAAATGTGAATATTTTAATTGGTTTACAATGATTAGCTAAATTGAACCGCAGACAATAATTTTTGTATTGTCGTCTGTCAACTATATATTTACGTAAATAGAAAGAGGCAACATCAAAATAAAAGAAATTGTAAGAAGCAGTATATGATAGTTTTTTCTTTTTCTTTTGATAAAAGCAATATATGTGATAAACATTCTGATCATCTAGCTAAATGTAATGCTCCGACTAATATATTCGACTAAATTGGTCATTTGTTTGTGGTCAAATAGAAAAAACCTTCAATGTCGTTATCATTGTTGGCGTTTAAAAGGCTTTTAATTTATAAAAAAAACGTAATGTTATACATTAATGTCTAAAATAATTCAAATAACGAATTTGTTTTAATTAAATGTTAAAATTTGAATCTACACAATTAAATTAAAATCGTTTTTCTGCCATATCTTGACAGTTAAACAATTTTTAGAGATTTTGGTGTTGCCATGTGAATGTGAAAGACCAATTACAATCACCTACATCGATGACTTCTTGAAGAAAATATTTTTAAAAAATTAAAATCCCAAAATGTTAGGTGTTCATGTCTCTTATTCTTTTTTTTTTTTTTTCCCGAATTCTTATTTTCAAACAAAACGTTTCACAATTAACCTGGTCTTGAATTTGTACCGTCACCACAGCCTCCTAAAATCGGTTTCACAGCCACAACTAACCACAATGTCAGATTACTTGTTCATGGGATCAAAGGCAAATTAAGGCATCAATATGGATGAAGGATCAATCAACGTTGTCTCTGGCGGTGGAGAACAGAGGTATCTTAATTTCTTTCTCTATCTGTTTTTCATATCCCTACTAACCATATACTAAAGAATATTTTTGTCCATGGTTTTCAGAAGTGAAAAAAAAAAGAGATTAAATGGGTCGTTTTATGTACTTATACGATAGATATTGGAGACTCAAACTTATATATATATCGTAGCTTTAACCCGCAAAAAAAAAAAAAAAAAAAAAAATTACAGTACTGTATATCGTAGGAATTGCCTTGAGTTAAAGATCATAGAAAGGCAGAGATGTGAGACCGATTTTGATTGTCATATTACAAAACTTACATGCATTAAAATTTAAGAAAGTAGATGGTTAACTAAGTAATTAGTTTAAAAAAAATTTAAACTTAAAATAATTAAACAAATGCTAAACTTATTAATGATCACGTAATTAAAAAAAAATTCCTTGTAAAACATGGTTAGTGGCAGCGAGTTACTATCCATCAACAAGACAATACAAATTATTTAATACGTAACTGAAATATATAAACTTTATTCTTAGCCACTTTGGTAGTTAAAACCGGACGCTCACTCAATCGAGTTGAACGGTGAACATCAAAGGCTTGTCCGAGAAGAAGGCTTTCAAGTTGGCCACAGTTACCTCTGAGACATTGGTTAAAGACTCAGCCGTCATTGCAGCAGAATGTAGAGACAAGACAACATTTTCAAGATTAAACAGTTCTTGAGGTACTTCAGGTTCGTTATCAAACACATCCAAACCCACTCCCCAGATCACTCCTTTGACAAGACACTTGACCATCTCCTTCTCATCGATAAGCCCGCCTCGGCCAACGTTTATTATATAACCCCATTAGTCCGAAGCGTCTCCATCACCCTTCTGTTCACAATATGGTGTGTTTCATCAGTCAGAGAACAGCAGAGAATGAGAAGATCGTTGTCGGCTGCTATAGAGAGAATATCTGGGTAGTAAACGTATGGTACGCCTGGTTTTGGGCTTCTTGAGTTGTAAGAGATGATGCATCCAAAGGGTTCGAGTCTTTTCGCCACTAGAGAGCCTATGTTACCCAATCCAACTATTCCCACTTTCTTTCTGTCTAACTGCACTACGATTTATAAGAAAGTTTTCATCATCTTTATATATAATATAGACTTTGATATATACTTAATTCTAAAATAACCTAGGATTTTACTTGTATAATGAAAATATTGGAAACAAACCTTTAAGCCAACTGGATAGTCCCAGAGTCTCGTCCACCGACCAGATCGAACGTACCGATCGACGGGGGAAATACGGCGGAGGACGCTTAAGAGCAAACCAACCGCAAGATCCGCCACGTCCTCCCCTTACGCGTCTCCGGCATTCGTGACCACGATTCTTCGACGCCTGCATTCGTCGAGGTCGACATGATCGAAGCCAACGCTGGCGAAAACCACTATCCCGAGAGAAGGGAGGTTGGACATGAATTCAGCGGTCCCGAGGCTGACAACGGCTCTAACTGAGGCGGCGTGAGTAGAGAGGAAGTCTTGGAGTGAGTCTGGCGAGGTGTGGGTGTAGAGAGCGTTGATTCTGTGTCGACTCAGAGGCTCATCTATAAAACCTAGAGCCGGAGGACGGTGAACGAGGACGACCGCAGGCTCCATTTCAGAAACCAATACCTTACCGTCTGTGTCAGTTAAGGATCTCTTTACAGTCATTGAAGAAGAAGAAACAGCTTTCGTTTTTGGGCTGCGATTAAAAGAAGATACGGACGCGAATCTTGATGGGATTTGATATGTGAAAGAGGATGGTTTTGGATTTCTAGCTTGGAGGAGATTGACGTAGGAGGATGTGATCAGAAGAGACATGGTTCTTGGTGATTATAGCTCCGTCAAAGAAGTGGAGATTGAGAGCGACTAGTGAGAATCTAATATTTATATTTTAGTATTTACATAGTTCATAACTAAATTTATAGTAACAACTTAAGGCCTAAAATGGTTAGTTCGTTGTCGAGGCCGAATAGTCTATATATCCTACGCTTAACACTAAATTATTATAAATAGCAAGGGAAAGTGTTTGAAATGGCAGTAAAAATGAAATTTTGCAGATTTAAGAAAATTTATATAATATCTCAAATAAGTTTATTTACAAACATTTGGAGGGACTAGATGGAAATCTATGTAGTATCTCAAATAAGTTTATTTATGTGAAATTAGTCTGGATTTTCGTATGGAATTAGATTCAAACCAGCGGTACACCGCAGGTCAATTATTTTCATATAAAATTGTAGTATTTTTTTTACTGTTTATAAATATTTGTATTTTAAACTTATTATTTTAACTTTCTATATGTAATTTTAACTTGTTAATTTTTTTTCTTTACTGTTTATGAATACTTTTATTTTGTCCATTTAACGTGAGTTCGTCATCGAATTGTAGTGTTTTCATGTAATAATAGAAAATGTATGTTGTTTGATTAAAAGATATGCCAAAATAATCATTTTTTTTATTATCACTGAAACAATTTAGAGCAAATTCTTGAAAACATACATGAAAATATTTGCATAATTTTGGTTAGTTAGTTAACAAAATAATAGAATAATAAATTTTTAATATAATTTATTTTATGTATTTTATATATTTATTTTGCTTTGTATCATACTTCGATCTAAACCCACAAATGGTATAGTAAATCCGATGACATTGCACTAATATGTATTAGGTTCAATGTTAAAATCTGTTATTTATAAATTCTCTATAATCCAGAAAAACAAACCAACAAAATTTACATTGACTTGTGATCAAATATTACTTGCCGAACTAAACAAATTATAAAAAAGCATTTCGTGGGTGGGCAACCCCTGAATATGCAATCAACCAGAACTTGTCGGTTAGACATATTGTTTCAAAGACCAACCTATCGATCAATGCATAGATAGAACGATTTGGATCTCTAATTTTGATCCACAAAATTTAAATTAATATATTTTATTTTAATTTTAAATAATTTAATTTAATTTAGGCTTTCAAAGGAGAATAGATAGTGTATAACCATTTCTAAACAAACATATTAATATATCTTTAACATATTAGTTATTTAAATCAATTATTTTGATGACATAATATTTTTTTTAAAATGTCTATGTAAATTAATAAGAAAGTTTAAATATTTATAATATTTGAGACATATGTGTTATATAATCATTCAAAATTATTTAAAAATAAGATGAAATAAAGCTGATATGAGAATCATAATTCATATTATTAAATCACAATATTAGATAAAAAATCACTGTGTTTGGTTGTAAGGATTGTAGAGAACTAATTAGAAGTTATTTGAATACATGATAACTTATGACATTGAACAAACACACTTTTTCATGGATCGAGTAATATATGTCTGTTTTTAAAAATTGAATCACAATATATACAGAAAAAATTTAAAATTTTATAAACTGTATGTATTATATAATAATTTAAAATAAAATAAAATAAAAGTGAAAGAGGAATCATATTTTCCCAATATATAAGTTTAAATTAGATAGATATATTTTAAGAAATTTGAAATTAGTGTTAGTTTCTATTATATTAATATATAGGTGATTTTTTGGATATAGGAATAAATATATAAGTATTTGGATACATTGATTACTCATTTGTACTTCACTTTTAATAGTATAAAGATTCTCCACTTATATTTAAAACAAGAAAAAATACCATAAAAAACTTCCAACTTGTCAACTTTTTCCAACAAAAACCTCAAACTATTTTTGTTTCCAAAACAAACCTCTAAATATAAATTTTTGTTTACTTAAACCCTCAAGTTTCCAATATTGAGCTCCATCGAAAGTTGACTGATGGTTAATGACAACTCTCGCTAACACAGTAAACGCATTTTAACTATTGTTAACTCCGTCAATTTCAAATAAAAACCTAGATTAAGAATCCCAATATATTGAGCATGATTGAGGATTAACTGATGGTCAACGACAACTCTTATTAACACAGTAAACACTTGTTAACTATTTGTTAATTCCATCAATTTTGAATAAAAGCCCTAGATGAAGAAATCGAGTTTCTATAGTAGTAAATTTATTTTTTTCCTTAGCAAATCATAACGAAAAACACATGAAAAAGACTAATAGAATTATCAAATAGTTAACGGGAGTTGTCATAGACCGCGAGTCAACTCTCGATGGGGCTCAATATTGGGAACTTGAGGGTTCAAGTAAGCAAAACTTTATAATTAGGGTAGGTAGTAGGTACTAGTGGGAGTGAGAGATTTGTCTTTGATCGGTTCGAGTTGCCTGTCACGTAGAAATCGACTAAACCTTTTTTTTTGTTTTTTTGAAATCGACTGATTTACTTCTTATATGATTCATTAGAAGCGGTTTTGAGATAGGCTAATGTTTTGCGTATTATGTGTTAAGAGACTGAAGACCGTAATGTGGATAGTGGTCGTTCGTTAGATGAGTTTGGAGAAATCAACAAAACATGCTAACTCTTTCACTAGCTAGCTTTTCTCGAGAAAAATCTTTTAAGTTTTCAGTTTTTCGAAATAGAGAGCAAACAATATCAAATTATCGCATGCATGTGGTGTACTCTTTTTTAATGTAATATCTATAACCATTTATACGATTGTACAATTCAATTCTTTTTTTCTTTCTCACGTTCATATACGACGACAACTCAATTATTCACATAGTATTAGTAGATCTCATCAAGATGTCTCGATTTGGATTCGAAATCTAAATTTAAAGAGAGAAAATAGAGCTAGCATAAGACATATAACTGCTCAAAATGTCATCATGTGGCTTAGAAACATTTTTTTTTTTTTTTTAGAAACTTAAAAGTTAATATTTTAAACAATTACTGATTAGTAAATGAAAGATGTGATTTTGACAAATATAACATACATTCATTACTTGCATATGATTCACAAATTTACTCACACAGGAAAGCTAATGCATGTGGTATATGATGCATTCCAATGATCAACAATACATGACTTTAGTAGACTGATTATGTATCAGCCAGTTTGATTAAACCGGATGCTCTTCTCAATCCAATTGAACCGGGGAAATCAAAGGCTGGTTCGAGAAAAACGCCTTCAAGTTAGCCAAAGCAACCTCTGCAACATTGTTAACAGACTCGGCGTAGCCATAGCAGCATGTGGAGACAACACAACATTATCCAAACCAAACAACACCTCAGGAACTTCTGGTTCATCCTCAAACACATCACACCTTCAATCAGACACTTGACCATCTCCTTCTCATCAATCAACTTCCATCGTCCCACATTGATTATAACACCATCCTTACCAAGCGACTCCATCACTTCTCTGTTCACAATGTGGTGCGTTTGGTCTGTCAGAGAGCAACAGAGGACGAGAACATCGTTGTTGGCTGCTAAAGAGAGAATGTCAGAGTAGTATTGATATGGACTGCTCTGTTTCTGACTTCTTGAGTTGTAAGAGATAATGCAACCAAAGGGTTCAAGTCTTTTGGCAATAAAGGATCCAATACTACCTAATCCAACTATCCCAACTCGCTTTCCACTGACCTTCAACAAGACAGATGAATCATTACTAAACATAACAAAACCCACAGAAAAAAGTTTTCATCTTTTCAACATATTTTCTCCAATTCAAACGAAACAGAGAGAAATAAAATGGCTTTATTCAAGGATTTTGAACAAACCTTGGAGCCTAGTTGAAAATCCCCCAGATTCTCCCACCTACCAGACCGGACGTAACGATCGGCGGCGGGAATACGACGGAGGACGCTTATAAGCAAGCCGACGGCGAGATCGGCCACGTCATCAGAAAACGCATTGCCAGCGTTCGTGACAGCGATGCCACGACGCTTGCACTCAGCGGGATCGACGTGATCGACGCCGACGCTGGTGCAGACGAGAATCTGGAGAGAAGGAAGGTGGGAGATGAGTTCAGAGGTTATTGAAAGTCTACCGACGCTGACGATGGCTCTGATTGAGGCGGCGTGACGGGAGAGGAAGATCGGGAGTGGTTCCGATAAGGTGTCAGTGTTGAGAATCCGGAAGTCACGACTCAGATTCTCGTCAAAATAATTGAATGACGGTAGCCGGTGAAGGACGACAAGCGGAGGATCTGAGGATTCCGACATTGATGATGTCATCTGAGTCTCCTCCACTCAGCTTTAGTTGTACTAACCCCAACAATGTATTAGTATTAGTCAACTTAAGTTACGCAAAATAATAATTAACTGTAATAAGAGGTGCTTATGATTTTCGTAATAAGACTGTTAGGTAACATGGTAATAAGACTGTTAGGTGCTTGTGATTATTTTTCTCGCTATTTTACCATTATTTCTAAATATTCTTATATGATGTTTATCGTTTGTGATTACTGTTTAATTAATTTTTAAATCATTTACGTCCAGTGGCGGAACTAGAAATTTTATATTTGTGAGTGTCAAAAATGTAAGAAATTTATTTTATGGGAGTCAATAAAGCAATTAAGTTGATTTTATTTTAGAAATTTTAATAAAAATACACCAAAATTTTAATTTTCATGGGTGTCATCTGATACCCCTCCTCCTCACCTACCTCCGCCCCTGTTTACGTCACCAGTAAAATCTATTATAACTATATGTACTTGATTGGAACAAATTTGATTTAGTATTTTTAAAATAACAATAAAAACAAACAAATATATATTAGCTATTTTTAAGAATTTAAGCAATTTCATTATTTTAGATAATTATTAACTTTAGAAAATTTTACTCTTCATTTTATCAAAATCTTAAATGCTATGTTTGTGGATCCATCATAAATATCAATTATCATATCAACGTTTAGAAATTATGGAACGTTAACAACCGTTTAAAATAAAATAAGAATAATATAGCGATATTCGTCTTTAAATATTAAAATAAACTTACATGCAGTGAAATTGCTGCCTTAAATTCATTGTTACGAGTGGTTTTGACAACACAAAAAAAAAAAACTTATTTATTAATATTGCAACCAATTTTATAAAAAAATAGAAATCGAGGGGAAGGAATAGTGGGAGATGGCGATGGCGAGGAAGATAAGCAAAGTGGAAATTGTAGAGAAGCTCAAGGACGACGGAGATTTTGATCGTCTCCGCCTCAAAATCATACGCCGCCTCAAGGATAACGTAACCCCTCCTTCTCTTTCCCTATTCCCTATAATACCTTCGTGGCTTCAATGATTCACTCGATTTTGATTGCTGACAAACAGAAAATTGGAATCTTCTTTGCCTCAATTTGATTGATTCATGGAATCTTTGGTCAATTTGACTTGAAATTTTAGTGCAAGTTTGCTCTTTTGGTTCATACAGACTAAGCCCAATCAGCCCTGCCTCCATTGAGTGGTTTTAGGCTCAAAGTCTGAGCTTCGTTTTCAGGGGAATTCGTGTTAATGTGTTATTTTAGATAGCAAAAGTTTGGTGACCGATCTTAATTTTGGGATAAGTGTATCTGAAGTTACTTTAGAAACGTTTATCAGTAAGTAAACCAATGATGATTTGGAGAGTTTACCAAAATGTCTTGAAGTTACCTCTGTGTTTTTCACTTAAGTTGATCTTAGTTGAATCAAAGAGTTTTCTTATTGGTGTTAAGATCACAGCTATGGCTGATTCTCCTGGTAGTTTTCAATATTACTTATTGTGAATTGGTTAGTCAAGTTACTGGTAGATGATATATTGTTCATTAGCTGTAATGAGTCTTTGCATTAATCCATTGAATTGGCGCAACTTGGTAGAATTTTAGATAAGACAGAAGGTTACTTCTCAGCAGGAGAAGTTAATGTGAGGCAACAAGGATTGTTCTTTTAACAGTTGATAAACATCTCTAGCTTTATTCTTCTGGACTGCATGTGTTAGTATTACCATTGCGTTTCTGAATACTTAAGCAATATCCGAATTGCAGGAGGAATTACGAAACAACATGATATCAGTTGTCAAGGAGTCAACCGCGTTGAACCGACCGGGTGCTCAAAATATGAAAACAAGGCAACTCTCTGATGCGATATTCGAAGAAGTCAGGTAAGATTAGAGTGGGAGTTACTTCTATTCAGCTGATTCTTGTTGTTGTAACTGGTTATGACAAGCATTACTAAAAAGTTTGGATCTTTTTCTTTGTAGGAGCAAGATGCTGAGCCAGCTCTCAGATGGATTGTGGGGGATAATAAGATCAGAGGGGATGAAGAATGAAATCAGAGAAACCGTGCAATCAGTCTACTCTACGTTATCTAACCCGGGAGGCGAGAAATGCAGACCACCCGAACATAAAATTCGAACACCAGTCCCGGGAGGTGAAACCTCGTCTTGTCCAGTGAGTAAACAGAAGCAAGAGCTGATTCATGGACGTGTAGAAGAAAGCAAAGGAGAAGCATGTAGTGATGAAGAAGACCCTGAACTCCCTCCTGGTTTTGCCTAAAAATGTCTAACAGTTTTTTTTTAAATGGTATCTGCTACTTTTGTATCAATAACAACACTAACCAACGATTAACATTGATTTGTTCACAAATTAGATGAAAAACCATTTTGTTTATTTGGAAAATTATGATATTTTATCAAACATCATGTTAAAGAACGAAACCTGAATATTTCAATAATTGTTTGTTACATATTTTCTGTTCATTTCGCCTTAAAATATACGTTTTTTTTAATGAAAATTACAAGTTATTTAAGAAATTCTTATTTACCAAAGATATTTCCAATAATTATATGATATAGGAATCCAAATTCACTGACTTATGACTTTAAAACAAAATGTCACCTATTTATTCTGTTTTAAAAAAGTTAAAAAAAAAAAAAAGATAATTTAAAGGTTGGGACTTGTCAAGGGTCGGAAATAAAAAGCCGTAAAAGCTGAAGAAGCAAGGAAATGGCATCAATTGTGAGGTCAGTGGCAACGACTTCAGCCGCCGTAATCGCCGCGTCTGCGATTCCAATCGCTATCGCGTTCTCCTATTCTTCTTCTTCTTCCTCTACCAACCCAAAATCTCAGTCTCTCAATTTCTCCTTCCTCTCCCAATCCTCTCCACGTCGCTTGGGACTTTCACGAAGCTTAGCTAGCTCGCCCATGACGACCGTTCTCACTTCTGATCGTAATATCCCTCAGGTTTGGTCAAAATATTTAAACTTTTTAGTTATCCTATTTCCAATTTTAGTCCTTTTAATTATAAAATTCGATTTGCAGGAGGATCAAGTCATGCCTCAGCTCCTTGTAAGTCTTTCTCTTTCTTGACCAATTTATACAAACAATTACGGATTTGAGCTACTGAGAACTTATGTTGTGTTGTTGTTCCTAGACTGAGTTTATGGTGGATATGAAATGTGAGGGTTGTGTTAACGCCGTGAAGAACAAATTAGAAACCATTGAAGGTATTAGGAAGAAAAAAGCAACTTTATTTTATCTTGTGTTTTGGTTATGATTTACTCTGTTGTTGCTGCTTTATCATCATGTGTACTGGAAAATTTGATCTTAAAAGGGATTGAAAACGTGGAGGTGGATTTGTCCAATCAAGTTGTGAGGATACTTGGATCTTCCCCTGTTAAGGCTATGACCCAAGCTTTGGAGCAAACCGGTCGAAAAGCTCGTTTAATTGGTCAAGGTGTTCCTCAAGGTTAGATATCTCTCTTCTGTTTTTGTTTTTAAAGAAAATTCTGATTGTCAGAAGACATAAGATATCTTTTCTCAGCTCTTAGGACATGTAGGAGTTAGATTGAGTTATACAATTCTCAAATGAAGTAAACAAGCTAAGAAGATTTACATTCTGACAAAATTTTGACCTTTGATACACTGCCTTTATTTTCCCGTATTCTTATTCATTAGATAGCATTACACGTCCTGTCCTCTTTTCTCATTTGCTACTTTTACTTTGTGATATGTTTGGCAGATTTCTTAGTCTCAGCTGCAGTAGCGGAATTCAAAGGCCCTGAGATCTTTGGGGTGGTCCGATTTGCTCAGGTCAGTATGGAACTTGCAAGAGTCGAAGCCAACTTTACCGGTTTGTCTCCCGGGATCCACAGCTGGTGTATCAACGAGTATGGAGATCTCACAAATGGAGCAGCTAGCACTGGAAACTTGTACAATCCATTGCAAGATCATCCTGGCGCAGAGGTTGGTCACGCTAACTCTAAAAGCAATCAAATATCATCTCAATGCTGTAAAAACTTCAGAACCATCTCAGTTTTCTTTATCTTCTGTCAGCCATTGGGAGACCTGGGAACACTAGAGGCAGACCAAAACGGAGAAGCCTTTTACTCTGGAAAGAAAGAGAAACTCAAGGTTGTGGATCTTATCGGGAGAGCTGTCGTGGTGTACAAGACTGAGGATAATAAGTCGGCCCCGGGATTAACCGCTGCAGTGATCGCTAGAAGCGCAGGAGTTGGAGAAAACTACAAAAAGCTTTGTACTTGCGATGGTACTGTCATATGGGAAGCTACAAACAGCGATTTCGTGACCAGTAAGGTATAATAACAAGAATAAATTGATTATAACTTACGTTTTGTAGCAATTGAGAACATGCTTTGGAACAATTTATATTTGAGGTTTGTCTTGAAACAACGTAAGTTATTTGTATTATACCAAGGTACCAAACATTTTGTGTAGTGTGTACGGTTAATACTGCGATTAGTGAAAGAAAAAGATCAGACTGGTTCAAATTAAGGGCATCTCCAATGGTAGGTTCATGAAGGAAGTTCTTAAAAAAATTTTATTAATAAATTTTGAAAGTTGTGTACTAAGACTCTCTCTTTAGTAATGTTTAATTTTTTGCCCTTCCAATGGTGAACCTCATAAGGGGTTCTTAAAAAAAAAAATTTATAATTATGTTTCTGAAAGATTTAAGTTCAATATAAACAACTAACAATTTGTGCAAACAGTATTAACAGCTAAGTAAATCAAGTTCATTCATTAATGAAATCATGCTTAGAAACCGCTGCTTGATCTTATGAACTCACCTCAGCTCCACCAGTTGCCTTAAGGGATTGAGATAACAAGGCCAGTCCCTTGGCTGTTGCCTGTGCTCTAGCTAATATTGCTTCTGCTTCACCTGGAGACCAGTACCACAAACAAACAAAAAATGTTGTGGTGAAACAAATTGATGAATGTATAATGCATTCCACAGCTGAGTTTTAAATACCAAAAGTAAACTCAAACTCATAGCTAGCTATGACTAAATGAAACAACACAGCTAAAAAATCTGAACAGCAATCTTAGGTATTCACATAACACTCACTACAAATTCACAATAACATCAATGACCATGACATCCAAGAATCCACAGTTACACTAAAGCAAACAAAATATTGAACCAAAAACAAAGAAGCAAAGAGAACGAACCACAATCTTCTCATTGAGAGTGTCTCGTTCCTCAAAAGTCTTGTCAAGCGTGATCTTACCAAGCTCACTACGCATAGTAGTCTGAGCCAACTGGACAACAGCATAGATTGGATTCTCAACTCCATAAGAGGCCAACTTAGGATCCACAATCTACAAGAAGCTCAAGAACAATGCAAAATCAACATAAGCAATTATGAAGAAAAGCAAAATCACACAAAATTGGCCAGAGGATCTGAAAACGAAGATAACCTTAACGTAAAGAACACCATCAATGTGGATGCTAACGTTATCCTCAATAACCTGCTCTGGAGCTCCTTTACTAGCTCGGTGCCAGTTTCCATCAGAGTCTATATAAGTCAAAGCAGTTCTCTTATCAACCTCTCTAACACCAGCTCGAGCCTCTCTAGGATCAGCAAGCATTCCAACAATAGATGCATCAATTGCATCATGATTCTCAATCCTTGAAGCTCTCGCAGCCAAAAGGATCACATGTTCTTTACCAGCCATTTCTTCAATTGCAGTCATTCTCTTAGTAATAGCTCCTTGTTGAGACAATCTATGAGATCCAATCGCCATTGTAACAGATAACACAGTAGGCATAGCTATAGGAATCCCTCCGATCAACAAAACAAGAAGATTATCGATTCTGTCACGATAATTCCGGTGTTGAATCGGATACATTACGAGAAGCTCAATGATGATTTCTAAAGCAATCGAACAGATACAGAAGTTACCAATGGAGGTGAGGACTTTCTGGAAATGTCCGATTTGGTTTGTGGTGTCGACGAGATGAGCTGCTTTGCCGAAGAATGTGTGGACTCCGGTGGCGATGACGATTGCTTCGATTTCGCCTTGTTTGCAAGTAGAACCGGAGAAGGCTTCATCGCCGGGGTTTTTAGTGACGGGATTGATTCGCCGGTGAGAGAAGATTGATCGATTTTGAGTGGATCGCCGTCGAGTAAACGTGCGTCGGCGGGGATGATATCGTCAATAAGAGTATTTTACACCACCAATAATAACTCTACACGTCAATTTTAGAACCGCTTCTTAAAACTCTTGTTTAAGAATCGGTTCTTGGCTATTAACTTCTTTTTTTTATTTAATTTATTTATTTTTGGATTTAGAACCCCTTCAAAATGGGCTAAGAACCCATTGTTGGAGATGGTTTAAGGTCATCTCAGATTTTGAACAGTATATATAATGAATAGACTTAATCATGTTTAGTAGGGTTTCGTGGTGTAGTTGGTTATCACGTGTCTAACACACTGAAGGTCTCCGGTCCGAACCCGGGCGAAGCCATTATTAATGAGTTTATTTTTGCTTTTTATTAAACAGACCAGCTGTTTTAGATAATGTTTCGTTGCCAATTTTTTACGGCCCCATGCAATTAGCAGTAGACTTAAGTTCCACTATTTTTGGGCCCACTAAAATTGGGTGGCACATGGAAACAAATGGTTCCTACAATATTCTGGCCCACATAATTTATTCTTTTAGATAAACGTTAGAAGTAATTTATAAATCATAGAACTTTGAATACCAAGAACATGTGATGTGCTACAAATATTATAGTCTTCAATCATAAAATCCCACATTTTCAGAGATAAATTCTCATATAATATGTTACTCTATTTTATTGTTCTATCTAAAACATTTTACTTGCTATTAGTATCAAAACTTCAAAATTAAGATAGAAAAAGTTGTCATCAAACTTTAAACTTTCTGTGTAATTCTGTGCTTTTCATTACTGAGACAATACATTCTTTTATGGTAAAGGTCAATGCGTGCTAATTTATTTAGTTTTATTACTGTATATAAATAAATAAAAATTAGCCACTTAGTTGATTTGTTATCATAAATAAGTACTACGTAGGCATCGATCATTCTAAGTTTTCTTGACGTGGTGTAATCATTTGTCATCATTCATTGGATTTTGTCTCAAGGCAATTTACTAAAGGAGACATTTCACTATTAATGGAATGCAAAGTGACAGATAAAGTTTGCTTGTCCTTCTAAGTAAAGATAGCTTCTTCCTCTTTCACACATTCGTATATAAGTATTAAGTATGTCTACATATTTATAGACAATTTTTTTCCAGAATTCTCTATGAATACTATTCTGTATATAACCATATAACTTGAGATCTTATCTACAGATATAGAAACAATTATGTGCGATCAGAAAAATGTTTGTTAAGAGTTATTTATTTTTTTATTTTTTGAAATTTGTTAGAAGGTTATTTACACAACTATACCTTATATGAGAATGAAAAAGAACTGTTTAATTTCGTTTTGGCTTGATAGCGGGTATGGACCAATGTGATAACGAGAAAATGATTTTATTGATAGCTGCTCGTCCTCCTAAAAATGGACATTTAACTTCGGATCATATCGTATAATACAAAAAAGAAATCATGATTAATGTGTTTCACCTTTCGTATTTGGATTCCTTCTCAATGTGGGACAATTTTTTTATTTTATTTTTTGTCAAGAAAGAACTTCTCGTTTTGTATAAAACCAAAAAATGTTCTCGTTTTGTAATCGATTAAGGCAACTGTTAATTTATTATAATTCCAAAAGAAAACTATTAATTTTTTTCTTTCGCATGAAGGATATTTCAGTCAAATCCACGAGGTGGCAAGTTGCTACTTTTTCGTTTGTTTTTGAAGGAAAAGTGATATGACTATAATTACTAGTCACCTTATAAAATTATTAACTTGGGATATTAGCAATAGCATGCATGATCAGTTGGAGTTGGTTAAATGGCAAGCGATGAAAAGATAATATTAATATACTATAGCCTAAAGAATGCAATAAAGAAAATATTTTGCAGAAAGTAGCATTTAATTCTGCGAAGAATATTGCATTCTACTGGCCAAGTCTCCTTTTCTGAAATTCTTTAAAATTTAGTTTTACCATAATTGGTTGGAACTTTTAGTGGCTAATGGTAACTAGATAAACTAGAAGATGTCATGTGGCACATGTCATGTGTATATATATATATACATAGATACATGCATACATTTTTTTTGGTCGTCAACATACATACATATTTAGATCACAGAGTGAGTCATTTTTAATGATAAACTCAATGCGTGATCAATGCTAATAGAAAAGAAAATCACGCTATTACTTCACAGATCTGATTTGATTTTGGTATTTGTGACAACATTTATTAAAATTTAAAATGCACTATGGTCAAATGCAAATAATTTAACACGTAGGAGTATGTTTTTAAATCTAATACAAGTATAGTATTCGACAACAACAGAAATCTAAACATATATTTATAAATAGTTAAATACCAAACTTGTTCACCACAAAAATGATACAAAATCTTATGATTTATATGTATGGTTCATTGACTCATAATTTGTTTTGGAGTATGAGTATTCACACAAAATTTACATAAACATACATAGTGTTTAATAATGTAATAAAAAACAAAACACTGAAATGACAATTATTTTTCCAGACAAGTGGTAAAATATTAGGACAGAGAGTATATATATCTAAAACAAAAACCGAAAAACACATACCAAAAACTAAACCAAAACCTTAGATTGAACCACTTAAACCCAAAAGACAAACTTTGTTCAGTACATTGATTTTGTTTTTGTTTATCATCCATTATGTCAACAGACTCAACACTGATGCATTTGTTTCACATGTTTCAATTAATCCTATAGTATATTTTACACCATTTGTTATGCTGTAACCTTTGTTGTTGAATTCTTTTTATACTTTTGTGTGTTCTAGAATGTAGTAAAGTATATGTTAGGCTTTTAGAATAAATAATGCTAGTAGTGTACTATTAGGGACAATTATTAAAACAAAACTTGAAAGGAGAGGCTAATAATTGTAGTAAGGATTGTAATTAGGCTGCGTCATAGAGGATTGCTTCCATTGAACTTGGATCTCAAATGTGGACCTACTACCGACACTTCTGACTCGTGCTTAGTCTCCGAACACAAGACTTCGAATCTTAAAATTAACTTCGTTAGATTTGTTTTTTTTTTTTTTAAATAAAAAAATTCCCTCCAACTATCAAACCCAACGGCTCATATCATCCGAAACCTGTACCTCTAAATCTGAATCTCCACCGTCCGATTCATCATCTTCCTTCTTCTTCTTCCTCTTTCTTCTTTCCTCACTCTCAGATCTCAAACTTCCCAAAAAAGATAAAAACCTCACACTTTCTCTCTCTATCAGACGAAAGAGAGACAAACTTGTTCTTCCCATTTTGCCCTTAACGAAAATGGTTGAAGCTCAATCATGGACGACGCGGCGGATGAGCAATCCAAGATTCGACGCTGCCGCAACAGCCGCACCAACAGTTGTCGACATCCCTGGAACACCTCCTCACTCCTCCGCTTCCTCCACCGGAAAACCCTTCTTCCTCTCCTCACCCACCGTATCTCCAACAATCCTCACGGCGGCGATAATCGCCGCCTGGTTCGGCTCAAACATAGGAGTCCTCCTCTTAAACAAATATCTACTCTTCTACTACGGTTTTCGCTACCCAATCTTCCTCACCATGACACATATGCTATCCTGCGCCGCTTACAGCTCCGCCGTAATCAACGTCGCCGGAATCGTGCCACGTCAGCACATTTTCTCTCGCCGTCAGTTCTTGAAGATCCTTGCCCTCTCAGCTATCTTTTGCCTCTCCGTAGTGTGCGGCAATACTTCACTTCGTTACATCCCTGTCTCTTTCAACCAAGCCATCGGAGCCACCACGCCTTTCTTCACCGCCGTCTTCTCTTTCCTCATTACCTGTAAAACTGAATCCACTGAAGTTTACTTAGCTCTCCTTCCAGTTGTCTCCGGCATCGTCCTCGCTTCTAACTCCGAACCTTCTTTTCATCTCTTTGGTTTCCTCATTTGCGTCGCTTCGACCGCCGGTAGAGCTCTCAAATCCGTCGTCCAGGTATAACTATTAACCGTACATGGTTTGGTTTCCTTCATTTTCCGGTTTAGTACCAACAGAAACCGAAATTGTGTCCGAATTACATTCGAATTCGATTTTATTACAAAACATTTCTATTGAATCTGTCCGGATTCGGTTTTATTACAACAAATCTAGTAAAAATGTTCGAATTCCAATCCGGTTTTTGTTCTTATTACTGAATTGAGTCCGGTTTAGTTCAGTCTCCGTCTAAAATTCAATCTAATTTCATCGGTATGATTGAGTTGCGTCTGAATCTAGTTTGGATTTCACTTCGAATTTGAGTTTTGATCCGGTTTTAATTCTCGGTTTGGTTTGATTGAACCGAATTTTGTGTACATTGCAGGGGATTATTCTGACGTCGGAATCGGAGAAGCTACATTCGATGAATCTTCTGCTTTACATGGCTCCAATGGCAGCTTGTATCTTATTACCATTTACACTTTACATAGAAGGAAACGTATTAAGAGTCTTGATTGAAAAGGCGAGGACGGATCCATTGATCATCTTCTTGCTCGCCGGGAATGCGACAGTGGCATATTTAGTAAATTTGACAAATTTCTTGGTGACAAAGCACACAAGTGCTCTCACTTTGCAGGTTTTGGGGAACGGAAAAGCCGCGGTGGCTGCCGGAGTTTCGGTTCTGATATTTAGGAATCCGGTGACGGTCATGGGAATTGCTGGATTTGGTGTCACGATTATGGGTGTGGTTCTCTATAGCGAAGCTAGGAAGAGATCCAAATTGCTTAACCAGAAGTGAAAAGTGGGAAGAGAAAGATTTAAACCGGTGAAGTAATTTTTAATTTTTTTACTTTTATTTTTTCGGTTTAGTTTCTTGATTCTTTGGAATTCTGCTATTGTTTTGAACCGGTTTGGTTCGTTTTGGGATGGGGGAAATCAATTTAATTGTAAATGGTTGATACTGGGGAAAAATTAAGAAATGAAAAACAAAAAGAGGGATATATATATATATATATATATATTTATGTAACAAAAGTGAAAAAGTAGGGGGCAGAACTAAAAGAAATAAGATTGTATCTTTCTTTCTTTCTTTCAATTTAAGCTTTATAGTTTGTCTTACCAAGATTATCGAAACATATAGTGAGGAAAAAGTTAAATTAATAAATTTCTTTCCATTTCTGATTTCAATGATTTGATTTCTTCTGTTAGGCGAAATCGCATTTTCATCTAGTTGGTTAAATTTGCACATTATTACTTTTATTTTTGGCAACTTGCTCTGTTTATTTTTGGCAACTTGCTCATTAATTCACTTGCAACATATTTATCACACATTTTTTTGTATTCTTATAATGATTTGGAATTACTATTTTGGTCTTGAAACTATTTTGATATTTTTAAACTATATTGATCTTAGCTTAGAAGTTTGTTCTTTGTTAAAAATGTTAGGTTTTTTATTCGAATATTTAATTATATTTTTCTGTCAGAAACTTTTGTTTTTAACGATTTTCTACTAAATATAATGTTCTACTCTTAACATACATGTATAACTTTCATTGTTTACTATTATTGAAGAATCAAGTAATCAGCTGAACCAAACATGGCATCCAAAATCTAATCAGTATTAAATAGGTTTGATAAGATGTTGATGTGTTAGCTAATGTAGGTTAAATTTGTCATTAGACTTACTTGTCAAGGTGTGTTCGAATATAGTTAACCTTTTAAGGTGGTTACACTACTAAATAATTTAGGCTTCTATGTAATTAATATCCCTGTCATATATATGCTCCATTTTCATATAGAATAAATAAGTCCAAGTTGGTGTGGTCTCATTTTCATAGTTGCATTTGCATATATGTATAGATCTAACGTGTTGGTTGGAAAATATGTATAAATATAACATGTTGGTTGGAAAACCAAAATTTGTTCAGAACTTATGTTTTTATATTTTTATGGAAGGTGTAAAAATAACATAAGGGAGAGAGAGAGAGAGAGAGATAATGACAGCTTATGTGAGTCTTTTGGTCCAATCCATGCGAGGCTGTGAATTGATTTATTATCACTTTTGTATTTATTTTGTGTCTCGTTTATTCAAAGATTTTGGTTTGGATAAGGGAAAAGTAAAGCAAAGAAGGGACCATATTCATGAATAAAAAGAAAGAAGAATATATGCTATTCTTACTTCTTCACATATATTTGGTTGCTCCCTCCACTCTTTCAATCCCTTTTCCAAAATGTTAAATGTAAGTTAAACAAAAATGTCTCACTTAATCATTTTTACTAGTGTGGTTTTTATCATCATCCAAATTAAGTCAGAATGGGTAAGGTGAAAGGTAAAAATAAATAATGATTCAGACATTGATGATGAATAAATTTTGGTTTTGACATCCATAAAAAAAAACCTTTTCATTTCAAATTTATAATCTAATATAACTGAGGCTTTCAAGCTCAAACAACAAGAGCAAAATAAATAGAGCCAACTAAACCGACTAAAATTTTGTTTAGTAGGCCGGAAGAGCAAACAAGCAAAAAGGCAATTTGATGTTGGTTTGCTTTAGTTTATAGTCTCGTGACTAATGGAACGGCCTTTTTTCTCTCTTTTCCAAGTTGTTCGGATCGAAACACTTTCACGAGAAACCTAAGAAACTTTCCAGGAAAGTATTGGTTCACATACACCATAAATCACACCATACACCAAGATTTCTCGTGATTTATTTCTTCTCCTTAACCACATCTTTCTATATACATCAACATGTTTCCTCTGCATTATACGAGAGAAGAAATATCTTCTCCTGCATTTCGAGTATCATCACATTGCTCTGATCAATGGAGAGGAAACAATCAATCTCTCATTCCAATTTCGCTGACATCAATGAAGTTGTACCAGAAGAGGAAGCAGAGCAAGAACCAAAACAGCAAGAGAACAACAAGAGATTCTCCGGTTACAGAGGATCAAACCGAGGGAGACAACAAAGACCATACCGAGGTTTCAGCAGACAAGTTTCGTTAGAGACAGGTTTCTCAGTATTCAACAGAGAATCTAGAGGAAGAGATGGCAAAAAGAGCTTACCAAGAAGTGGTCATAGCTTTGGCGGGTTTGAATCAGGAGGAATCATCAATGGTGGAGATGGTCGGAAAGCTGATTTCAGTATCTTTAGGACCAAATCAACGCTCAGCAAACAAAACTCTTTGCTGCCTTCTATAATACGGGAGAGAGACATTGAGAATTCTTTAAGAAATGAAGATGGTGAGACCAAAGATGAATCTGTAAACGAAAATGTTTCTGCAGGAAGATACTTTGCTGCTCTTAGAGGACCTGAATTAGATGAAGTCAAGGTAACAACTAACAACTCTTCTTCTTCTTCTCTCTTCAAAGCCTAACTAGTTAGTTCCAATTGTATTATCTTGCAGGACAATGAGGACATTCTGCTTCCAAAAGAAGAGCAATGGCCTTTTCTTCTAAGGTTCCCGATTGGATGCTACGGTATCTGTTTAGGACTTAGTAGTCAAGCTGTTTTGTGGCTTGCCCTAGCGAAAAGTCCCGCTACAAACTACTTACACATCACACCAATGATCAACCTAGTTGTATGGCTATTGTCAGTAGTAGCGTTAGTCTCTGTCTCCTTCACTTACATACTCAAATGCATCTTCTACTTTGAAGCTGTCAAAAGAGAGTATTTTCATCCGGTTCGAGTTAACTTCTTCTTTGCCCCTTGGGTGGCTTGCATGTTCCTAGCCATCAGCGTACCTCCCATGTTCTCATCAAACCGAAAATACCTACATCCCGCCATTTGGTGCGTTTTCATGGGTCCTTACTTCTGCCTCGAGTTAAAGATCTATGGACAATGGCTTTCGGGAGGGAGAAGGCGGCTCTGCAAAGTCGCAAACCCATCTTCTCATCTTTCTGTTGTAGGGAATTTTGTCGGGGCCATCTTAGCTTCTAAAGTTGGATGGAATGAAGTAGCTAAGTTTCTATGGGCAGTAGGTTTTGCGCATTACTTAGTTGTGTTTGTAACACTTTATCAACGACTTCCCACAAGTGAAGCACTGCCTAAAGAGCTTCACCCTGTTTACTCTATGTTCATAGCTGCTCCGTCAGCAGCAAGTATTGCTTGGAACACAATCTATGGCCAATTCGACGGATGTTCAAGAACTTGCTTCTTTATTGCACTCTTCCTATATATTTCCCTTGTAGTACGGATCAATTTCTTCACCGGGTTTAAGTAAGTTTATCTCGGGTCTAAATATTTTCTCAAGTGAAGATGTGTAGGTAAAACTAAGTGGCTAAGGGGTTGTGCAGGTTCTCAGTGGCGTGGTGGTCATATACTTTTCCTATGACAACAGCATCAGTAGCAACTATAAAGTATGCAGAGGCAGTACCTGGTTACCCGAGCCGGGCTCTAGCACTCACGCTCTCCTTCATTTCCTCGGCGATGGTATGCATTTTGGTTGTCTCCACGCTTCTGCACGCCTTTGTCTGGCGAACTTTGTTCCCAAACGATCTTGCAATTGCCATTACAAAGAGAAAACTTACCAAGGAGAAGAAGCCTTTCAAGAGAGCCTATGACTTGAAGCGCTGGACCAAGCAGGCTTTGGCGAAGAAAATATCTGCAGAAAAAGATTTTGAAGCCGAGGAAGAATCGCATCACTGATGCAAAATCATGGAATATAGAAGGATCTTTCAGATCGTAATAATAGTCAAGAAAAAATATTTAGATATATAGACACAAGTAGGTGAGCAAGCTTATTGTATGTATCTCCAGCAGCATGTATAATAATATTACATCAATTATAGAGCACTCAAAATCACATTCACACTCTAAATCCAGCTGAAAAAGAGATCACACGACAAGGAAATGTGATAGAAATCAAACAGGCAAAGAAATGGTCCTCTGGTTTGCTAAGTTGGTGGTCTGTGGCCGGAGGTCCCATGAAGCAGAATGTAGTGAATCATCAGGTTTAATAAAAGGCAGAGTGATCTCATTGATCATTAATTCTCCACAGAACGGGCATTCGCTAGCAATAGCATCATCTAGCTCTGATCGAAGCTGTTTCACAGTAGGAAAATATGTCAATCCATAGAAGAGTGTTAAGAAGATTAAATAAAAAAATGAAACAAATGTTTTTGCTACCTTGTCTGCAGTAGTTGTGCTAGTTATGGGTTCATCAGATCGATTACCATTTATATCCCTCCGGGTTTCACTACCAAGCAGTGTCAGCTGCTTCTGCAGATCGAGTATATGCTCGGCCTAGACAGATTGTTGGAAAACAAATCCAAAAATGGAATCAAAATTTAAACATGGAAAGTGAATCCCGAGATCTATGTAGTACAAGCAGAATTAAGAATTAAGCTGCAGGTAAAGTAAATCTTAACCATGGAACTTTTATCATATCACAAACTCTAGAACAACTGAATATAGCTAAAATTTGCAGTATCTACTACACAGAGGGAACTCATAACTAGAACTCATGGTTCGAGACTTACTTGCTCTTGATGTGCACAGCTTGTGACGTGTGTAATCAGGCACTGTGCATGGAAAGAGTGCCCACAAGGAAAGACATAGAAAGGGGCCAATGGTCCAGCTGAAGAATATCCCTGGGCCATTCTAAAATCCCCAGTCATCATCAAGATTTTACGTTTACAAACCTGGTACATTGAAAAGGATAAGGTGTGCTGGTGAATTTGGTGCTTCGGAAAAATTGATTCCTTCTATATATATATAAAGGCTATTCAATGTTAGGATGATCATACCCCGCATTCCTGGTTGCGGTCGATAACAGCATATCTTTGAGTTAGCGCACTAATATCATTTCTAATGTTATCTGCGCCACGTGTGGCATCATTCATCTCCTCTTTCAATTGTTCTATTTGCTTGTTGTAATCCTCGAGAGATGAGCAAATCGCTTCCTGCACAAGGGTATTGAAGAAAATAACAATAGAGAAGAAGCTACTTGTTTGGCCCAAAACATAGTGTTTGTGTGTCTGGAAAAGAGGAAAATTTGACTAACCTTGAAGTCATCAATTAAGGCAAAGTCCGGAAAGAAAGGCAAAATATCTTCAATCTTTAGAAGGCCATCAGTTTCCTTGAGAAAGGCAATAGCTTTCCTTATGTTTTCCCTTTTAGCTCCCTTTTCCTGCTTGACGACATGCTTTGCAACCATCAGCCACAGCTTCTTTCTCAAGTCTTCATCATCTTCAACCTTATCAGCCTCAGCCATAGCAAGTTCTGGATCAATCTATAAAACAGAAACCGTTTTCAAACACTACCAACTAAAAGTTCGGAATAAAATGGTCAACCAAACTTTTTGAGACACATTGGCATCATAAAATATAGCTTTCAGTAAAAAAATTGTTTCAAAATATGTTATACGCAAAAGATTTCGCATGGGAGAAGGAAGTGAAAAATACTTTATTTTTGATACTAAAGGAATTATTACCTGAAGAGCAAGGGCTACTGCCTCTTCATGCATAGACATCATGCTGTATATATGGACACAGGCACGGGTTCTCTTTTCCTTGAGACACAAGCGCAATGCATATTTGGGATCGTAGAAAAATTCGGGACCGTTTTCTCGCCCTTTCCCAAATTTGCATTGCAGGAAACGGAGGAGGGCACTGTCATCTTCCTAGTTGTATATAGAAAAAGAAAACCATTATAAATCCCTCCAGCAACCTCTTGTCACAGTCTTACAAGTGGAAAAGAAGAGAAAAGAGAAAGTAAACCTAGATGTTGCTTCCCAGATTAATTACAGGACTGTAAAGCTATAAGTAATCAAAGAAAAATTGTTGATGGAAACCAACCAAACCTGCTTGGCATATAATGAGAGAAGTAGATTATGAATCCCTGGATCCTCGTTATGCAAACGGTGGACGCAAAATTCAAGATATTTTATGACTTCATGTGTCTCGTTCCTGCATTTTGATTTGAGGAGTTATTGGCGAGATTGATAACACAGCGTGAATGACCATATAGTTGAGAAGTGGGCCATTACTTTGCATGAGGTTCGCTTGAGTATCGCATCATTGCAGTAATTAATCTCCTTGGATTAAGGTTTTTGTTAGCCATCCATGCTTCCACGGTTTCATACGCGTCAAGCATAATAAGGTCGGGAGCAAATTTATACTGAAATGTGCAAAATATATTCTAGTTTCAGGACAAAACAAAGATTTGGGAGACTACATAATTTAACAAGATCCCAGTGCTGTTATATACACACCTGAAGCTCATCTGAAACTGAAGATTTTTGTAGCACCTCCAATGCTTTCTTTGCTTCCCCTTGCTAATGGATAAAGACAAAACTCATAATGTAGACTGAACAAGCTAAGTAAGATATGTATCAAAGTGGATCAATCAGGAAAAGAAAACTTGTCACGCCTTTCACCTGAATATAATGGTGAACTACAATTTCATATTGCTCCTTCAAGTTTGCAAAATATACCAATTCCTCAACCCGACCATAACTACAAGAGAAGAAAGAAAGAGATAAAAAAAGAAGAAGAAAGGTTCTGAAACAGTCTTAAAGAGAATAGCTTACTCCAGAAAATAATACACATGATCATAGAGGTCCAAGGGCTCACTTGCTTAAAGATAGAATTTAGTATATCGCCTGGGATACTTGTGGAATTTACCTTTCCAGAAGTTTCATTGTGGTTGCCTCATCCAATACATACTTGCAGTCGCTCATGAAAGCACGGAATTCTTGAATGACTGAATGATACTCCGAGTTACGATTCTCTATAGCAGTGTCATCTTCCAAAAGCAGCCGATTTATCTAAATTTATTCAAGAAACGTGAGACAGAGAAACAAGATCCAAAAAGCCCAGAAAGCAAACAGGCGGCAAAATCAAGTAGAACTGTGGCACCAGACTAAGAAATAATAGACATAGATAACATAAGGAAATTGCCAATATATGCTTAACGAGAAGCAAGAGCAGAGAAAACAAAAGCTAAACCTTGTCCAGATATAGCTCAGTTGCCCACGTTGATATCATTGTAATTTGACATTTATCATCCTTTGAAAGGTTATCAAGCTTATGCAACAGGAATGTTCTCAAAGCTTCCTGCAATCACAAATAAAAGGCAGTGAATATTCAAGCCCATATGTGAAACGCTCTGTTCTTTCCTGGACAGCACGCACTGGATCAGAGATTTGATATTTTGTGATGAGTTTTTCATGTTATATAGTAATTAAAACTAGCAAAGATACAACTGTAAATATTTACCGGTTCGTTTATACTGATAAACTTTAAAGTGACCCCCTCAAAAGATATTACATAATTGATCTGCAAAGAAAACATTTAACCACGTCAACAATGAATTACATCATGTAAGGACAAAGTAAAACAGAGGAACTAGAAATTACTTTGGCGTAGAATGATGCTGCTCGTAGGTATTCTTTGTTGGTGAATGCATCTTCTGCCTACAACAGAAGGTGCCCAATCCACACAAAATCAAACCAGAGAGATTCTTTCTGCCAAGTGTCTATAGGCAGGCAACAGCAATAAACGACGATAAAAGTATTTGCAGATATGACACGTATGACAAGAAAAGCAATGCCTATTAACTTTACCGATGACATCAAGGTATCACCTGAACTAAATAAACTTGGTCTCTCTGGAGAGGGTCATGACAGTTCGCTAAAGCTGCAGCATAGACTTTCAAGTCTAGGTAAACCTTCCACATATCTCGGCCTTCGTCAATCACAGAAACCTACAGAAGATATCCAAAGGCTAAAATGAGAAGTGAAAGCATAAGATATTAAAGAAACTCAAGCATTTTTACTAAGTAAGCAGAAGATAAAGAAAGCAGAAAGATAAACGAGTAAGCCAACACCAAAACAGACCTGGAATATCGAATTTTGATCATATGCATAGAAAAGGCCAGCAGAGGCATCACTGCAAAGGCCAATTATTCCCCTCGAAACTGAATCTGCCGTTATATCAAACTGGAGCTCTTCAATGATTTGTTCACTTATCCGATTTACAACCTACCCCCAACATTTAAGGAATGCAGAAACCAGAAAGTAAGCACACTAATGAAACAAAACACTTATATGTAGCCAGAACAAACTAAATACATGCACGCAGAATGTATCAACCTCATGATTCCAAACATACCTTAACCTTATTCCTAATAAGAAGCAAGAAATGATACTCAGAGAGTGCCATCGAACTAGGCTTGCCTGCTTCAGTGCCATCACTCAGTTTTGAGTAGTCCAAGAGTGCTTTGTTCTCCACAAAGTTCTCATCACCATTTGGATAACTACCAACAAGTTACAGAAAGAAATAACCAAAAAATATGAAAGAAGGCAACAAGTACAAAGATGCCAACAATCATTTCAGAGGGACACTTGTACTGTCATTCTACCTGTGCTGAGCTCCAAAATTAAGGCCACCATGATATATCCCTGTTCCTGAAAGCCAAGCAAAATGCACCGCTCTTCGTTGCTTTATAAAGAAATGTAGTTCACTGAAAGATGATAAACAGTATATGTTCAGAGAGCAGAGTTACAATTTGTGATTTCTTTCATATGCAAAATGAGCCTAAGGTAACACAAGCACTTGCCTGTTTGGTATTTCACCAGGTAGTTCCATAAAATGAACTGCACGTTCTTTATAACTAGCAAAAACAGACTGAAGTAAACGCTTAGTAGTTAGAAATTGACCGCAAGAAAAGCTAATCCACATTTTCCAGAGATCATAGATTTGAAAGCAACAAAGATCTACACAATAAGACGTTGGATCCGGTATTTTGATGCTATATTTGAAAGGAGGAACAATCATGTTTGACATTTGAAGCCCAAACATTGGCGAATAAATTGGATCATGGTCAATATATAATGGACCTTAAACTTAATCTCCTAATGCTACCATTTCTTTTCATGATAAGAAGTTGATTTATCATGAACATTTACTGTTCCTAAATAAGTCATCACATAGCAGAACAGAGTTTAGCTTACTTCTAATGTTCCAATACCGGTGAACGAGTAGAGTCTAGTGGGAGTTACAGCCATCACATAGTACCTCATCCCACCGCTTATGTTAGCTGTTTCCATCTACACATTTGTTTCAATAAAAGAAAGTGATTGGAATACTGAATCCAATGGAAGGAAACACATAATTTCAACTCATTATAAAATGTTAGTACCTGCAAAGCCATGAAGGCCTCCGGAAGTTCTTCTAGCTCAAACAAAAACTTGATGTACTTCTCTCTCTTGTCCTTCTCATCAACTGCCATCTCAAATAGCTGCCCATCCTGAGTGCCCAGAATGATCTCCTTAGTAGAAACTGAATTCAGGGAAAGACAAAACAAGATCAATATCAATCCATGTTCGAAAAAAAAGGAAGACTCATCGTATAACACCAAAGCATAACCTTCTGTTATCTGTTGTCTGTTCCAAGCCACAGCGTTAACCACCAAACCTTTCAAGCGGCTCAAAACACGCGGCTTAGGCCACTTAGCTTGAGTATAAAAAGTTTCAGCTCCTCCAACACCAGTCACAGTAGCAATGCAATGGCTACCACCAGGATCAACAAAAACCTTGTGAATCGATTGCTCCCCAGTTCGACCAACAGAAAGATCAATATCTATAATCCAAAAAAAAAACGATAAGTCCATTTTTTTTTCTCACAAACTGAACTTTCACCACTGCAATTAATAACCAAGAACTGAGCATACCAAATGAGCTCCCAAGTCCAAAATCATGCCGAATAATCCATCCTTTACTTGTTCCCAGAACAATTACATCATTTCCAGCAGCCATACATGTAATCATGCCACGGTTCTTTGTGGCATATCTCTCAAGAAGGTCAACTGAGAATACTTGCCTTCCTTGATCCATCTCTTCCTCCTCCTAAATTAAAACTGCAATTAAAAAAAATGCTTATAAACTTAAAATCTATAATCCAGATTTTTGAGCTCGAAAACAAAAATTCAAAGCTGAGAGATCGATTCTGTTTCTGAAATCTTAGAATGAACACATTGGGAGATAATCGACGATGATGTTTAAAGCAGAAATGATCAGAAACTTCCACTACCGTAGAAAAAAAACTCAGGAATTTGCAAGTTCATGAGGTCTCTCAAACTTTTAGAAGAAGGATTTCTGCATTGGTTACAACAATCGGAATCGTTACCTTCGTCGGAAGATCTGCTCGGCGACCAGGAGAAATCGGTCCCGGTTTCTGAAATGTGATGGAGAGCTACACGAAACGACACCGTGCGGCTTCCGACTTAGTTTATGCCGTCTCTCTCATGACACCAACGAATTCAAGGCCGACTCACTAACAGTAAAACATCCTAAACCGGCGGCGTTTTAGATTAAAAGGTAAACTATTAAAACGCATCATTTTAAATAATCAAAAACGCAACCGTTTAGAGTTTCGGAGTCGGAGAAAAAAATATAAATACATGGAGCTTAATAGGCCAGGCCTGATTCCAAATTAAAATAGTAAACTAGAGGCCCAGTTTTTGAAAAACTTGGATCCAATCTCGAACAACATCTTTAGTAATCATTTTTTCTTCTCTTTTCTGAATAAATTGGGAAAATAAAAAGTTATGTATATCCGATTCGGGTCACTGTAGCTTGTGGTTGCGGAGAACGGTCGAGAAGACAAAGACATTTGAAGGATGTTGTTTACACTTTCGTACTACTACTAGTGCAAAGTCTGCAATCTAGAGGAAGTCAGAAATTTATTTATAGAATCTATTCCCCACTTAAGGGTAATATGGTAATTTACATTTATCCTCCCTCCAAAAAATCTCAACGACCAAAATCTAAACCTTTGAACTAGGAAACGGATCAATGTCACTCCCAAGAAATTCCAAACAAGACATCAGAAAGTCGTAAAGAAAATTTAATCAAATCAATTCTATTCATTTATTTAGTTCGCTGCTGACCCGATAATCCATTTACCTGACCCGGATAGAACAACCACTCAAAGCGCCGTGCACATGAATTGTGTATAATGACCCATACCGGAATCTACCCGAGCAGGAGCGGTACAGCCGATTCAGAGACATCCGTCGGAAGCGGTGGCGATGGAGGAGGAGGAGGAGGCAGAACAACCGTCATGAGAGTGATCGTGCCTTTACAAGGAGTGGTTCAAGGTCGTGGTGGTCTAGTCTTAGGCTCTGTAATTCCTTGTGCTTTCTTTTACTTCCTGCAATTTTACCTGAAACGTAACCGTAGAGACGAACCCGAACCCGACCCGGCTAATCAGAACTTTGCCTCCTCTCCCGGGTCGGAATCCAACAACCTGGGTTCCTCGAGTCCGACTCAGTCGGAGCTTACTGGGTTGTCTCGGTCTCTCTCTCGGGTCTCGCCGAGAAATTCCGGGGGTCACGTTTCGGTTTCGGGTCGGGCGAATAGTATGCTCAAAGGTGGGGATTCGCCGTATCACGTGGGACTGAAACAGGTCGAGGAAGATCTGTATGACGAGTCGGGTAACCCGGAAGGCATCATCGAGCTTGGTCTAGTTCAGAACAAGGTAAAAGAAAGTTTTCGTTTTTATATTTTTGGGTTCTAAGATTGTTTGCTTTATCTAAATGCTCTTCTTCTTCGTTTATAGTTGAGCTCGAATTGGGTTTCAGATGAAAATTTAACTGGATTGAGTTTAAGTGAGATTGCTGCTTACGAGCCTTGTGATGGACTTATGGAGCTCAAAATGGTTATTTTCTGCTCTACACTAAATTTTTCAACTTTTCAATAACCAAATAATCATTCTAGGAGGAGATGTAAAATTCAAATTACACATCTTCCTGAGAATTGTTGAGCTGATTTTGCGTTTGTCTCTTTAGTATTTGACTGATGTTTGTGGACTGACAGGTTGTGGCAAGGCTCATGTCTGAAGCAACCAAGAATGTTGTTTCCTTTGATCCATTGCAGTTGGTTTTAACCTCTGGTGCAGCATCAGCTATAGATATTCTTTCCTTCTGCTTAGCTGATTCTGGAAACGCTTTCCTTGTTCCAACGCCGTGTTCTCCAGGGTAACGATATCAGTTCATTACTTGACTCTGTGGCTGTACAAGAACATTCAGCTTGTAGTTTTAAAAGCAGTTCTGTTTCTGTAGATTCGATGTGGATGTTAAATGGCGAAACGGAGTTGAAATCATACACGTTCCTTGCAGAAGTTCTGACAATTTCAATATATCCGTGACCGCGCTTGATCGGACTTTCTCTCAAGCCAAGAAACGCGGTGTGAGAGTCCGCGGAATCATAATCTCAAATCCTTCCAATCCCATGGGAAGTCTCTTGAGCAGAGAAAATCTTTACGCCATTTTCGACTTTGCCCGTGAAAGAAACATCCATATAATCTCTAACGAGATCTTCGCTGGTTCGATTCACGGAGATGAAGAAGCAGAGTTTATCAGCATAGCTGAAATAGCTGACACAGAAGAGAATCTGGACAAGGAAAGAGTTCACATTGTGTATGATCTTTCAAAAGACTTGTCTTTTCCAGGACTTAGAGCCGGCGCCATTTCCTCCTTCAATGAGAATGTTATAGCAGCTTCTAAAAAGCTCACAACGCTTTCACCGGTGTCTTCACCATCCCAGCATTTGCTCATTTCCACAATCTCCAAACCGGAATTTATTCAAACATATGTTAAAAACAATAGGCAGAGACTAAAAAGAATCTACTCAGAGTTTGTGAAAGAATTGAAAGGTTTAGGAATCGAGTGCACAAGCAGCAATGGAGGGTTATTTTGTTGGGCAGATATGAGAGGATTCATCTCTTCTTATAGCGTGAAAGGTGAGATCGAGCTTTGGAACAAGTTCTTGAACATTGATAAGATCAATGTAATACCAGGATCTTGTTGTCATTGTATTGAGCCTGGATGGTTTAGATTCTGTTTCAGTAATTTGTCTGAGAAAGATGTGCTTGTAGTTATAAACCGTATCAGAAAAAGTTTGTATAACATGTAAATAAATCTCAAGATTGAAAATACTTACCTACACTACATTCCTCAAAAATCGGTTCTGTATTAGGTAACAATTTCATTAAACAAATGTAAATATAAACCGGCAAAAGAATAAACCTTTTCCCCCTAAAACCCACTTTCTAAGCTCTAAATGCCTTTTCCCCCTAAAACCCACTTTCTAAGCTCTAAATGCTACACTGCACACTTTCTATGCAATCTTTACTCAAAGAAAAGGAAAAAACTTCATCATGAACCAAATCCATTTCTGATTGATTCAAGAACCTGCACTACCTCAGCCATACTCGGTCTCTTTAATGGATTCTCTGACGTACAAAGCAATCCTAACTTCATGACTTGAATCAGTTCATTCTCTTCAAACTCTCTCAACCTTCGGTCAAAACAATCAGAAGCCGAACCACTCTCCAACGAATCTCTCACATAATCTCTCAAGATCAAGACTTGGTTTTCTGATGGAGACTCCACCGGTTTTCTACCTGTAACCAGCTCAAGAAGAACCACACCGTAACTATACACATCGCATTTCTCACTCGCTCTCAAACTCTGCTGAGCTAACTCTGGAGCAATGTACCCAACCGCGTTGTGGAACTTCTTGGTCAAACCGTCAAGAACCGGAAGAAACTTTTCCAACCCATAATCTGTGAGCATGGCCTCGTACCTTTCGTCTAGAAGAATGTTGGTGGACTTAACATTGAGATGAAGAATCGCTGGTTTACAGTCATTGTGAAGGAAAGAGAGCGCTTTTGCGGTTCCTAAAGCAATCTGAAATCTTCTGTGCCAATTTAAATCGGTATTCCCATGGCTTGAGCTGGTTCCCGGGTAGATTCTTAGGTGTAGATTATCGTAGAGGCTACCATTAGGGACAAATTCAGAGAGAATCAACTGCATTGTTGATGAAAAATAGTAACCTTGGAAAGAAGACAGATTCGGATGTTGCAAACCTCCAAGCCTTCCAATTTCCTGCTCAAATTCTTCTTGATTTCTGATTCTTCCTAAAGTCTCAAGCTTTTTCACTGCAATAGAAACCCCGCCTTCTAAAGATGCTCTATAGACTGATCCAATTGATCCCATGCCGATTATATTTTCCTTGTTGAGCAAAGCATTTGTACCCGCATCCCAATCTTCATACTTTGGCGGCAAATTCTTGCTAAAAAGAACAAGCTTTCCAATTATCACACCATTAGAGTCAATAGAAGACGCCAGAGGAGTGGTTTCTACAGTAACTATATCTTCGTCTTTTCTCCTTTTACGAGATCTTAGGTTCAAAGCAAGCACTAGGCAGACACCAAAGAGGATAACAGCAGCCGCAATTATAACAATGATAACTGAAATGCTTAGAGCTTTAGAATTTCTTGATTTTGCTATGGCTCCACGTGAATTGCAGGAAGTTATAAGAGGATCACCGCAAAGGAAAGGGTTGTTGGAAAACGCAGAAGAACCAAAAGCTTGTATCTTTGGAACAAGAGGGATAACACCGGAGAGATTGTTGTAGGAGACATTGAAATGTGTTAGTGTATTCAAATTCCCAAGGGAGGCCGGGATTGACCCTGAAAGCAAATTCTGTGAAAGATCAAGAAACTGGATTCTGGAGAGGTTTCCAAGATCAGATGGGATACTTCCGTTGAGACGGTTTCGATGCAAATCAAGAATCTTTAGGTTTGTCAAGTTTAATAGGTTCTTAGGGATCTCTCCTTCTAAATCATTCCCTGAAACATCTCTGCAACCAACAAGCAAAATGTTTAACAACAATGTGAGATTCAAATACGGTAACAAAATCAAGAAATCAACAAACCATCAAAGCAAGATTAGAACTTACAATTCAAGAAGTACTCTGCAATTGGATATATCCTCTGGAATGTCACCAATGAGATTGAGATTATGCAGATTCAAAATCTGTAGAAACTCCAAACTCCCAATCTCTCTTGGTATCTCCCCATCTATAGAATTATCACCTAATCCGATCACTGAGAGCCTCTCCAGCTTCCCGATACCTCCCGGGATACTCCCACTCAGCTTGTTAGACTTCAACTCCAAAAGCTTAAGACTTTTGCAAGCCGTAACACCGGTAGGGATTCTACCAGTTAACTCGTTTGACGAAGCATCCAAAAACTCCAAACTTTCACTGCAATCAACTATCTCTCCAATCTCTCCACCAAACCGGTTCCAAGAGACATTAACATAAGCTATATTCTTGAACCCAAGAACCTCAAAAGGCGCTAATCCATGGAACAAATTGCTTCCAATATCAACAAGACGCAATCTTTGACATTTAGGTATCTCCTCAGAGACATCACCAGACAACAAATTGTTTCCCACTGAGATATACTCAAGCACCGGAATATCACAAATCCTAGGCGGCAACACTCCAGTAAGATCATTATAAGAGAAATCAAATCCTACGAGGCTGTTACAGTTTACTATTGAAGCAGGAATTGATCCAGATAGATTGTTATGAGACAGTGAAACAAATTTGGTCTTCTCACATAACTTAAACAGAGAAACCGGAATCTCTCCGACGAAACCATTTTTAGACAAGTCGAGAAATCTTAAATTAGACAATTCACCGACAAACTCCGGGATCGGACCAGACAATGCATTGGAACTAACATTAATCGTCCATAAAGTTTGCAACTTTGAGTAATCCAACGGTATATTACCTGTAAACCTGTTTCCAAACAAGGTCAGAACTCGAACAAACTTTAGATTTGACAATCCCGGAGCTAGGGTTCCGGCGAGACTGGTGTTCCAAAGAACGATTTTGTCCACGAAACCTTCTGAGTTACAAGTGACTCCATTGAAGCTATTGCAGAGGTCGCCATTGGAGACCCAAGAGGCTAAGCTGTTGTAAGGATCGTCACTGATACTGTCTTTGAACTGAAGCAGAATGTCTCGCTCATTGATTGTATCAGAGCAGCATGGAGAAGTTGAAATATAGATGAAATTTACCAAAACCAGAAAAAGATTAACCCTTTTCATATTCGTTTGTCAAAACGGATCTACCCAATTGACATTGTCGGTTCAGGATCCGAACCCGGTTCGTGAATCTACAATCTTTCTTCTTCCATCGAGCTCCAAATTGGGATTCGTCTTCTAACAAGTAGCTGATTTAGAAACCGAAACGGTTGAATTTTCTTGGGATTGAGCTAAAGCTGAGAACTTTTTCTTCAGCTGCTTTAGTATTTATTTGGTCATCCTTAACGGCTAGAAAAATTTACCAACCAAAGTCAAAACTCTCGAGAAACGACAAAAAAAGAATCACAGATTCAAGAATAATAAACAGAGACTAAGATTTTGGGGTTTTGCAAGTTTTCAAACCAGATGCTTACAAAAATAAGAAATTTGCTCAGCTCATCTTGCATTATAGAGAAGAGAGTGGTGTGCCTTGGCTGGAAAGTAATCTGGTAAATGAATTAAACACTCTCTCTCTCAGTCTCTCTGGCTTCCACCAAATTGAAGAAGAAGCACGTGTCTGCTTTGTTCATCGCCTATATAAGCATACATATTTATGTAGTGGAGGAGAGTGTCAGCTTGTCTGTACTTCTTACCAAAGCATTTATTCTCTCCTTCACCAACCATTCTGCCTTTAAATAATCCCTACCTAAACATTTTTTACAAAATGAGTAATTGAATTCTTGGTTTTTCAAGAAGTAAAAAACCAACTAGTTATGGTCCCCATCCCAATTCCTTTGTTTGATAGTTTCAATCCTATTGAATGCTTGTTCAGACAATTGTACATTTAATATTCGATTTAAATGGTCAGAAACTATTAGAAGTAAGTATTTGCCTTTTTCTTCTAGTTGTAGAAAACGAAATGAGTTATTTATAGGCATTATGCAATCGACATGGGTTCTAATCATTCAGATTTTAGAGTTGGTTTCGTTGGTGATATATGCTTGGGGTTTTATCTTTTTAAAACTCATAAGTTGATGTCCAAATCAAACTTTTGGAAACTTATAGGTTTAAAAAAAGGGAAGAGAATTAGAGACAGAGACAAGTGAATCATGAATGACCAAAAAAAGTAAACATCTTTCTGTCATTTGTTTGTTTCTGTGGTTTTTGTTCTCTCTGTTTAACTGAGTTTCTTTAATCGTTTTGTTCTTTTCTTTTCCCTTTTTTCTTAATTATTATGAAGATGTTGTAATCTTTTCTTATAGCTCATTTGATACAGAAAAATCATGAAGCACTCAGACACAATTCTCAATATGGGACATTTTAAAGAGCACTGTAAAAGTGTAAATCATTACCATTGTACACTTGTCAGAGTAAATTATTTAGCGTTTGTAACCATTTTCACCAATGAGTAATGTCTTATTTCAATTTCCCATCATGCTTTCTGTCGGATATCTACTTATTCTAGTAAAACTGTGATAAATTCATACATATTTGACTGTTGATTGTTTCGATTTTATATACGTGGAAAAAAAAAAAACTCTGGATCTCTGATGTAACCGTTCCTAATAATTTTCGAGAATCTGTTCTTTTTACATTTGACCAAAGAGACCAACAATCCATAACACAATGAATTGGATTATATGTAAAGGAGAAAAAGAAGAATTATAGTATGATCTAATAAATATACACGAAATATTTTTCAAAAATTCAGTTGATACGTATAATATATACAAGAAAAAAAAGCAGAGATATTCACTTTCAAATGAAAAAGAAAAAACAAAACAACTTTTATAAATTATCAATTTCAAGTTCGTGTTAGATGATATGGTGTGGTAAGGATGGTTCTTTAAGCGCTTTAGTGGTGAAAGGAAAGTATTGGAATTTATAATGTCTCTACTTCCTCTGATTGCATCGCACTTAGCTTCTTCTTCGCATAGATTGTGCAGACTATTGTTGCGCTTGCAGTTACACAGAATCCAAGAACATTCACTACTATCTCCACAACCGAAAGACTGTGTCTCTCGTCTGATGCAACTGCTAGTGTTCTTAGCATTATTCCCCTGCAAATAACCAAAACAAAACACCAATCTAAGATTCTGCTGAACATGCCTTAACATAGAGACAGAGATAAGAGAGAGGCATATACGTGTAGATTGAGACAAAGATCTCAGGAACCATTCCAACAAGAGAGCCTAAGATGTATGGACCGTAGTGAACTCCAGTCGCTAATGCGCAGTAGTTGTAAATCATGTAAGGGAATGGAGAGACACGGATTAATGTGACTGCTTGAAACTGATGAAACCAGGTTCCTTCACCAGCTGCTCTAAGTATGGCTGCTTTTTTTGGGTATTTCTTTAACCATTCCTGCACAACAGATGGCCAAAATTATCATTTAATGGTACAAACCAAACCAAAGAGTGCATAAGATACAAGTATTTGGGATGATGCTTACTTGCATCTTGTGGAGGAAGAGATGTCCAATTAAGAAAGGAAGAGTAACACCAATTGATGCTGCTGAAAAAATTAATAGAAATCCATTTCCATAACCAAATGTAAGACCAGCCATCCACATGGAAGGAGAAGAAGGAAGAAGAATGCTTGGGAACAATGCCACTGAGGCAAAGAGTAGAAGACCAAGAACCGGGATGCTGAATGTGCTTCTCACCCAATTTATAAATGGAATCAGTTCCTGAAACGTTATCCGTAAACTCAGCAACATAAATGAGGATAAACTTCACGTTTCAAACCATAAGAGACCAACTCACTGATCTCAAGAATTGCATGATTGACATTTTTCAAGCGAATCTACCGGTTAAATGGATAGCCTTATAAACACATACACAAAATACTGCAAATCCATGCATGTAATTCAAAATGAGAATTTACATTCAAATTTAACAAGCTGGTGAATGCAATGGAGCATAACTACATCAGCCACGCCAAAGGCCAATGTTTGTAGCACTGGCATCACTGACTAAATTACAGACAGGAATCATGTAAAACTACTACTTTGGAACCATCAAGCATAGTAGATAAAAAAACACCAGAAAATAGCTCATAAATGATGGACAAAATGGAAAATCACAGAACTATTCCCATTTTCCAGATTTAGGCGAAATCTTGTAGCTATACTGGCTGAGCTGCTAATACATTCTACAGCACCAAAATTTGGTTTTTGAATGCCTAAACCAAAAATATGCTCAATCTAAACACACAAGAACCCTAATTTTTTTCATGCTGAAATAATCAGACCCATAAGAAACCAGAATCGTTACGCATGCCCTAATTCCATCAAATGTAGCCAATAAGCATCAGATCTTCGACAAGAAAAAAAAACTAACCTTTTCGATCAAAAAGGGACCAATCCATTTGATAACTACAAAGGCCAATACACCCAAACAAGAGAGCAGAGAGATCAATTTCACCCAGAACCACACAGACGTCACCGACCCTATCGAACATCTCGATGATTCAACTGATGATTCCACCGATGAACCTTCTTCTTCACCCGATCCTCCTATCAATTTAACATAATCTCCATTTTCGGAATCTTCGACTCTCAATTTCAGCTCAGGCACCGTCTCGCCGACGCCATTGCTGTACGTCATAGATCGAGCGAAGATGACTCCAAAATTGTCAAAAAATTAACCCTTTTGCCCAAAAAAGAACTCAAAAGTTTCCGTCAGATTCGTTATGAACCTCTGTTTTCCTTCGGTTTCGTTTCCCGAGAAAATTAAAGGAAATGAGACCGTTAGATCAAAATGGTGATTGGAGAGAGCGAATGGTTTTAGAAGAAGGAATCTAAATTATTCGTTCATCTTTTTTATTCCAGACTTTAAAATATGATATCCCAATAATTAGTTGGTTTACTTTCAAAATTGTTAAACCGGTGTCGTAATCGGACACGTGGAAACATAGTAGCTGTTGCTGACGAAGCGCCGATTTTTAGGCGAGCGAGTTGCTTGATTACAACATAGTATCGAAGTTTAGTTGCTTCAAAGCTATGTATGTTGGAATAACATAGTACACGAGAACGAGACGAACAAGAAAATGAAAAGCAACCAAAGCTGAAACTTAGAAGCAAATTCAATAAAAGAAATAAACCTATACGAATATAATTTTCTCATAATTGGACGCATAGATATATGATATATACAGATAGCTAAGGTTTGAGTTATAAATTTATAATTTATAATACCAATATACCACGAGTTACCAACGAATCAGAGTATAGAAAGCTTTTAATTGACGACCGTTTCGTAACATAGGTAAATTCAAATATAGAAAAATTAAATGACAAATTAAACATTCTCTTTGGTCATTTATTAATAATAGATTATTGAATTGTCTCGATTTTAAAGACAAACACGCAAACTCGCTAGCTATAGCTTCGAATTCGTTTATACTGTTCGCAAACACTATACGTAAATCATCTAGTCATATAAGTTTTGCCCCTAATGCTTTACCAATGGTGGACTTGTGAAAGCCTATTAACTTTCAAAAATTAACCGGACGTTTCATAATGGTTTTACGAACGCGCGTAGTCATCACATTCCAATCAAATCAAAAGAGCGATTGACTGAACGCGTCAGGACATACGCGCCGCTTTCCTTATTTCTTTATCTTGTCACGTCACCGTCTAACCAGCTAAGCTGTCCCTACAAACCAAACCCGGTTCAAATAAACCGATTATCCTCAAGAGACGAAACCAACTTTATCGTAATCCACAAACACCAACAAAAGTTGACAACCCCACTCATTATATATCCACTTTATCTCACAGAAAAGTTCTAATCACTACCGTTGGATTATAAAAATAATGACGTCATCACCCTCAGTTATTCTATCAAACGAATATTATCAGAAGATGCATGAAATATCCCGTGCGCCTTACTCCACACGAATAAACCATTTGACCACAAGAAAGAATTACAAAGACAAATGCAACGAACCAAGGAAGAGTTTGGTTTCTGTTCTGTCCAAACTGTCTCTGCCGAAAATTAAAAGGTTCCGGTTTCGGTTTCGGTCTTGGTCTCCGATCAAATCACATATTTTCTGTCGGAAAATTCAGTGATAAATACAGTGAAGAGAATTATTAGTCGCCGGAAACGAAAGCAGAGATATCGGGACCGCAACGGAATTAGGTAAATATCTTACTGGTTTCGTTCTTTTCGGATTTTTAGTTGCGGTCAGATTTGAGTTCGTCGCGTTTTTCATTTTGATTCCTTAATCTATTTCAGAACCATTCGAATTTTTTGACGGTGAAGATTAAAAAATTCGAAGATAAAAGACTTTGTATCTCTCTATTTTTGCGCCGTTAGGGTAAAATAGTCTTTTTGAGTTAGACGCTGACCTGGTCGTGAAGTGTTGGCAAATGACGCATTTACTCTTCGACTTTATAAAGAGTCTCATGGGTATTTTCGTCATATTTGAGATAATAATGTAGTCTTCTCGCGTGAGTAACAAGCCAAGAATCTCAATTTTCTAAATCTATCGATATACTAATTTTCCGTTTTTTTTTCTTTGTTTCTCGATGATTCTATCAAAGGGAATCATATAAAAATATCCCTAACCCTAATTGAAACACACAAAAATTTGCTGCATCTCTTCTTCGATTCACGTTTTGTGTTCGATCTCTTTTTTTTTTTTTTGCAGTTGGATTCGAATTTTAGATTTGGGATATTGAAATCATGGGTTCTGAGCAAAACGACAGTTTCTCTCCTTCAGAGCCGAAGCTCTGTGTCAAAGGCTGTGGCTTCTTCGGATCTCCATCGAACATGAACCTCTGCTCCAAATGCTACCGAGACATCCGAGCAAAGGAGGAACAAGCCGCATCGGCTAAAGCCGCCATGGAGAAATCGCTAAACCCTAATAAACCCAAAATCCAACCACAACAGAGCCACGAAATCACTCCCGGCGTCGAATCTGGGTCCTCCTCATCAACTAACGGCGGCGATTCGGCTGCAGCTCCATTGGATCCGCCGAAATCGACGACGAGATGCTTGAGCTGTAACAAGAAAGTTGGCGTGACGGGTTTCAAGTGTAAGTGTGGGAGCACTTTCTGTGGAGCTCATAGATATCCAGAGAGTCACCAGTGCGAATTCGATTTCAAAGGAGCAGCGAGAGAAGCTATTGCTAAGGCCAATCCTGTGGTGAAGGCTGATAAGGTTGAGAAGATATGAATTGGTAATAAAGCGTTGTTTCTTTCTTTCTTGCTTCTAAAAAAAGTCTCGTAGTGTTGGAACAGTGGGTTTGTTGTTCTGTAATAAAATGTTGGTCGTTATCAGAAAAGTTGTGTTCTTGTTGGTGGAACTAACTTCTTAGTTGAATTATTTGAAGTTGTAGGATTCTCTAGGTTTGTTTATAGGGGATTATGAACAAGTTGGGAGTTTGTCTAAGTGTCATGGATTGAATAATCATTGATTATTTGAAGTTGTAAGACTAAGAGCAAGTGGAGTTTGTATAGATAAGCAGGTGGATAAAGTATGTTGCTTAGTTCTTGATCGTTCTCAAACTGAAGATGTTGTCGAGAGAGTCTATCTAGGGATGTCTTTGATTTAGCTTATGGTTGATAAAGTGGAACTAGTTGAGTTTGTATATAGCTTATGGTACTTTATCAGCTTGAGAACATTCAAAAACTTGATGTGTTTTTAAATGGCTCGATTTTGGTCATGATTGATTCCTTCAAACTTGTCGGGATATTCGAGTTTGTATTCGATGACCAAGATGGATCCATATTCCTTGATAATGATGCTCATAGGATTCTTTCTCTTGGCTTGTATGATCTCTATCTCTTCGTGGGCATGTTGAGAAGTTCTGAATTCAATCCTTAATGACTGTTGGCAATGACGCTGTTTAGATTCTTTGAAGAGGTTGAGTTTGATTAGTAAACAATTCTTAGCAAGAAAGTTAGGAGCTTTTTTAAGGATAGAAAGAAAGGGGTTTCAACTTTAAGCCGGTTAAAGATTAGACGGTTTAGTTAAATCGGTCAGTTGAATGTTGGTTTATGGATTCATGGGCAAACGGTTGAATTACTGAATTTTCTAAAGATATATAAAACATGAGATTGTTAGCTAAACACCAAAAAAGTTGCATTAAAAAAAAGAAACTTTAAAAGTCCAAGCACTACTACATCCATCCAACTTTGTATTTTAGCAACAAATGTTTGGAATAAGTAAATGCCATTGCAGATTTTTGAATGGTGTATTGAACATGTCACTATCTAATCAAGTGCAATAGATGCATCCGATCTGTTTTCTGTAAAAGAAGTATCCATCAAAATTTATTATATGCTGTCTTTGCAGACAGCTGAATCTATTGGAAATTTCGATTGATGGAAACTAGATTTGATTTTCAATACGGTTTCTAAACTGTCTAAAAGCTGAGAAAATTTGATATCAAAACTTTAGATTGCTTAACCTATGAGTTGAGATATACTAAGAAATGATATATAGCCTATGTCTTTGGTATGGTAAACTGTTCCTTTCACTATCACTTCTTGATGGTTTACAATACAATCATGGGTCCATTTTCCTGATTTGATCCAACAATTTACAAAAAGCAAAGAGAGAAATTTAGTGCACTATAGTTTTCTTTATACAACCTAACAAATGAACATGTAGACTTTACTTTTAACTTTGAAGCATGTTTTGTCCTTTTTTTTTTCCTCAACATGTTTTTGTCCTTCTTTGCTATATAGGCTTTATATTTTTCTTATGTATATAAATATATATAGTGGGAAAATGAAGACCTATTGCGACATTGCAACCTTTGCAAACCCCACTTTCAAGTCGATGATGCAATATCATCATATGTTCTGACATTGAATCAGTTGTATAACCTTTTGTTTTATGGTTTTACCAAAAATAATAAACAATTCTTTATGGATTCGATTTTCGATTTTGGACCTATTATGTTTGGGGTTTGCGTTAGTTTTGCAAGTCTAGGATCAATAATAAACAAATGATTCTGAAATTAGCAAGATAAACAAAAAGAGTGACCTCTGATATTTAAGGGAGGGGAAAAAAACACTCATTGTTGCTTGAATAGTTGAATATATAACTCACTTGAGTAAGTCTCATTGAGGTAAGGCCCCTACATCAGTACATAAATAGTCTAAGACTGAGTGCTTTGAATAAGTTTCCCTCTTTATACATCAATGCTGCAGTATTATAAAGTACATGAATGACAAAAGAAGTTTCATTTGACTTTTCATTATGATATATTCTGAGATGTGCCAATTGGGTTAAGAACTCGCTATTTGAATATGTTATTATGATCGGTGTTTTTATGTTAGGAAATATCATGATTTTTGGACCAGGTGTGACCAGACTACGAATTTTCGAAACAATAGCATCATATTTAGATTGAACCATTTTATTTTTGCCAATTCACAATTTCTCATCTTAAAACTAATTTGATATCGAGTTATAAGTAATCCATTTTTTAAAATTCTAGATTATATTCATCTCAAAGCAAATTCTATATTTTTGTTTAAAAACTAGTTTCCTCTTTTTCTTTAAATTTTTTTTCGTTTAAATTTACAACTTTTTCGATGGACAAATTATTTCCACTTTTGATTGGCTCCGCCAAAGTTTTGAATGAAAAACTTTTTTCGTTGGGGCGATTTGACAAATTTACTTTTTCTATGGGGACCCTTAAATCCCTTTATTGTTGCTATTGCCTTTTCTTTTTCCCTTTTTCGTTTCTCAGTCCAAAATCTTTTGATCTTCCTCTAATTATGCTTTAAAGAAACAAATTCAAATTTAATAATTAAAAATTCATTCGAATTAGTCCATCTAGACTTATGTGTGTGTGTGTGTGTTTTTTTTTTGCACGGTAAATTCATCTAGTCTTATGTTTTAAGAGTTTGACACAAATATATAATATGAACAAAATAAAATCTGGTGGACCAAGTTAGTCTAAAACACTTTATATTAAAAACAAAAAAAACTTACTCAAAAATGGTAAACAATGGAAACAAGTGGTCACCTCTCGTGAAGGGGTAAATTAGAGTCTTTGCATTAATAATGATTCACGCGGAACAAACAATGTACGTAGTACAACTGTGGTAAATAACGGAACCAGTAAAGGGTATTTATGTCAAAGAGGTAAGAAGTTATGGATCTGGGACCCCCACGTAAATGTTAGTTTTAAGTTTTTTAACTGTGTCACGCCTCACACGATTGTCGACGATTCCCTCCACTTCACTCAACACACACTCTCTCTCTCCTCTGTAAATTTTTGCAATTTTCCCGAGAAATTAAACTCCGAGAAAACGAAAATAAAGAGACGAAAGAAATTATCTCGGGAAAAAAATATAGGAGAAGCTTCTCTCTGCTTTGATAATCACATAGAATTTGTTTGGTCGTTTTGTTTTTATGCGTTTGGATAGGAAAAATGTCGGCGAGTTCAGGCACCGGAGCTGTGAATTATAGAAATGGTACTCAAAGAAGCTCACTCAGAACTCAGTCCTCTAATTCTACTTCCGCTGGACAGAAATCTTCTCTCAAATCGAAATCTGTGCTTAGAAAGAGCAGCCCCGCCGCACTTGGTGGCGGCTCTTCTAAAGGTGGAAGCGGTGGCGACGCCGGTGGTAAAAATAGAAACTATTTGAATCAATGTATTTGAAATGTTGGTTAAGCTAAATTCATATCACGATTATGAATTGATTTTATTATTGCTGAATTTTTCATAGTTCCTGGGAGGGTTCGAGTAGCTGTTAGATTAAGGCCACGCAATGGTGAGGAAATGATTGCTGATGCAGATTTTGCTGATTGTGTTGAGCTTCAGCCAGAGGTACAGTGACATGATTGTTATATACAGTACTACTAAGTTGGTTTTATGAAATGTGGATTGCTTGGAAGTTTTGTTTAGCAGTTATGTGTTTGATTTTTTTTTAGCTTAAGAGGTTGAAACTCCGGAAAAACAACTGGGACACCGATACATTTGAGTTTGATGAAGTGCTCACTGAGTATTCTTCGCAGAAGCGAGTTTATGAAGTTGTCGCAAAACCTGTTGTGGAGGTATATAGTCATCTTCTTGTTTATCATCAACATTCAGAGCTTGACTTTAGTTGAAACATTAAAGATGTCTTGGCCTCTTTTCTTATTTTGTATAGGGTGTTTTGGATGGTTACAATGGGACGATAATGGCCTATGGTCAGACTGGTACTGGTAAGACATATACACTTGGACAGCTCGGGGAAGAAGACGTAGCTGATCGTGGGATAATGGTTCGTGCTATGGAGGATATTTTAGCTGAAGTCTCGTTGGAGATGGATTCTATATCTGTATCCTATTTGCAGGTGGGTTATATTTCTTGTTACTGTTTTTTTTGGTTCTTGTTTAAGTTTCATGTGGGTTCTTGGAAATTCTGCTTAAATGTATTTGTTTGCTGGATAAAAATACAGCTTTATATGGAGACTGTTCAAGACCTTCTTGATCCAGCTAATGATAACATTGCCATTGTTGAGGATCCGAAAAGTGGAGATGTTTCTCTTCCAGGTGCCACCTTGGTCGACATTAGGGATCAACAGAGCTTCCTGGAACTACTGCAACTCGGAGAGGCTCACCGGTTTGCTGCTAACACCAAATTAAACACCGAGTCATCCCGTAGTCATGCTATCTTAATGGTGAGATTATTGTTCTTGATTTTGCTTGGAGAGTTGTTCGTAAACAACTTGCATATTCATGTTCATCTACATTGTTGCAGGTAAATGTCAGGCGCTCTTTGAAAACAAGAGATGGTTTGCCAAGTGAAAGTAGTGAAAACTCCCATATGACTAAAACTCTCAAGCCTCCTGTTGTCCAGAAGGGAAAATTAGTTGTGGTGGATCTTGCTGGGTCAGAACGTATCAATAAATCAGGTTGATATTCTTACTAAATGGACTTTGTGTTTATGATTATCTTTTCTTGTATCTGAACTGATGTTTGTTTATATAATTTTACCAGGAAGTGAGGGACATACATTAGAGGAAGCCAAATCTATCAATCTCTCTCTAAGCGCACTGGGGAAATGCATCAATGCACTTGCTGAAAATAGTTCTCATGTTCCATTCCGTGATTCAAAGCTAACTAGATTGCTGAGAGATTCATTTGGAGGCAAGTTCGTCTCTTCTTTTTGTGTACATTTGTATGTGTTAGTATTATATGAAAATTACTCAGCTGTCATGTTTTTTTTTTCTTCTTTTGGATCCTTTCCAATTTTTACTGTGTTGACTTGCTTGACATGTGGCCTATGATCTCAACAGGCACTGCAAGAACCTCCTTAGTTATTACAATTGGTCCATCACCGCGACATCGAGGGGAGACAACTAGCACTATCATGTTTGGGCAGAGGGTAGGGCTCATAGCTTTGGACTTCATTTTTAGTTTGATTATTACATAGCACGGCTGTTTTGGGTTAAAATTGGTATATAATGGTACTATGCTGTTGAGTTTTTCTGTTCCTGGTTCCAACGCTTGATATATTAGTTCACTACTTGCTAGTTCGAATTCTTGATTTGCTTATTTTGATGGCTACATTTTATGCTCGGGTTATTTATAGGCTATGAAAGTGGAAAATATGGTGAAGTTAAAGGAAGAGTTTGATTACAAAAGCTTGTCTAGAAGGCTTGACGTACAACTAGACAATCTAATTGAGGAAAATGAAAGACAGCAGAAAGCATTCGTTGATGAAATCGAAAGAATAACTGTAGAGGCTCATAACCAAATTTCTGAGGCTGAAAAGAGATATGCCAATGCACTAGAGGTGAGTACTATTTATTGTAACGAGACCTTGCTATAGATATGTCTGTTTGGTGTATAGATTTCAGTTGTCAAATCTGTGTGTAGGAGGAAAAGCTAAGGTATCAGAATGATTACATGGAATCAATAAAGAAGCTAGAGGAGAACTGGTCAAAGAATCAGAAAAAGCTGGCTGCTGAAAGATTTGCACTTGGAGAGAAAAATGGTCTGGACATCACATCAAATGGAAATGTAACGTCTCTCGTCATGCATGATATTTTGTTCAGCTTGCAGCTATAGTTTCACTAAACCTGATTTATATGTTTTTTTTTTCCTTACAGAGATCAATAGCCCCAGCCTTGGAGGAAGTCTCTGAACTGAAAATGTTGCTTCAGAAAGAAGCTCAATTGAAGATAGCGGCTGAAGAGGAAGTGAATAGGCTGCAACATCAACTCGCTGAATTCAAAAAAGTGGAAGTATATCTCGAAAACCTTCCTTTATATGGGTTTCTTTCGTTCTTATTTTGGTTTGTTTGTGGATTATTTTTCAGCTCAAAGTTTTATCATGCTATAATTTTCTTAATTGCTTAGGTATCAGGAAATTCTGAGATCATGAGACTCCACAAGATGTTGGAAAATGAGACACAGCAAAAAGAGAAACTAGAAGGGGAAATAGCTACATTGCATACTCAACTACTGCAATTGAGTCTTACTGCTGACGAGGTAAATAATACAGTAACCTTCACTCGAGAAAGCAAATTGTTCCCTTTTTAAGAAATTTAAATAAATTATCTGAGGGTGTCCTATTTTACCTATTCTTTGTATATTTTTGCAGACACGACGAAACCTTGAGAAACATGGTTCAGAGAAAAATTCTGGTGCTCTAGATTCGTTTATGTCTCAGTTAAGACTTCCTCAGATACAAGATCCAGGAAATGCTGAGAAGCAACCTGTAGCTAGACTATTTGAACAAGGTAATTTCTAACGTTTCATATCATTTGTTGGTTGTTATCGGTTCATCACAACAATAACATATTTGATTCCTTATATCGGTTTTCCTCCTGAAGTGGGATTGCAAAGGATTTTATCTCTGCTTGAAGCTGAAGATGCTGATGTGCGGATTCATGCCGTCAAAGTGGTAGCAAATCTGGCTGCTGAAGGTTTCTTTCTGCAATCTTTTATTCTTTTTGACTTTTTTTCATTGCCACCGTTAACATTACCATTTTGGGCCTCATTATCTCTATAAACTGTTTATTTTATGAAACACTAGAGGCAAATCAGCAGCAAATAGTGGAAGCTGGGGGTCTCACCTCCTTGCTGATGCTTCTGAGAAATACAGAAGATGAAACTATTCACAGAGTTGCTGCTGGTGCAATCGCCAATCTTGCAATGAACGGTAATAATTGCGGTTCTCATGGTTTAACTTCTTTAGTTAGTCATTTCATATTTTATGTTTTGCTTACTAAACCAATTTATATATACTCTTATTCTCAGAAACCAACCAGGAGCTGATTATGGATCAAGGAGGCATTGGTTTATTGTCATCAACAGCAGCCAATGCTCAAGATCCTCAGACCCTCAGGATGGTTGCTGGAGCAATTGCAAATCTATGTGGAAACGGTACTTTCGATTTACCTTTCATTTCCCATCTTAATGAAGAAGAATCCAGAAGCTATCTATCGATAAAATCCTAAACAATCTGAGTTTTTTGTTTGCATCACACAGATAAATTGCAGACAAAACTAAGATCCGAAGGTGGGATTGCAGCGTTGTTGGGAATGGTCAGATGTGGACATCCTGATGTTCTTGCACAAGTTGCTCGCGGAATTGCAAACTTTGCCAAATGTGAGTCAAGAGCATCAACTCAAGGTAAAAAACTTATTAATGATCCAATATTCTCTCTGGCAGAAGCCAAACATCTCTTATCTAATCTCATCCCATATAGCAGGAACTAAAAGAGGAAAATCACTCTTAATAGAAGACGGTGCGCTCTCTTGGATTGTACAAAACGCCAAAACCGAAACTTCAGCCATCAGGCGACATATCGAGTTAGCTCTCTGCCACTTAGCGCAACATGGTAAGTTTCAACACATGGAAATGTATTCTGTGAAAACCTCGGAATCATGGCATTGGTAACACGCAAATTATGAGTATTGCAGAAGGGAATGCGAAAGAGATGGTGAAGGAAGGAGCAATGTGGGAGCTGGTGAGGATATCAAGAGACTGTTCAAGAGAAGACATAAGAAGTCTAGCTCATAGGACTCTCACTTCAAGTCCCACTTTCCTCACCGAACTCAGACGTCTCCGTGTTGATATCCGGTAAACCCGTTTTAACGTCTAACGTAACCAAAACCGAATAAACAAAGGATTAAAAATTATTCTATCAGAATTCAAAATTCAAAGAGGTTAAGATTTGTATGATTTTGTTTTTACTTGGGTTTAGGGTGGTTTGTGGGGTTTCTTTGTGGCTTTGGCTTTTTTTTGGGAGGTTGAAGTTGTATATTATTTTGGTGGGTTTTGTTTGTATAATAATATAGGACGTAGGAATGAAATTAAAATAAATTTATGATTGGATTTGAATTCCAATTCCGATTCTCCGATAGTCTTAAGGGAGGTGTATTGAACTGAATATTTGGAGAGATTTGAGTTTTAATGAGTTTTGAGATAATTTGGTGAAATTTTGGTGAACTAGAAATTTTGTTATTAAATTTTTTGAAATTTCACATAAAACTATGGAATTTGGGTCTTTGTACTTTTAACTAAGAAATTTCCTCAAATCTAACCTAAAATTTTTAAATCAAATTCTAATCATGTTTTCAATAACAATGGATTTGAAGATATAATTTAAAATCATTAATCCAATAACACTGGATTTTAAAAGATATTTTAAAATTCATGTTTCAATAACACATGATTTGATATTAAAACTCAAATCTCTCCAAATACTCATTCCAATACACCCCTTAAAAATGCCTTCAGTTGCACTTTATTCTTTAACTCCTCTCCATCTCCGACCGATCCATCTATACGATCATTTGAATGAAAATTTTGTTTCAGATAATCGAGCTCCTAAACCGCTGAAACCAAATCGATTTGAAAAAAGAAAACCGGAGCTTAATTAAAAAAAATTAAAATCTTGATTACAGTGAGTAAAATTGATTGATGCTATTTTTAATTTTATATTCCGATCCTAACTAATCTCCACGGGCCCAAGACCGGCCCATAATATTGTGGGTATATAAGTTACGAGGCGGCTAAACCCTTACGACATTGTTTTCTTATGAAATCGCAGCCGGCTATAGACATTGGAGGGGCTATGAAATCAGCTTTGCTTGGACCAAACTATCAGCCCAGCCTACTACTATAGACAAACAAGTTTTTTTGTCAACTATTTAAGTAATCAAAATTTACGATTTCTTCTGATCACAATTATATAAATTAAGTCTATTTATATTCAATTTTGAAAATTCAATGTCAATCTTATATTATTACATTTTTGTTAAGTCAACTATATTTAGAATCATATATACATAAGCAATATATTGTTTTCGCAGCCGGCTCGAACAATTCTAAACACACAACTTATAAAAATGTCTTACTTTTCTGGATATATAATCGTTTCATGAACATTAACGCTCTTGGTCAATATTAGCCAAAAAAAAAAAACAGTTTATCAATGTTTTCAGGACTTAGTATTTTTTTCCGAAGAGTTAAATAAAAAGTCGTGCAATTATTACGGTTTTTTTTTCTAACTAAAATTTTTCAAATCGAAATTCAGACTAGACTTTCAAAATCTAGATTCCAATTTTCTTGTCACTAAAAACGCCTTGAATGGCCAAAAATAATGAAATTACAGTCGGAAATTTTGAATTTTATTAAAATTTTCTAAAAGATTATCAATCAAAGTTTATAATTGAATTGTACTGTGTAAATATTTTCAAAAGATTCAATTCTTGAAGACCGGTTGATACGAATTTGTAGTTTTACATATTTGTTATTAGATAACAGCAACTAACCAAAAAAAAAAAAAGTAGTTAGTTATAAAAAATTTATAAAACTAACTAAGAAGCGACGTGAGAGTGGAATGGTGTGTTACCACTCCTAAATCCTAAATTCTAATTAATAATATCCTACTCGAGCCTTCCACTTCGTCACTACTTAACAGCTAACTCATATCATAGATCATGCTGTACTTGTGAATTGTGATCATTTATTTATTTTATCAACATTGTATATTCAAAAGTCAAAAACATTTTTGCATCAGAAGTCAACTCATTTATCTCTATATTGTAAGCATTTCTATAAAACAAAAGTCAAACCATCTCTTTCTTTTTGAACATCTAAATAAATCCGGCCTCAACTAATTAAGGTTTATTCTTCATAACTCCTCAAACATTTACTCGGATCACAAAAATCGAAATGAAATATAATAAGACAGCTGCAAAAAAATGTATAATATAGCTACAGATTAATTCTTGTTGCAAACTCTTCACAAATTATACTTCGTTATAAATTTTGTTGCCTATATATAGCGGTAGACTAATCTGTAACAATAGCTAACTTTTTTGTAGTTATAATTCGTTATAATATCCGGCATAAAAATTCTCTTACAATATTGATCAAACAATAAATTCAAAAAATCTGTCAACTGTTATATCACAATTCATAGAAAAAACATACAATATGATCATTTATCCATCACTAAAGACATTACAAAATATCATTTCAGTCCTAGTTATCCTTTTTTTGTTGATGTAATCGAAGTTGATTTTAAACATTCACTATATAGGATTAGTTTAAAAGCGTTTGAATATATGTTAGAGACTCATGTACGTGTTTATCAACGACAAAATCCAATAATAGTCAAACTTCGAGAGTGTAGTTTTAATATTTATTTGGACAGCTGTGATCTTATAATTTTAGGGAAGATCCTTAGATCCGCGAAGTTCTCCTAAAACTATGGACATTTGTCGACACTTTGTAATAGGGAAGAGTCGTACATTGCCCTATTCGTATCATTTGCAAGTACATCTTATTTATAAAATTCCAGTCGGCGATACATTGGCATTTACAATTCTACCGAAGTGATTAAACTATTTATTTCAGCAAATAAAATATCTTTGACTTAATTAATACGAAAATACATGTTTTTGTCTCGTCCGAGGAACAACATGCCCCTTGAGAGTAGCGGTGTGACCTTTGTTTTAAAAAATATATAATTTGATCTTTCCGACTATCTCTAACAATTATACAATAATCTCTTAAAATATGTTTAATATATATGATAATTATACAGAGGTCGTGCGAATATCTTCCCGATATTGGAATTTGAACTTATTTATGATCTATAAAAAAAACAATTGCGGATTTATGAGATTGAACAAGCATTTAAGACTATTTTATGGACATAAGAAAGTTGTCATGTTAGAAAAAAAATATTACTGGACACGCAAGTTGACAGACAAACTCTCCTCGAACATAGATATGTTCCTAATTAATAGTCTAATAGATCATGCAAATACATTAAAATTTGATGCGCATAATCAAGCTAAGATATTTGCCAATACATTAGATATATAGTTAACAAAACTATATCTACATACTAGTAATGTCTTAGCACTTAACCCCTAACACTTTAATAGTTTGTTAATTATCGTTTAGAGAATATCATAGTGATCAATCAAAATGAGAATTAGAGTAAGTATCTTAATGCATGATGTATACCAAACCATATGCATATATTTCATTAAAAGTACAACAATGAAATAAAAGGTTTTAGACTATTCTTTGATGGAAATGCGAGGGAAAACATATTCGAATTTGGCGCCAAAACACTAACAGTCAAAAAAGCAACCACCGAACTTTGTCTCGACAAAGGCAAGAATCCATCGTCATGATCTTATACGTCTTGATGACGTGGCTCCTCACCGGCTCCTCTTAACCGTCCCGCTTAAACCGACGTGGGAAAGAGAACAAAAATGCCAAAGAGCCAAACACATTTTCGACGTTTAATAATAAGCCAAATATAACATATTTTCCGCTAAATATATATTAACTTATATATTTTGGACGCACGGAAAAGCTCATTACCATGTTTATTTTGCAAGTTGTTATAAGATTCTCCGCCTACACATTTTGATTTTGTACACAATTTTTTTTGTTATTTCTTCTAGAACAAACAGTACAGTACAATTAGATGTGGAGTTATAATACTAAAAAATCAGACTTAAATACCAACCAAATGGTCATTAATGATAGACATTAATAGCTAATAAATGGAGCAGAATAGTTAAATAGAGCACAGAAGAATCATCTTTGTCCGTTAAGCTTGACGAATAGTTAAATGCTTTTGCAGGTTCGGTTACTGCACCGCACGTCCAAGGATGAATGAAATTGAAATAGTATTACATAGAACTCTATCGTCCACGTCGCAAGATCTAGACCGTATATAAAATTATACTAGATCGTTAAGACATGTAATTGCACGTGACATGGTTCTTCTGTAGAAAGTGGCCCATACGTGGGGCATATTCGTATTTAATGCGAATGATCTCCTTAGATTGTGTGATACACTTGTTTCTTTTCATAATATAAAAGAATCTCATAATTTTTGGAATCTTCTAACTGTAGCCTATTTATATAATCCGAGGATAAGAAAGTTAGCGAAATCACGCTTATGGACGATCATATATTTATACTAATAAAGTTGATTTGTGATATTCCGTTTTAGGAGTATTTTTATACTTCTTTTAATTACTAAAGTTGGTAAATGAGTTATGGCCTTTGCCGAGAAAATCACCTCATCGACGTGAGTGTCACGCGTGAATTTACTTTTTCTTCCGCTACGTCTGGACCAATTAAATGTCAGCACGTGACTAGCCCCTAAATTATCTAGCGGAAATGACAGTTTTACCCCTTACGACACGCTTAAAGTGACACTCTCACTTGCCAGCTTTTTAGTGGGTCCCCAATAGATCTTTCTTCCCTCTAAAAAGTGCGCCTCTCGATTCGGAGATTCTCAGGATAATAAAAGACTTTTATACGCTTGAAGAGCAATAGACCTTAATCAAATACTACAAGGCTAGTACCGGAAATTTATGTTTGGGAAAGTACGGAATTTTGAAGAAGCGCGTAGCTCTCACGTTCCCACGTAACGAGGTGGGTGAATCAATGAAGGGGAAGAATTCTCATCTTAGCTACGAAGCGAGTATCATTTGACGTGGGACCTTTAAGATTATGACACGTGGCCTACCCTGGCCGTTAGATCGAAGATTGTCGGAAAAAGGATCATAGTAGAGTGGAATGCACGCAAAGGAAAGGAAAAACCACCTAGGACAGGTGGCGTCCTAGCTGGACAGTTGAACAACCAGAATTAAGGGTCTGTTGACACGTGGATGGCTGGTGGGTTTTATTGGTTTCCCCCTTATGATGGGATCTCTAACTAATTTCGGAAATATTTAATAGCTAATTTAATTATTTTCTGGGATTTACTATTAGTCTGATTTTCGATAACTTTGTTTTCCGAAAATAACAAAATATATATTCAATGGAAGGATTAGATAACCTTGATAACTTAGATTTCAGGAAACGTACGAAATATATGAACTACCATAAATAAAAAGATTTTCGTTGACAGATTAAAACCATGAAAGTTGGCGGGTTAAAGTTAATTAGTGGAATGAATGTTGGTAATAGAAACATCTTAAGGTTAAAATAAAATAATTATAAAAAAATTGAAACATTAGAGCATCCTTATTGGTAGAAACCCAAATGGTTTCTTAAGTATTATTTTAATATAAATTTGAAGTTAAGAAATTGTGCTAAAAATTTTCGGTTTTTGCTGCTTTATAAGTCCAACTCGAGAAAGCTTTTAGAAATTGTAACATGCCTGAATAGGAGTGTCAAAATGGGTTAAAACCTATGGGTTGATCCGGTCTACATATTATTTTAATGAGTTTGAGTTTAATTTTTATACCCATATAAATATATGAGTTATAGTGGGTCGACCCTAATGAATTTGTAAGTTTAGTATGTCAACCCATTTGGGTTCTGGGTTACCCATGAGTTTACCATTAAAACAAAAATTTAATAAATTTATAATAAATATGTAAAATAATTAAACCCTATTCCTTTCTTTTATAAAAGCATGACTACATAAATAATTTTTCTAGTTCTCTTTAAGCTGTCTCCGCTCATAAGTCATAACTCATAAGTCGTTCTTATTGCTCTAGTTTTTCTTTTCTTTGTTTGTGCCTCATATTCTTCGCTCAAACCTCAAGGGTTTGTAATTATGTTATAGTTATAATTGTTTTGTTATCTATCTTATTTATTTCTATTTTACTTAAATAAACGTGTTGCATATTAAGTTGTTAGGCTATTCATCTTGCATGTATGTTAACTTAAAGTCTTAAACGATGATTGATAGTAGATACACGTGTTGGTGTTGCATGTGAAGCTAGACTATTCATCTTGCATGTATGTTAACTTACATGATGATTAATATATTGTATTTTGACTATATTATTTTATTAATTGTTTTGCCAGATAATATGGAAGATTGGGAGTCAACGTTAGTTGATGAAGAAGAGAGATTGATGGATGAAGATGACCATTTCACACATGAGCCATCATCAGAGATACCACAAGAGGAATCTCACGAAAAGTCTTGTAAAACAAGGAAAAAAACTTCAGAATGGTGGAAGCATTTTACTCATGTTGGCAAAGGTTCAGATGGCAAGAATCGAGTTAAATGTAACTATTGTGATGATAAACTTGTGTCTGAGCCAACAACGGGAACAACTCATATGAAGCGTCATCATCAGAGATGCATTAAGAAGCCAAAATATGGGCATGTAGCTGATATGATAATTGATGCACATGGAAAGGCAAAGAGAATAAAGATTGATTCAAGTGTTGTCCGAGAGAAGTTTAGTAGGGTTGTAATTCGGCATGATATTCCTTTTGTTGTTGTTGAATATGAAGAGCTGAGAAGTTTTCTTTATTATCTGAATCCAAATTACAAGTACTACACTAGAAACACAGCAGCGTCGAACGTTGTTAAAACTTGGGAGAGCGAGAAAAAAAAGCTGAAGATGGAGTTGGAAAAAATTCAGAGCATAATATGTTTAACTTCTGATTGTTGGACCTCAATTTCTGGTGGAGGTTATTTATCTTTGACTGCCCATTACATAGACGAGAACTGGACTTTGAATAGCAAGATCTTATCATTTTGTGACATACCTTCTCCACACACCAGTGATGCGTTGGCTAGTAAAATCCACGAATATCTGAAAGAATGGAGAATTAAAGAGAAGATATTCACTCTTACTCTAGATAATGCTTCAGCGAATGATACTATGCAAAAGATACTAAAAGAGCGGCTTAATCTAGATGCCAACTTGTTTTGTGGAGGTGAATTCTTTCATGTTTGATGTTGTGCACACATCCTGAATTTTATTGTGCAAGATGGCCTAAAGATTATTGGTGGTGCTTTATCCAAGATAAGGGATAGTGTCAAGTACATCAAAGCTTCACAATCGAGAGGGATTGCATTCCAACAATGCGTAGAAGGTGATGATGGAGTAGTTTTGTCTCTTGATGTTCAGACTAGATGGAACTCAACCTTTTTGATGCTCGAGAAGGCTTTAAGATATCAACGTGCTTTTAATAGATTTAAAGTGGTTGATAAAAGCTACAGCAGTTATCTATCGAATGAAGAATGGGGGAGAGCAAAAATAATATATGATATTTTGAAGCCATTTTACAAGATTACCACATTGATGTCATGTACAAGTTATTCTACTTCTAATCTTTATTTTGGGCATGTGTGGAAGATTGAACGTCTGCTGAAAGATAATGAACAAAACAGTGATGCGCTCATCAAAGAGATGGCTAGTAAAATGCGGATTAAGTTTGATAAGTATTGGGAACAATACAGTGTTATTCTTGCCATGGGTGCAGTTTTTGATCCTCGAATGAAATTTAAGCTCTTAGAATGTCTTTATGATGAGCTTGATCCAAGTACTTGTGAAACGAAGCTGAAATATTTGAGGAAGAAAATGGTTATGTTGTTTGAAGAATACAAGAACAAGTTTCCTTCGACCATGAACTCTACAAGTACACCTTCCAGCCATCATCCCACTAAACGTGGGAGAGCAAACTTTGATGATGTAAGTTTCAAAGTTTATTCATTTTAATTTTTTTATAATTAATTAGTCATATAGTAACGTGTTTGAGTTTTGTACAATGTAGGATTTGTTTGAATTGGATGATGCTCATGATGCTAGATGAGGAAAGTCACTCTTGGATATTTATTTGAATGAACCAAAATTAGAGATGAAGAATTTTCTGAAATGTGTGTTTTGCAGATTGGAAAGATAATGACATCGTTTTGGTGCTTTATCATATATGGCATGTGATGTGCTCAACATTCCTATCACTACGGTGGTTTCGTAATCATATTTCAAAGATTGGATCTCGTGTTTTTAACAAATTCTTGTATTTGGTTATGTAGTCGATGAAAAAGGTAAACTTATCATCTATATTCATTATTTTGTTAATATTAGATATAAAATTGTTATTATCATACTTGCTAATTTTTTCTTTTTCAAATTATTTGTAGACAATGAAGCGGAAGAAGAAATCAAAGAATTAGATGCATCACAAGAAAATTCAAGAGTTATTTAAATTAAGAAGCTTTTTTGGTTTTATGGTTTTATAGATTTTTAGTTTTAAGATTTTATGATGCTTTCATTTATTTTAATAACTATATGGTTTTATTTAATTTGTTACTTGGAAATTATATGGTATGTTTTAGATTTTTTTAATTATATTTAATTTATATATGAGTAATTCATATAACTCATTTAACCAATAAATTTAATAATTATGAGTTTGTATATATATATTTTAACCCATAAAATAAATGGGCAGATTTAATCCATTCATATAAATCTCGAATCCATGTGGATTTGGGTAAGGTCGGTCTCATTATTCATTTTGACACCCTATGACTGAGTCGTGACTTTTCTATAATTTGCAGAGAGAAATTTTACCAACTTAATTAAATATTTTATTTATCATATATATATAACGAGTTCCAGTGTATAGGATTATGTGAAAGCGTGCTTTGATATCTAGAAAGACAGAGAGAAAAAAAAGTAACAATTTCTCAAAGTTCCAGAGCGATTAAAAACGGTACCGTTTGTCTAGAAAGAAACGCTGGGGCAGAGATTTAACATGTGTTTTGCTGGACATCTTTAGAAGAAGAAAAAGCAAGAGATTAAAAACGACATCGTATTTGCATCAGAGAGATTGAGAGTTAAATACTTTAATATGGCGATGAAGGGTTATCTGGATGAGTATGAAAAGCTTGTGATTAGGATGAACACTCCAAGGTTTGTTTTTCGTTCTTCTTCTTCTTTCTTTGGATTTTCTTCAAGATTATAACAAATCTTTAAAATCGAATAAACCCAGAAATTTGATTTTTGTGTTTCCTTTTCTGGAACTTTTTCCATGGGTTTCCATCTTTGGGAAAATTCTCCCGGATAAATATATCTTATCAGTCCGGGAAATGATGAGACTAATTTCAAAAAATTTTAACTGAATTTTGAAATTTCAAATAAAAAAATATTAAATATTAAAAATGTTTGTTCTTTCTGTCTTTCTTCCTAGAAGATTTTTCCAACTTTCCTTTCACGGCCTCTTTTTTTAATCAACTTGATTTTTTGAGGACTTATCTTCTTACAACTTTTAATTTCTAAATCCTATTAATTGAGATAATAAATTTTATTAGAACAAATCTAAAACAAAGTCTACATTATTACAGGGTCGTTATCGACAATGGTGTCTGTTCTTCAGCGACAATTGTCAAGGTAAGATATTTTTCTTAATTTTAGTTTTAATTTTTCAATTCCACAATCTAATTAATAGCTTCAGAACAAATTTAAAAGATTGAAAATTTAATAAGAAATTTTATCTGGGTTCTTCACAGGTTGATAGTTCAAGAAGAAATGGGATATTGTTAGAAGCTGTACAAATTCTCACCGATTTGAATCTCTCCATTAAAAAAGCTTACATTTCTTCTGATGGAAGATGGAACATGGATGGTAAATAAATATTTAAAATTCAAATGATCATTAATAGTATATTTTTTAATTACATTTATAACTTTCTTTACTAATTCGTTTTGTCTAATTACTACAGTTTTCCATGTGACTGACTTAAACGGAAACAAATTAAATGACCAGAGCGTCTTGAGATACATTGAACAGGTAATTTCGTAATTCTAACTAAAGTTTCTTGAATTTGTTTAAACAATATTCTTAATTCAAGAACATGTATCCTCCTGATTTCACAGTCGATTGAGACGGTTTACTACGGAGAGAACATTGAAGTAAACGGTTTAACAGCCTTAGAGTTAACCGGAACAGACCGAATCGGTTTACTCTCTGAGATGTTTGCGGTTCTCTCTGATCTCAACTGTGATGTCGTTGACGCTAAGCTATGGACACATAACGGTAGAGTTGCGTCTATTATCTACCTCAGAGATTGTACCTCAGGATCTCCGATTCTTGATTCTCAGAGAATATCCAAGATCGAGGGACGGTTAAAGAACGTTTTGAATGGCGATAACGACGTTAAATCCGCTGCAAAGACTCGTGTTTCCATGGATTCGATGATGCACATAGAACGTAGACTTCACCAACTCATGTTTGAAGACAGAGACTACGAGAGAAGATCCAAGAAAGAGGAGAGATCTCCAATGGTGGTTGTGACGGTTCAGAATTGGGCTGAGAGAGGTTACTCTGTGGTTAATGTTCATTGTCAGGACCGGACTAAGCTTTTATTCGACGTGGTTTGTACGTTAACCGATATGGAATATGCTGTGTTCCATGCTACTATCAACACATCTGCAGACCAAGCTCACTTGGTATGTTTCTTGAAACAATCCTGCAAATTCATTTGAATTAAAGGTTTCATTTTTGTGTGATTTTGAGCTAAAAGATGTTTCCTTTGTTTGGTTAAACTGTTTAGGAATTCTATATCCGCCATAAAGATGGATCACCGATAAGTTCAGAAGCGGAGAGACAACGAGTGATTCAATGCTTAGAAGCTGCAGTCGAAAGAAGAGCTTCTGAGGTATATATAAGACTAGTCTTAAATTGATTGATCTTTAGTATGTTTTAATCGGAAATCTAAACATTTCGTTGGTTTTGTTTGTGTTTAGGGTGTGAGATTAGAGCTGAGACATCCGGACAAACAAGGTTTACTAGCGGAAGTAACGCGGACATTTAGAGAAAACAGTCTGAATGTTACAAGAACAGAGATATCAACGAGTGGCGACATGGCTACAAACATATTCTATGTAACTGATGCAAATGGAGATGAACCGGACTTGAAATTGATTGAATCGGTTAGGGAGAAAATCGGTTTGGAGTGTTTAAGAGTGAAGGAGATTCCAACAATGAATCATAAGAAGGAAGATGGAGAAAAACATCAACAGCCTAAAGCAGTGTTGGTTTCACTTGGGAGTTTGGTTTGGAGAAATCTATTCAGCTTTGGTCTGATCAAATCATGTTCTTAAAATCTTTCTAATCATGGGTTAACCGGTGGTCCGGTTCGATGAGATATATCTTTTGAGAGGCACGCGGATTTTGTCGAAAAAGTCCGCGTGCCTTGGAGAGGATTATCCATTTTATCGGTATGGTTTGGTAGGTTGAATTTTAAGTTAGGCAATGGTTGGTCATGTTCTTGTAAATATAGGAGAGGGATGCTTAGAAAATTCAGAAATTGCTTACTTTTTTATTTTGGGATTTTAGATGTTATAATTGGTTGTATAAAGTTTCTAAAATTAATTAATTAATTAATTATTGTTTGGTTATGTTTTTTTGTGTTCGATTATTAGTGGTTGACTTGTACTATATTTTCTTAGTGGAATTTTATAATGCTTAAAAGTTGGGTCATATTATTTAAATTTTGGAAAAATGTAGATGTTGTTATGATTGTTCAACACGGCCACATGACTTTGTGGCGAAACATTTTCAGAAATTCTTACCACCGTACCAAGATGAATGTTATTAATCAAGTCCAATATTTTTATTTAAAGTGACTGAAAATTTTCAAATTAATTATCTCTTGAATAGTTTTTAAATTATCTATCAGAGGGTCTCTTGCCAGTATTGGTGGGATCTTTCTGAATGACAAAAAAATGTTTTATAAGAAATTGCATACATAATTTACCAAAAAATAGTCGTATGTTCTAGAATTTGAATATTGGAAAATTTCCATCATAATTTTCCAACAAGAAAAAGGACAATAAAGGTAGGTAGCCAATGAAGATTTTGGTGGGTGATTCATGGAGCAATTGTTGGTCTCTCTTTTTCTCTTTGCACGTTGCTCAATTTCTTATTTAGTTTTGTTGGAAATTTATTTCACAAGAGTTGGTGGTTGAAACTTGAAAGTGTGAATATAGATTAGTCTCATTTTTTTCAAATTCAAAATCTCGAAAGATCAGATCAGATGTCCATCTCCATTCCAGTCAAACATTTATAGTATTTGACGTCGTTCTCATGTATTAGGTTTAAGTTTGTTAATTAGTTTATGTATCAAATATTACCGACAGCTTTTTATGCTATTACCTCAACCATTTTTAATAATATAAAATCCTGACTATATAATAAATTGATAATTAACAATACAGCCCAATGGAAGTTCTAGTTTGCATACAACTTGATAATTAAATACAGTATGTAAAAACTCTCACAAACTTGCCCTCAGAATATATTTTAATTTCCCCAAATGTATTTAACTTTGACTTAACTTTTTATATTTGTAGGAATCATGGGTGGTGGATATCTCCGGTTCAACCATAAACTAAACCGGCCAAGTTTCTTTATTACGCTGTGGTAGGGAGCTTTCGTAGATCAGACATCAGAGAACCAACAGCACAAGAAAGCCAGACAGAAACATAAGCAAGAGCTTTTTCTTATGTCAATTTCAACTTCTGTAATTGGCGGCAATTCGTTGAATTTTTCAGGAAAGTCACTCCCTTATGATCTTACACAGCACTTTAAGATGTTTATAGGGTGGAATGAGAAAAACAAGAAAAGTGATTTTATTCGGTAAACAATCAGAATCACAAGAACATCAAAGATTGAAAAACTTTTGACATGGCAAATTCCATAAACCAAACAAAAAAAGAACAGACTAGCCAAGACCTGCGGTTTCGTCTTGGCAAGGAGAGTCTTCTTTGATGCGGGGTGGTCGAACAATCTTATCAATAAGTCCATACTCGATAGCTTCTTCTGCGTTGAACCTTTTCACCCGGCTCAAGTCTTTGAAGACCTGTCATCATCATCATCATTCAGAATATCAAAAATAGCAAATAAAACTATTTGATTTTGGTCATTATGAAAACAAAACTAACCCTTTCTGCAGGCTGGCCAGTATTCTTGGCTAGTTCATTGAAGAGGTAATCTCTTATCCGTGAAAGCTCTTTCGCTTCATTTTGGATATCATCAGCCTGAGAGAAATTTGAGTTTAAAGCATTGAAATAATGAAACGCATAACGTTGAAAGGTTTTAGTAGAATAAAACTCGAAAGGCGGCTTATTTACCTGACCACGGGCTGTCCCAGCTGGTGATTGGAGGGCGATTCTTGACAATGGCATCGCAAACCGGTGACCCTTTTACACAGCAAAAAAGATACCAACAAAAAAACAATAGTTCAATTCCAAATATTCTTGGAGTCTAGCATACATATTTTATTTCCAAGTAGACATAGTCATTTAAACTATGGAGAATGATGCATAGATGATTCAAAAAAATGAGAAAAGAAATCACCTTTTCTCCAGCCGCAAGAAGAAAACCTGCAAGGTTATAAGCAAGACCAACGCAATGTGTCCCAACCGGACTTTTCAAGCTCTTCATTGTATCATAGATTGCTAGACTTGGAGTAAGCTACAATAATTATTACAAAAAACGTTTATAGGAAGAGAAGTATAAGCAAAGACCAAATATGTAAAGAATGAAAGAGAAACTTACATCGCCGCCTGGACCATTTAGGTACATATAAATCCTCCTTGAGTCATCAAGAGTATCGAGGTACAACATGGTTGCTAATATCTGGTTGCTAAACTCTTCATCGATGTTTTGTCCAATGAAGATTACACGCTCTCGATACTGTATCAAAGATTCAAGTTACCACTTTCCCAGTGACCATATAAAACGTATACACAAGATTATGTACAAGTTGAAGATACATACAAGGGCATTCCATATATCAACCCATTGCCAAGTGCCTTCTTCTCGGTTTCTATAGGGCACTCTCGGTGTTCCTATAGGCATCATCTTTACCCGTGACCTGCTCGCTTTCCCATTCCTTCAGAACACAGAAATCACACTGAGTTTACCTCGAAAGATAAAGCTAATGAATCATCACATTCGAAGGAAATGACCGGTCTCACACGTTCCAACATTGACATCTTATTATGTACTATAAGTCTTTAGCTCAATTGTGACCTTTCATCATTCATTAGAGGAATTTCCATTACAAATCAAGTATAAATAATGTTAATTCCCAGATTGGGGCAGCAAAAAACCCTAAATTTTCTAAGCAAAATTGAACAAGAGCCAAGCAAAACCCAAGTCTTAAATCAATTCCTTAAAGAAGAATTCACATTACCTGGATTCTAGACTCTTATGAACTCTTCCATAGAACTCCTTATTCAAATTCTGATACCCACTTGCCAAAAAGCCTGAACAAATTCCGACAACAGTCACACGAATTAATCAGTTTTGTCACATACCACAGACCAATTCGATTAAAAACGAAAACTTTCGAACAGATTAAGAAGGAAAGGAACAAACTTGCAGATTGAGGCTTTAACCCAGAATAAAGCTTGATGCTACAGCTGCAAAAAAAAAAAAAAACAATCAGATGCAAGTGAATAGATATAACCAGAGAGACAAAAGTATGTAAATTTAGATAATCGAAGATTGCCTCGGACTCAGATAAGGCTGGTGAAGTGTTGTATTAAGCGAGACCGCCATGTCCGTCGAACGTGTTAGAGCCGAACACTGATTTTGTTTGTTTTTTGTTTTAATTTAAGACTAGAAGGAGAAAAACTTACAGATTGATTGGGTATTTTTCTGTTGTTGAAGACGATGGGTTTTATTATCAACTATATTGGTTAAGATTAACCGATTGGTTTACATGTGCAATTGTATTGTATTTCTGATTTTTACTTGGTTATTGAGTAAACATAAATTTGAACTTCCATCATCTTGGCACTGAGAGTTCAGATGAAGAGTCACCGGCTCACTTTGCATACTTGGGTACGGTTGTGGTAAGATCATAGTTCTTTTTATTGAATCAAATTTTCAAATGTCATAAATCCATATCAGGTTTAGCAACACATCAACATGATAGTTCACTATTGAGTAACAAACCGGAAAAAAAAAAAAACAAATTGGTTTGAAAAAATCGGTATAGAGAAACAGTCTCAAATATTTCCGGACAAAAACAAAACAAACGTTTATTCATCAAAAGAGAATGAATCCCCACGACAGATGATAATTGATAATTTGTGTCTCAAAGTAATCAACATAGCAGAGAAAAGCGAAGAAGAAACAAGTTAGTGTGAAAGGTGATCTAAGAAGCAGGCTTCTCGTAAGAGTTTTGATCTCTAAACTCAGAAACGGCGCTGCGAATCATCTGCTCAACATGAGGCTGCACAAACAGGTGAGTGCTATCAAGTACATGTATTATGAATTTCTGAGACGAAGGCATCGAATTGTTCATGTTCACTATAAACTGTGCCATCGGAATATCACTGCAAACAAAGACAGAAAGGAAGAAAAAAAACACTGAATTAATTAATCAATCGGACTTCAATCATGTTCATCAGGATTAGCTTGAGATTCGAAAACAACGGTACCAGGAAATGAACACTCCTTTGATTGCATTAACCATTGAAACCTGCATAAAAAAAAAATCTGAGATCAATTTTCATCAAATGAGACTCGATAACATTCTTGAAAATTCAGAACAAAGATGGATCATACGAGCAAGGAAAGCTTAATCCTTCTTTCGATTCAGAGAACCCAAATGAAATTAGGGTTTTTATACGATTCCATAACTAGGTTTCCGCTACCTAAACATCGCCAATAGAACTAGATTCCCAAATCTAGGACTTTACGATTATAGACCAAATAAATCTACGATGGGACGAGAGAGAAAGAGATCGAGCACACACGCACACCTTTGAAACCGTCACGAAGAAGATCGAAGAAGCTTGCTTCGTCTAGTAAGGAGGAATCAATCTAGAGGTTGAGACAGAGAAAGATATCACCTTGATAACCAAGTTCCTCTGAATGTCACAGTGAAGGAAAGAGATTAGCTTTATAACAATACTGAAACGGAAGCTTCTAACATCGTAAGTTCTCAAGTTTCTCAACAACCTCATTTTATTACATCACTCAAAAGTCACATGAAGTACACTGTTTTTAGTTTTCTTGTGTCAGTAACCAGTGACCAGTAGTTAACGAGCTTGATTGCTTTTACAAATAATGATCAAGATATCAAAACAATTAACTGAGTTATCTGAAAATGTTTTCTAAGAAAGAAAAAGAAATACACAAATCTCTCCGACATAAATCTTACAAACATCAATCCATGAACATTTTCCTTTCTTTTTTCCCATGTCCACGAGCACGGCGCTATATCTTGAAGCGCGGGGTCAATCAGATGAGAAACCGAAGAACATAGACCATTTTACATCAATCAGTCCTCGTAATCATCCAGCGCCGAATAAATCATCCTAAAAAAAGGATGATTGAAGATTGAAAGTATTTTAGCTGTCTTGATCTATACTAGTTAAGCAAAAAGGGATTGCAAAGATATTTGCTTTTTTACCAGAAGATAGTGAGAAAGAGGTTAAGGATTATGTAAGCAAGCTTGAACAGCCGTTTCTTCTTTTCCCAGTTTAGCAAATTGAAGATCTCGGTGACATCTACTAAGTGTTGTCGTTTCGAGTAACTGAATAATGGAGAAACCGAATGGATATCAAGACATCGACATTTACTTGAAGCAAAAGATAGAGATTATTTGTAAGAAACAGACTTACAGTTGGAAGTTGTAGTAGAGATAAGGGAGACATAAGAGTGCCATGAGCCAGTGTCCTGTGAAAAGGTAGAATATGCATAGAATTCCTTGAACAATAAACTCCGGTAAAACCACCGAATTTATCCTCGACGCAGAGTCATAAGGATTGATGTAATCAAACTCGAGATCCGCTAAGCAAACAAGCTGCAAATGAAAGTTTTCAAATTCCGAATAGTAATTTTAGTTTCCTAGAAAAAGAAGTCTTCTCTCTTATGTCACAGTTCGGGTTATTTACCAAGCTTTTTGACATGGAAGATTCAATTTGTTACCTTATCAATCTCAGTGACTCCTCTAATCATAATCATAGTAGTATAAACTCAATAACACTAAAAGATTGACTTCAGACCAGACATGAACAATCAACATAAAAACTAATAACGAACCAATAAAAGTGTTTAGATTTACTCCTTTGGTTATAACAGTCCCAAAATGCAAACCTTTTCTCCTTACAGTCATGTGGCAAGAACATAAAACCCTAATTTTAAGTTACATCAAAGACTACCCAGAAACACAAAGGCTCGAAATGGGCAAATTTGAAAATATTATAACCGTATGCAGAGAACTGACAAATTCGATAGATAAAGTTAAGAACTTTAGGATTTTTAATTTTTAAAATTGGGAATCGGATCGAAATAAAACCTGATAGACGATGATTCCGACAAGAGCGATGAGGAAGAAGAAGGAAATAAGCCAAGTCCAGATATCTCCCATCTTCCTCCTTCTGGTTCCGACAATTTCCTCGGATCTATTCTCGTTCGTTCTCTATCCTCCCAATAAAGTTCGATGAGGAACAGATAGAATGTTAGGACAACAACTTTGTGGTCAGCGAGTTTTCGACAGTTCAGTTCGAGATTCTGAGCGGAACAAAGACCTGGTCCGAAAGTAAAAGCCTAGACGCCACGAGATTCCCGGTTCTGCTGTTTACAGATGTTCCGGTTCGGTTTCCGCTTATAACCGAATTCACTATACTGAAATACTATTTCGGTTTAATATACCGGTAGGATTTATGAACCCATGGGCCTATGGTCTCAGCCCAAATACATCTTAATAATTTGGGTTTGGGACAAAGACAATAGGCGTATAATTTTGTACAAGTAAAAAATATATATTAAAGAAAAAGTGGGCCAAGAAACCATTCAATCATGTGATTGATAAAAGCCAGCTGTTTTCTTAGTACAAAATGACCTTCATCTTTTTCTATGTATTTCACTTTCTTTCTTTCTTTTTTCAAGAAATCTTATACGGTGATCAACAATACCATAACTACTCCCTTAACATTTCTTCAAATAAAAAATCATAACAGGAAACTAATCAGATTAATCATTGACCTTACTTTTGTTTTTGTTGGTTAAAATGATCATTGATAAACTTCTATTAAGTCGTTTAATCATTTTATAATGTATATATCATTATATCTTTCTACATATTATACATCAGTAGAATTGTAAAATAATTTTATCGTTCTCTTTTTTCTTTTTTTTTGCAATTTTATCATTCTTTTGAAATATGGCATTTAAATAAAGGCTATGTTAATAGCTAAAACATCCAAGTCTACTAATCAAATAATTAATATCGCTATCAATATAATAGGTTGCATTAGTTTTATTCTACTATATATTTTTTTAGTAGAGTTTCTAACTTTCTATTATGCTTTCTTAGATGATATATTTATATTACAGTACTAAACACGATTTAGATATGTAGTGGAGTGGTTGAGAGAAGAAATTCTCGTACAAGCTTGTGAATCAAGCAAATTACGTCGTCATAGTAATAATTATTAAAATGATTGAGTCTTCATTTTAAGATTTTATCACTATTATATCAATAATAATCCTTTAAAAATAAATATTATTTTTGATATATAGTTTTGAGTGACAAAGGCACTCACAATACTATACTCTCTCTCTCCCATATTAATAAATGTTTTAACTAAAAACACACATATTAAGACATATATTTTTCTTTACAAAAGTATCATTTACTTTTTTATTTTAAATTCATTTAACCAATTAAAATTTAACTTTTATGCAAAACATCTAATAAAGTGCGAAAACAAATCTTTAAACACTTATTAAAGAGAGTATTAATTAACATACGAAGTTATTTTATAATATTTTAAAAACAATTCATACAACATGCACATTTAACCTGATTAAATATATGAATTACGACAACGTGTTGGTAATAGTTATCACCACATAACAAAATTCGTTTCTTAACATGATATGTTTATTAAAAACTTATATGATATTATGCATGGATTTTGGGTGGTTGGAATGTAACAGACAAGATCATTCTTATAGATAGTACTATCCATCTTTTAAGATTGGACTGATCTAAAGTATGTGGTAAGAAAATAGAATTCTGCCTATTAATTTGTTTTTATAGAACAAATTAATATGGGTGGAATTTGTATATTTAGAACCGAGAATCCATGGATCATACATGAGAAGGTGGGCGACAGTTGTGACATGTGGTTTTATTGACATTTAGATATTGACCAATTAAAACTTGACTCCTACTAACTCCACTTTTTTTTTTTTAGTTATTATTTTATTCATATTCATTTATGTTTTATATTTTACAATAACTTTTTAAAACATAAGATTAAATTATGCTTTATTCATATCAGTTTTACAAAATTTTATTATTTTGGAGACAATAATCAAATATGACACTGGGGTAAGATAGTTCACTGCATCATAAACTATAATATAATGTTAGATGAATGAACTTTAACCCCGCATATTTTGAATATTTTTTTGTGGTGAGAGTCGGTCAAACAAATTTTTATCTGACTGATTATCTTGAGTCCAGACAATTTGCTTTTAATTGTTGGTTAAGGTACATTGTAGACAAAATTTGTTAGTGTAATTTTTTTAACTGTGATGTATTGAAATTGAAAAAGGTTTCCTAAAAATAGTGAAGGCATGCAGCATTATCTTTTGTTCGTACCATGTTATCTCAAAATGTTCTACTATTTTCGTTAATGTACAAATTATTTTTGTTGTTTTATATTTTTCATATGCGACAATGATCAAATAAAAATGCAAATCAATATTGATGAGTTCAAAATATCTATATAATTAAAAATCTTCAATGAGATTTTCAACGAGAATTGTATTGGATATAGCAAGACAACCTATCATTTAAGTGTTGGTGTCATGTTGTTTGTAACCATCACTTAAGTCGCTCATGCCGTTTTACATTTAAAAAGGGCACAGAAGCTAAGCACACAGTTTTAAACGGGTTAAGATAAGAAGAAATACAATTACGTGTAATTTGTAGGTTATGTTCATATTTCTCTGACAAATTTGAAAGTAAAATTCTGGTATATGGAATTGTTTTGGTATCTAGGAAAAATGTGTTTTACAGTTGAGTAATTTTCAATTAGATAATATTTATTATAAGATTTTCTAAGTTAGTTTTAATGGATATTTTGAAGACTAAAGCATGAAACTGGATCTCAATGATATTTTTGTGTGTATTTATCTTTTGTAGTCTTTAAAAAGAAAAAAAGTTGAATGTTGTGAAGAAGTACAAAGGGCGTTGTTATTCATGACTTCAAACTGCTAAAGACGGCCATGACACTCATGATTCATGAACATTCATTCATACAAAGCAAATGATAAACAAAAAAACCTAAGTAACCCCCAATCTTTTAGAACTTAACATACAAAATGTTATAGAAAATGGTTGGAAATAGGAACCAAAACTGTCGGTAAAAAAATGGATTCAGTCAAATTAGAAAACTACAACTTGTCAACTTTAAAATTTTAGGACAAAAATACGAACGAAGAAATGTCCTTTTGAGTCAACACAAAATGGTCAACAGAACAAACTCTCTGCGTAAATGTCTTCCACTGCCTATCTAGAAACAAAATTGAATTCCGACTCTACCCTTTTATGCCTAAATTCTGAACACATCCCACGTAGACAAGAAGACACATATGGAAATCCCACTCACCAGATTTATTTGTAACCCTATACTAAAAATAAAATAAAACATGGAAATTCATGTAATCATCATACAGCTAAATACAAAATGAGGATTATTTAAACGGAATTATATAGTATCTTTTTTGTCAATAAACCCTATTATACTAAAGCATAATTATGTATTTTAAATTTTATACATATATTTTAGAAATAGTAAGAAAAATACAATTTAGTTTTATTTATGTATGTAAATGACCACCTAAAATTGACCAACGTAAAAAAAAAAACTCGCAGCCTATTAAAAAATTTGACAAACGTTAGATTCTTCAAAATTCTTAAGATACTGCAGACTACAGAACCAGAAAATCATAAATATATATTAACAAAATCTAAAATGCATTAAACTAAGGTCCCAAATAGTTCCAACTAAAAAAAAGCAGGAGACAAGAAAAGGTATTTTCGAAAGAAAAAAAAGGTGAAAAACATATAACAAAAAAAAAACCCCAAACGAGAAAGAGCGCGTGAGTAAAACGCTCCAATGATGAGGAAGTGAGAGAGACTAAGAGCCAATGTAACGTTTGGGTTCTCGTACGACGTGGGACTCTGCTTTCACTCTTGTTCCATTCTAACTCACTCTTTTCTCCATGCGCGTGTCCTACACTCTCCCTTTCTTTCTCTCTCTCTCTTTCATATTTGTTTTCTCTTCCTCTTCTTCTCCGCTTCTGTCTCTTTCTTCGAAAAATCTCTCACAGAGACTGAAGAGAAGAGAGACTAAACTAAAGGAGTGAACTCAATACTTTTTAATCACCGGTTAAAATGGCTTTGACTAATCACCGTAACGCCGAAGATCGTCATCATCTTCCGGCGAATTTTCACTGCTAAAACAACAACAAAAAAATGTCTCACGTTTTTTACGAGGCAGCAACTCCCGCTTAAACCCTTTTTTAAGAACCAACCTCGAAATTTCCGATTTTTTACATCGAAACTTTTCTCCTGATGGCGACGACGAACGCTTCCACAGCTGCTCATCAACAACAGACTCAACCTCCTCCTCCTCCAACTCCTGCTCCTCCGGCGACGGCGATCGATGGACTAACAACAGACGAACTAACGGCAAAAGCTTTGAACAAGAGATACGAAGGTTTAATGACGGTGAGAACTAAAGCAGTGAAAGGTAAAGGCGCGTGGTATTGGACTCATCTTGAACCAATCCTCGTACGCAACACCGACACTGGTCTCCCTAAAGCCGTGAAGCTCCGTTGTTCTTTATGCGACGCTGTTTTCTCCGCCTCTAATCCTTCTCGCACTGCTTCTGAGCATCTCAAACGCGGTACTTGTCCTAATTTCAACTCAATCACTCCCATTTCCACTATTACTCCTTCTCCTTCTTCTTCCTCCTCGTCTCCTCAAACTCACCGGAAGAGAAACTCATCTGGCGTCGTCACCACCGCGATTCCTTCTCGGCTTAATACTCTTCCCATCGGTGGTTCTTATCACGTCACGCCTATAACCGTCGTCGATCCTTCGAGGTTTTGTGGTGGAGAGTTGCATTATTCCACTACTCCGCCGCCGCATTTGATACTTTCCGGCGGAAAAGATGATTTGGGTCCTTTAGCTATGCTTGAAGACAGTGTGAAGAAGCTTAAGAGTCCCAAAACGTCGCAGACGCAGTCTCTTAGTAGATCGCAGATAGAGTCAGCTTTAGATTCTCTCTCAGATTGGGTTTTCGAATCTTGCGGCTCTGTTTCTCTATCGGGTCTGGAACATCCAAAGTTTCGAGCTTTTCTGAGCCAAGTTGGTTTACCAATCATCTCCAAGAGAGATTTCGCCACCACAAGATTGGATATGAAGTTCGAGGAAGCGAGATCAGAGTCTGAATCAAGAATCCGAGACGCTATGTTTCTCCAAATCGCATCAGACGGTTGGAAATCAGGACAATCCGGCGAAAATCTGGTGAATTTGATTGTGAATTTACCCAACGGAACGAGTCTGTACAGAAAAGCGATTCTGGTGAACGGAGCTGTGCCGTCGAACTACGCAGAGGAGCTTTTGTTGGAGACGGTGAAGGGTATTTTTGGGAATTCACCTCAGAGATGTGTTGGGATAGTCTCTGATAAGTTTAAGACCAAAGCACTGAGGAATCTCGAGAGCCAGAATCAATGGATGGTGAATCTGTCTTGTCAGTTTCAAGGGCTCAACAGTTTGATCAAAGATTTCGTAAAAGAGCTGCCTTTATTCAAATCTGTCTCACAAAACTGTCTGAGACTGGCCAAGTTCATCAACTACACGGCGCAGATAAGAAACGCACACTGTAAGTATCAGTTGCAGGAACATGGTGAATCGGTCATGCTTAGATTGCCTTTACATTGTTATTACTACGATGAACTTAGTAGAAGTAGTAGTAGTAGCAGCAAGGTTTGTTACTTCGAGCCATTGTTTAATCTTCTTGAGGATGTGTTGAGTTCCGCTAGAGCTATTCAGTTGGTAATGCATGATGATGCTTGTAAGGTTGTTTTAATGGAGGAGCATACAGCTAGGGAGGTTAGAGACATGGTTGGAGATGAAGGGTTTTGGAATGAGGTAGAGGCGGTTCACGCTTTGATCAAGCTTGTCAAAGACATGGCTCGGAGAATAGAGGAAGAGAAGCTGCTTGTAGGGCAATGCCTCCCGCTATGGGATGAACTAAGAGCTAAGATTAAAGATTGGGATTCTAAGTTTAATGTAGGGGAAGGACATGTGGAGAAACTCGTTGAGAGAAGATTCAAGAAAAGTTATCATCCGGCTTGGGCTGCGGCTTTCATACTCGACCCTCTTTACTTGATAAGAGATAGTAGCGGAAAGTATCTTCCTCCGTTCAAATGTTTGTCGCCTGAGCAAGAGAAAGATGTAGATAAGTTGATAACAAGGCTTGTGTCTAGAGATGAGGCACACATTGCTTTGATGGAACTAATGAAATGGAGAACCGAAGGACTTGATCCTATGTATGCACGAGCGGTCCAAATGAAAGAGCGTGACCCGGTTTCTGGAAAGATGAGGATAGCGAATCCTCAAAGCAGTAGACTTGTTTGGGAGACGTATCTTAGTGAGTTCAGGTCACTAGGGAAAGTTGCGGTAAGGCTCATTTTCCTCCACGCTACTACTGGCGGGTTCAAATGCAATTCCTCTCTTTTGAAATGGGTAAACTCGAACGGGCGGTCACATGCAGCCGTAGACCGAGCTCAAAAGCTGATCTTTATATCGGCTAATTCGAAATTCGAAAGCAGAGATTTCTCGAACGAGGAGGATAGGGATGCAGAGCTGCTCGCAATGGCTAACGGTGATGATCATCTGCTAAATGATGTACTGGTGGATACATCCTCGGTGTGACATTGATAAAATTTGAATCTCTTTTTTGATCCATTTGATTTTTCAGCTTAGTTTTTGTCATTAGAAATTGGCATTTCGTAGGATTGTTTGGATTCTTTTCTTTTATTTACTGCTATCATTAATATTCAATTTGTACTTTTGGTTCCTCTTTAGAAAGTGAGAATCGATATGTGATTTGAGTATTTGTATTTCTTTAGCCTAATATATACCATAATTTGCGGTGAAACATATTTGTATATTTTCAGTTTCTTGTCATTATCATCAATGTATCGGTTAGAAGTTAGAACACTAATTAATGACAGCTTTTGCTTCTTCTTCTTCTTCTTCTTCTTGGTACATAATGTAATGATCCCTCTCTGCTTTTTCATCTAAATTCATATTCTTAATCATGACTTGATAAAATATCTTTACTTTTTCGAGAAAATGACTTAACTTTTGAAAGTTTAATGTTCTTTCTTCATGATAACGTTTGTTGGTTGCAATGACAGACTAAAGATGCATAACTTTGTCATCTAGACTACTTGCTCAAGAACAAAATCTTGTTAACGGGTTTCGATTTCACTTCAACTTGTACGAAATTACCCATGAATTATACCCATGAATTATAACGCTGTGAATAGTTAGAAAGGTAAAAAAAAATTCCTGTTTAAATTTATGAGCCCATGGTTTGTACTTTGTGGGGTATTTTTACTTATAAAGAAAATCTGTAACCCATGATTTATATTCTTGTAAATCATTACTTTATCAATAGTACCACAATTTGAAATCTAGTGGCAAGATTTCATAAATGGACTGACCGGACAGCTAAAGTGAAATTACACAAATTAAGTAAGAACAGTGAAAGCAAAGAAAAACAAATAATTATTTTGAAATAGTAAAGAGAAAACGCAATTATTTAGATGCTATTTTTCCATTTAAGTTACAGACAAATGGATAAGTCAAGTACCTCTTTTTACACACACACATATACGCACAGACATATATATGTACGCCATTCTAAGCACTGTTATATAATTTAGTAACAAGCAATTTTATACTAACGGTTATTAAATGATAAATGTTAAAGTCGAATCTATCTATATAGGCTACTGATTAAAGGGAGATATTTTTTTAACTTAAATTATTTAACAAGGAATCATTTTTATTGGGTGGTAATTTTGTAACTATGCCGAACAAGGGAGCAGCCCCAAAAGTAGAAATCAATAATTATATTTATACCCCACAAATAGCAAAGTATACTACTACTTTTTTTAAAATACACTTTATTTTTTTTTATCTCCTTGTAAAATTTTGAACTTTCTAGCAGGCATTATATTCAACTCACCCACCTCCAAAGAGATGATCTAAAACAATCAAAACTTAAATTAGATAATTAGTTTTAAATTAAAACTTAAAATACATTGGGCGGTGAAGAAGATGGGTAAAACTTAAATGTACTTCTAAACAGTGGATCCGACTTGATGCTCTTCCCGAGTTGGGGTTTATGGCCACTAGATGCTCTTCAATGATTCCAAACAGTGGATCCGACTCTGCTATTACTTTCTTCTTCGTTCTCTCAGCATCCAAATGTATAGAAGAAGATGCTGAGGAATGGGTTAATGCGCAAATTGTGGAACAAGAGATAAAAGAAAACAATGCTACCGAAGATGAAGCTAAAGACGGTTGGGAACCACCGCCAATATCATGGAACAAATGCAACATTGGTGTGGCGTGGTTTAAAAAAAAACAGGTGGCGGGAAGCGCTTGGGTTCTAAGAAATGAAGAAGGGGCGGTGCTTCTGCATTGTCGCCAAGCCTTTACGGGGGTTGAAAGCAAAGGGGAAGCCTATCTAACGACCTTCTCTTAGGTTGTGGAGGCGATGAGATCTCATCACATTGATCAGGTGATTTTTGCAGCAGAAAACTCAACCTTAATTAGAGCACTCAACAGACCAAAGGCTTGGCCCTCTTATGTTTTTCAAAGGGCAGAATTAATGGTGGGTTTGGAGAATTTAAGATGTTGGAAGTTTTTCTTTGAATCACATTCAGCTAACAGAGGAGTTTCTCTCATTGTTCAAAGTGCATCTAATCATCTCCACATGCATTTTTATGTAGCTGTGGGAGCGGCGTCATGGCTGGATGAGCATTTTGAGTATGAGAGAAGCTTATTTTCTGATTAGCAGTAGTAGTTTTTGTTAGTTTTAACTAACTTTTTGGCGTTTGTTGAGCCAATTTTTGTGGTCATGGATGTGGTTTGTTTGCACGGACCAGTGATACCATGGTTGTCCCAAAACAACTATTCTAACCGTTCTATTATTAATCAGTTATCCCAGATGTTTAAAAAATAAAAATAAAATTGGGCGTTCACCTTTTTTATTCATTATACATCAGCAATTAAACAAAACTTGGAAGGTATAGGCAATAACCCGCAGTTCAGTTATGGTTTGCACAAAATCAGATATATATATATATATATATATATATATATATATATAATTTGAACCTCTTTGTCTATCATTTAAAAAACACAGTATATATATATTACCAAATAATATATTACAAATGTATGTCAGTATGTTACATATATAAACTCAACTTATTGTAAATATGTCGTGCAAAGGTATTTTAATTATGTGCTCATATAATTACAACCTAAATAAAGTTATTGTAATTATTGGTTTGGTATTTTCACCATTTTGGTGGCGAGGCAGAAATTCCTGTCGGCAATGCTGACTTCTCACCAAATCTCTAAAAAATTATATGAATGTGTATTTTATTTTCCTTTTTTTTCGTTAAAGGTTATTGAAAGCTAAAAGGAGAAAAAATGAAGAATAATTTAAATGATTTGAAAGAGAACATTATCGTTTTAGTTTTTGTTAATACGCAATAATCAGTAATAAACTTCAATGATGTTTTAAGAAAACAAAAATTTATTTCTTTGTAAAAAAAAGAAGCTAAAGTTCGTTTTGTTTCTCCCTTTAACAGCAAATTTATATGTCTACGATTTTTTTTTACGTACATTGATTTTTCAGCTTTTTCATACCTTACATATATCTTAGTACATAAATAATAATTTTAAGAAAATACTATAGTGTACAACTTTACATTCTTCTCAGAATATGCCGTTAGGTATTCTTTTAACGTAGAGTACGTATGTTTTGTGTAACAAAAAATAAACCTAAAACAATATTGGATGCAAATTATCCAATGCCATTTCGTTCATAAAATTTTGTGCTTTTGTTAAATCGTTTTAAAATATTTTAAAGGGATTAATATTGCATATGGACTTATGTATGCATGAATTACATTTATCCCCAAGACTCAAGGAGCCTTTTGTTTCCTGTTTAAACTTTTATAAAATGCATCAACACAACACCAAACCAAAATGTAAAATAAGTTTGACGTATAAGCGAAAAATAATATTTAAGGCAGTTGATTGCGCTACTAATGAACCTACCACGTGGCAAGATCAGTGGCTCAGAGATCATTATATTCGTGTGAGGTGGACACTTGATTTCGTTTCGGTAATCCACTGCTATGGATGCTCCATTATAATTGGGACACGTGTCTCAAACAGTCTTTTTCGGAGGAGCAGCAGATAACGGTCTCCCCTAGTAAGGAAAAACTCTGGATGAAACTACGTCGTTTTACTGACAAAGTTCTGAATACTTCCTCGTGTCTACTGGCACGTGCGGTCAACAAACCGTCGCTTGACCGCAATAATCTCCGTAGTTTATGATGCAATAGTCCTCCTCCCCACGAGTGACGTCACCTAGTATTTTGAACAAAAATTCATTTTTGGTTATATATTTTTTACTGTTTTGGTTAGTGTTTAAACTTTAGAGTAAGCTTTCGCGAGACGACTTAACGAATGATAACAACCACATTGCAGACATTTAAAACATCATTTTGATTTGTAATTATTAAAGCAAGCAATCTTTAGGAAAACATCAGTATTTTCTCCATAGATATATTGCAATAATAATAATAATATTCGAGCAACTATCTCTCGATTATTTTTTAAAAATTGGTTCGAGAACTAACTGTCTCTAACAATTAGTTCAATTCAAAATTAAGGAAATTAATAGTGTTTTGACCTTTTTTTTGTTATCAAGTTCAAAGGACCTACATATAGTTAGATTAGTTAACCAACATGTTAATTTAATTCGAATGTCAAATTATCAACCAAAAGTCCATTTTCATGTAATATCATTGTTATCTTTTTGCTTGTTCCTGATATTATAAAGCTTAATATAGTTTAGTGAAAAGCGGATTTTTTAATGAAATTTGTATTTTGTAATCCATTTCACGATTACAATTTTGTTAATGGTTGATTAAGAACACATTCTTCATGGAAGAAGTCTTTTGAAAAAAGGCCTTAAGAGAATGATTGGAAATGGTAATGATACAAGAGTGTGGTTAGATTCATGGATCTCAGATAATGGTATGAGACATCTTTTTTTAAGAACTTTCTTATTAATGTGGATTTGATGGTCAAAGATATCATTGATAGACCAGCTCGAAACTGGAACATGGAGATTTTGAATGATTTGTTCTTTCCAAATGATATTGCGGCCATTACTTGTCACAAACCAGTTGTTAGAAGATCAGATTTTTGGAGCTGGGTTCATAATAAAAGTGGAAATTATATGGTCAAATCTGGTTATTGGTTGGCGAATAAAGAAGCAAAGTCTGAACTTATTAATGAAGCAATCGCTCAACCGTCTATCAATGGTCTCAAAGAACAGGTTTGGACTATCTCTCCAGTTCCAAAAATAAAAAAGTTTATGTAGAGAGCTATGAGCGAAGCCATCCCTGTTGCTGAATTGCTTCAGAAAAGAGGTATGAAACCTGATTTAAGATGCCAAATATGTGGAATGGAAGGAAAATCTGTGAATCATGTTTTGTTCACTTGCTCGGTGGCTAGACAGATTTGGGCTTTATCACAAATACCTTTACCACCTCAAGGTTTTGACTCTCTTTCACTTTTCTCTAACTTCCATTACATGTTTCATATGGGGGAAAACGTTTTGTATACTACTCATATAAGAAGGTTATTCCCTTGGGTTCTATGGAGGTTGTGGAAAAATAGAAACATATTTTTCTTTGATGGGATAAGTTTCAATGCCTTGGACACTTGTGTGAAAATTAGAGAAGATGCAGAATTTTGGTTCACATCTCAAAGTATTCAGAGATTTCAAGATAAAGAAGAAGTGAATGGAAAGAATAAGGCTGTGCAAAAGTGGGAACCGCCACCAACGAATTGGTTCAAGTGTAATATTGGCACATCATGGCTGAAAAGAAAGAGGATGGCTGGTGTATCGTGGGTGGTGAGAGACCCAAATGGCACATTTCTCTTGCATAGCCGAAGAGCCTTTAGTGATATTCACAACAAAAATGAAGCTAATCTTCAAAACTTTATCTGGACAGCTCAATCTATGTTTACTCGTAAAGTGTGTAATTTTTTTGGCGTTGTTTAGGCTTTATCTGGTCAGCTTAATCTATGTTTACTCAATTGATCTCCAGTTTAATTTTGACATACTTGGGTATTTTAAGTTTACTCTATTACCTTTTATTATAAAATTAGATGAAAAAAAAAAACACATTAGCTAAACCATAGTTGGTCTTGTCATGGCAGATGAGAAAGTAAAGTATATATATACGCACAAGTCAAACAAATACATATAATAATATTTAAGTTATTGTACATCAGCTTTTGTCTCCCTATAAAGTTAATAAATTAAAAATCAGGTATATAAGACAATGATTCTGTGCAGTGCTAGAGGCTGTCGTTAAATACAAAAATATAAGAGCATCTCCAATGGTAAACGCCAATGAGGAGTTCTTAACAATATTTTTAATATAAATTTTGTTGAATTGAATGATAAGAACCTCATGAGGGGTTCTTAATTTTTTCCTCCTCCAATGGTAGAAGCTCATTAGGGGTTCTTAAGCAAAAAAATATTAATTTGAATGGTAGAACTTCATTCAAATTCATTCATTCATTCATTGATAATGGATGGTTTACATTGGTGGAATATTATTTGTGATAAACAAGAGATACAACAAAACATTTATTAAATGTGTAACAACAACATAATGATCAATCGGCCCGAGAAGTTGTGGTCTGTGGCATCTCTTTTTTTCTCTTCAGATATAACATTTGGGCCCAAAAAACTTGTCTGGTTCATAACCTGCCCATAAATCACAATCATTTTTAACTCAAACTCACAAAAAGAAAGAACAAGCCACAGCCAAAATCTAATGAAAAAGGACAATAGGAGATTAAACGAACCTGCAGATGTATTAACCCTGGATAAACAAGCCACAGCCAAGGATAAACAAGCCACACCAAGGATAAACAAGCCACAGCCAAGGATAAATAAGCCACACCAAGGATAAACAAGCCACAGCCAACAAGCTTTACCATATTCCATGGAAACATAATCAGACTGCCGACAAGAACAATCAAGATTACAATACTACATACAGTCGGGATTCATCATCTCACTTATCCTAATGAGATATTCAGCTAAGAAACCAATCAAGTATATATTTTCATCTATGACCAAGAACAAAAACAATAAGCATCGAGGGAGCTAAAAGCTGAATCTTTTGATCAGAGAAACGTAAACTTAAGGAGCTTCAAATTACGATTACCATCTATTTTAGTGAGTTTCATCTTCAAACGATTAACTAAGACCAAATTTTACATATCTACAACATGAAATCTCTAAATTATATCATACAATCAACATGAAATCTCTAAATTACAGCATGAACACTAAGAAAACGACGATTAACACAGATCGATCCAACCGGATCCTCCAAATCACAGAACAAGCAACACCAAACTATTATCTCTTAAAATTCAACGCATGTATAGCAGATCTATCAAAATCAGCATAGTTAAGCAGCAATAATCAGAAGCAAAACGAAGAGAGAACGGATCTAGACTCAGCTTTGAAGAAGATTAGCAAAAGAGAAGATTAGCTCGCGTCCCCCACGGCGAGCTCCAAGGCGAACGGAGGAGAAACCACCGCTTCGGCGGCCAGACGAGAAACCACCGGACCGATGAGGAAGAGAGGACGAAGCTGAGAAAACTAGAAGAAGAACTGAAGGAGAGTCGCGAAGGAAGGAGGAGAAAGCGAAAAGTTTTTCTTTCAGAAAATAAAAAAATATCAGACAGTTTTTTATCCAATGCCAATATGACACGTATCTTAAGAACCGGTTGTTAAAACCCTTAATTAAAGATCGGTTCTAAACCTTTAACCCATTAACTAATTTTATTTTATTTATTTTTGGGGTTTAGAACCTCTTATGAACCCCCATTGGAGATGATCTAAACCCACCCAACCCAAGTGTCTAAACAGAAGAAAAAAGACTGGAATATTCTACATTTCATGAGTCGAGAAATCCATGGGAAAGGTTAATGTAGTCATTTATGTTAAAAGGATTTATAGTTTTTTTTCCATCATTTTAATAATGAAAATTTGGTATAGTTGAGATCAAATAAAACTTTAACTACTGAATCAAATCAGAAAATAAGATATGGTAGGTATGTGTTTTGGTTTCCACATCCATTGGATTGCTTCTTAATTATTACAGTACAAAAAGAGGTGACTCGTACAATCTGTCTTCTATTGTGATACCATGTATATAAATACAAACGTAGAGGACACAAACAAGATTTTAAAATTTTTAGTTATTCTAAACCTCAATAGCACCATTAATTTATTTAGTGATTTTTAAATAGATTCCAACTAGTAGCTAGGACTCTGGCAATAATTATTTGATAACTGGCCCGAAATTAAAACGGTACTTTGTAGTTTGTAAAATGATTTCAGCTGATTATATATACCGTCATACTCCTAAGTTCAAATGCATATATATACCTAAAACCTAGAAATAGTACTGTCACCTTAATTAGATTTTACATACTATTATTTTTAAATTACGCGCACGGAAATGAAAATGTATATGTATAAAAGCATAATGATAAAACAGAAGGTATGTTTCCAATAATGCTTTGAGATATTCGAAATGAGTAAACCCTCGATAAGCACGATCGACGAGCATGTGAAGGAATAATTTGCTCTAGGTTTCTTTTGTTTAAAGGAAATGATGAAGTGGGACTATATAGGTCAATCTATTCTCTCTCTTTTGTTTCATCATTAATCAGCACCATCATATGAATTTGATACGTTTGAATATTTACACGTTTATCTTCATAGCAATTCAGAATAAAAAATTACAAAATATCAAATTTATGTTAATACAGTTTGGACCATATAATGCACAAAAAATGATGGAAGCAGATATCGAAGAACGTAGAGAAACATGTATACACATTATAACAACTATTATGTCATAGAATTAAGAAGATTTTGTAATAGGAGTCAACTCCATTAAAAGATTAGTACCCCATATACAAAAACCGGTGCTCATTGTAGAGTTGATGTGTTCGTGCTATCTAAGAACTAATTTTTGGATGATAAAATGTTCTCTAATGTTTTGTTTTCTATAATATTTATACAGATAAGTATTTTACTAAATTTACGTAATTTAAAATGACGTTTCCAATTTTATTATAAAGTTTCAAAACATTTTTATATATAAACGAAGGTATGACCCATAGATTTTTTTAATAAACTTTTATGTTATAACCATATGCTAACTGTTAAAAAGAATCTCACGCAAATTTTAGCAAAAAAAAAAAAAAAAAAAAAAAATATCGCGAGCGAGTAGAGAGAGTAACTTGGGCAATCACAAATTGACACGTGTTTAAATCATAGATCATCTACGTAGATCAATTCAAACCACAAACTCAAACAGTGTTAATGTTTGCCTTCCCTCCATTTTTCGAAGACGCGCGCTTTGTCGCTTGAGCATCCCCTGCGCAAGTTATCCTCCTCCGCTGCGATATCTTCGCATAAACGGCGCACGTTAGAAAAATCCGCAATCCCTGTCTCCTCCTTCGTATGGCGTCGACAATCTCGGTTCAAACGGGTCGGATCCGGGTCCTCAAAGAAGGCTCATGGCCGCCGTCTGATCAAACGGTGGGTCCCGTTGTTTATTGGATGTTCAGAGATCAACGGTTGAGAGATAACTGGTCGTTGATCCACGCCGTTGATTTGGCAAACAGAACCAACGCGCCAGTGGCCGTCGTGTTCAATTTGTTCGACCAGTTTCTGGGCGCAAAAGCGAGACAATTAGGGTTTATGTTAAAGGGCTTGCGCCAGCTTCACCGCCAAATCGAATCTCTTCAAATTCCGTTTTTTCTGTTACAGGTCAGTCCTGAGCTCGATCTGACACCAATCCCATTTAAAATTACTTGCTTTGTGTTAGTAATTTCAGAGGAATCATGGAGGAAAAGTTAGGTTTTTTAAGCATTTGTTACATATATGGAAATGAAATGGTAGATGAAACGATTTATACTTGGTAGGTTTGTAAAATTTTGCTCTTTTCTTAATCTCGAGATGAACTTTATGATGTAATAATCCAGGGAGATGCAAAGGACACAATTCCTAATTTTATCGCAGAATGTGGAGCTTCACATTTGGTTACTGATTTCTCGCCTTTACGGGAAATCCGGAGTTGTAAAGATGAGGTTGTCAAGAGAACGAGTGATTCTTTAGCAATACATGAAGTTGATGCACACAATGTAGTTCCAATGTGGGCTGCTTCGGAGAAGTTGGAGTACAGTGCTAGAACTATACGGGGTAAAATCAACAAACTACTACCTGATTACCTCATTGAGTTTCCTAAACTCGAACCATCGAAGAAGAAGTGGGTGGGGATGGTGGATAAACCGGTTGATTGGGATAGCCTTATCGATAAAGTTGTAAGGTTAGGTGCTGTTAAATCTGTTTAATAATAATGTCCGATTCCTTATTTTTGTTTGGGATTTGAGTTCCATGGTGATCATGATTTGTGGATAGGGAGGGTGCAGAAGTTCCTGAAATTGAATGGTGTGTGCCTGGAGAAGATGCAGGGATGGAAGTATTGATGGGGAGTAAAGATGGTTTTTTGACGAAAAGGTTGAAGAATTATTCAACAGACCGGAATAATCCTGTAAAGCCGAAAGCACTCTCTGGTCTCTCTCCTTATCTACATTTTGGGCAGATATCAGCTCAAAGATGTGCCTTAGAGGCGCGGAAAGTCCGGAATACTTACCCTCAGGTTCACAAGCCAATCATGTGATTTGAATGTATATACTTGAGTAGTTTTCTCTGTTTGTTACCTCTTACTCACACTCTTATTTTGGTATTTGTGTTGTTTGTCCATAAAAAGGCGGTGGACACATTCTTGGAAGAATTGATTGTGAGAAGAGAACTCTCCGACAATTTTTGCTACTATCAACCTCATTATGATTCTTTGAAGGGAGCTTGGGAGTGGGCACGCAAGTCATTAATGGATCATGCTTCAGATAAGAGAGAACACATTTACTCGTAATGTTTCAGCCGTTTACTCTTTAATTCTTTTGTAAAGAATCTTCTTCTATATGTACATCAAAGGGTATTAAAATTGTAGGTTGGAGCAGTTAGAGAAGGGACAGACAGCAGATCATGTAAGCCCCTAATCTCTTGACGCCTATCATCGCACAAAGTTGTCTCTACTTTGATTATCATCTGCATTTTAAACTTTATTTTTGGGCTTGTTGAATTGGCAGCTATGGAATGCTTCTCAGTTAGAGATGGTTTATCAAGGGAAAATGCACGGTTTCATGAGGCAAGTAATATTATATATCTAGATTTTGACTGCTTTAAAAACCATTATAGTGGCAACCATGGTATAAATGACATTAATCAACATTACTTGCAGAATGTATTGGGCAAAGAAGATTCTAGAATGGACCAATGGACCTGAAGAGGCTCTCTCAATATCCATCTATCTAAATAACAAGGTTTACTTCAACTTATTTCACTCCGAGTCTCTGACCTTTTTCTTTTTGTTGCTTAAAGTTTTTGATGTGTTGATGTAGTATGAGATCGATGGTCGTGACCCGAGTGGATATGTTGGGTGTATGTGGTCTATATGTGGCGTTCATGATCAGGTTCCCTCGTCATCTCCTTCTCTTAACTAAAAGTAATAGTAGTAGAATAGATTGGAGAACATCATGAGTGTTACTGATTCTGATATATCTGTTTGTGCTTTGTCGGTTTTTAGGGATGGAAAGAGAGGCCGGTTTTTGGGAAGATACGGTACATGAACTATGCGGGTTGCAAACGGAAATTCAATGTAGACAGCTATATCTCTTATGTCAAGAGTTTGGTGTCAGTAACAAAGAAGAAGAGGAAAGCTGAAGAACAGCTCACCAGAGACTCTATTGATCCGAAGCCAAGTAGTGTTTAAGTAATCTTTTGTGTTGGTGCTGTTAGACTACCTTGCTCTGTGTTGGGCATTTTTATATGTAACTGAATGTTATGACCGAAAAAAATCGAATTGAATGACGTACAAAAGAAAAGATTCTTAAAGAAGCAAATAACGATTTAGGTACGTAATTTACACAACCGAATTTAGCTAAGACAATAGCCAAAGATCTAGAAGTCAACTTTAGGAGTTGCATTATATATTTAGCAGACAAATAATAAGGGAACACTTACAGTCATGATCTGATAATCTAATGATTATTTTCATGTCTTTTACTTGGTTACAAATTAGAGAACAAAGACAAGGATTTGATTTGAGATCTGGATTCTCATATTTGGAGATCGTCTATAGATAAATCATTTGCAGTCAGAAGCTTCAATTTCTGTGGGTGACAAAAAGAAAACAGAAGAATACTTTAATTTGAGAGGGTGATTCATAGTTTACCAACTCTTGGAATGTGAAGTATGTGATGTGTGTGTGGCTTACCGTGATGAACTGTGGAGGATCGTCAAGACTTGTGGACCCGAGGATCACTTCTCTTTTGAGTTTCGTGGTTAGTTTGTGGCATACTTTTAACTGAAAAGCAAAGATTCCAGTAATAAGATATCATCCTATATCCTGATTCTATGGTTTGATTTTCATTACCTCTGATCTTGTCGCTCCACCAACAATAAACACAAATATTCGTTGTCCCATCTTCTTGAAATCGCTTGACGCATGTCTCAGCACCGAATCACTGCAAGAAACAAAAAGAATTTTAAGTTAAAGCTTTATTTTTGCTGTTTTGAAATTATGTGAACATAAAATTGTATTCTTCAAATGAACAATGGACGCATAGTTTTAGCTAGCTTTTAGGTTTCACTTGCTCATACACAGAAGTAAAAAAGATCGAGGACTAAACTAATATGTAGGTATTATTCAGTATATTGGATTGATCCACGGATTCTATGTTGGATTATTTATAAACAGTTTACCTTGAATATCCATCATCTGAACCTCGAGGTTTAGCCCATGTTGGTGTGCGTCTAGATCTCATGGACTGAGCAGCTTGACCTTGACTACTACTGGTTGCTGATGAAAGTGACGTTGATCCATGGAAACTCGGGCTTGGATCGTTCATACATGGGTAATCCTCGTTTGGCAATTCTCCTTTGCTAAGTTTCTCGATGAGTTCCTGGAAAATTCCACATACGGAGAGAATAGTCAACACATGAAACTTGTATTATGCTAAAAAGCAAAAGTAAGGTCCTATACAAAATTTAAAAGGAAAATAAACAAAGCCTGGGTACCTCAATCATAGGGTAAAAACGAGATAACTGCCATGCTGCTTCCTCTTGGCGCTCTTTCCTAACAGCTCGTTTTTTCTGCAGCCGTTACAGGGAATGTTAAGAAGATGTACATGTTTGAATATATTGATGGGAGACTCGGAGAGAAGATGTTACCTTGTGAAGATCAAACTTCAAAGTGAAACCTCCAGGGGTATTCTTTTTAGCATCGACGGCTGATCCAAGTAATCTCATATTGTTTACTGCGGTCATATCATCAGATGGGAGTTTTGCCAGCTAGAAACAAAGTAATAAAACCTTAGATGGGGTGATTGAGAACCAAACAAAGATCCAAAAGCACTAAAACCCCCAAGTACCTTCATTAGATTTTGACCTTTTTCACCTTCAAACTTTTCAGGGTAAATTGTTGCGAGGATCATCAACAGGCGTAACTTACCTTCACGGCCTGCCTCCTGTACATAATTTTGAAGAAAAAGCTCAATGTCTCATGAAAGATTTAACCACTATTACAGTAAATCAACCACTATTAACTAGATGCAAACCTCTTGAGTACTCAAATATTTAATCACATCTTTCATCCCAGCATCACCAAAAACAAGGTCTTGTTCAAGTTGTCCGAGCTCCCGAAGTCCTTGCTCTCTGATAAGGTCGTTGATTTTTCTAGCAATCTGCAACGACAAGAAAGAGATATGAATCCAAAGCTCAGAAAAAAAGCCAAAGAAGCGATAACTCTGGATATCTGCAGACAGCTCGTCAGAAACTAAATCCTGTGAAATGTTAATCATATGATGCATATTAATAGAGTAATTTTGTGTGGCATCACCTAAAATTGAAAGTTCTAGAATTTAAGGAAACAAAGTAGAGGCATATCACCCTGGAAGTGGAGGTGGACACAACAAGAAAAGACAAGGGAGCGTTGCACATAACTATGGAACTACCTCTACATGGAGAGAGAGCTTGTCAATTTGTTCACTATACTGAGGCAATGCTTGAACCATCTTCTGCAGATCCCTTGTAGAAAGCTCAGCTCCATCTCTACAAATAAACGAATAAAATTCACAAAAAAAGGAGAGAACAATTGAAAGTACTTTTCAATCAGATAAAGTATACTACGTAGATCAATGCAGAGTTATGTCAGAGTATGATCAAACTGAATGACAAGAAGACAGAATCCAACAGTAAAATCTTGTTCCACTGGTTCAGAGGAAGTGTAATATATTATATATATGCTCCCTGGTTACATTTACTACAAAAATAAAAGTAATACCCACCTCTTACCATGCTGAAGCTGAGCAGCTTTGTTTTTCGATAAGAAATTGGTCATCTTGTCATGCAATCTTTCACTAGCCTGATGAAAAACACAGGTCAAGAGGATTAACGTTTTTTTTCCCCATTGCCAAAGAATAATAAAGACCTAGGCATCCGACTCACATCTGCTATATGTGCATGTCGAAGCTCTAGCCAAATAGGATCATGTTCCTCCAAGAGCACATCCTTCTTCTCTGGTTGACCGCCTGATTTGATTGAAACCTAAAAACTAAAAGAACATCATATGGAGTATCCAGGAAGAGAGCCACCACAAAATCACAATAACTTATAGGGCAAAGAGTTGAACTTACCACATGGACATATTTGTTCCCTTCCATATTCAGTAAATCATGGCACATAGCATCATAAGTCCACTCATGTATAACAGGGGCAATCTAGACATTCAAAACAAGAAAATGCTGCTAATCATATAACACATGAAGAGAAGGAAGCATGAGCTCCATAAGTAGTAGATGGATAATAAAAAAAATGAAAGAAACATCAAATGCAAAAGAAAGAAAAAAAGAGTTCTAAACCTGGTCTATAGATCTGTCGAGGATGAGCAGCTCACACGTTTCAGTCTGAGGGAAATTTTCAATCGACTGCTTATGTTTTGCCAGACAATTCCAGATTCCAGCTGCAAGCTTTGTGGGAATTAGATCGCGCAAAGTTGTCATTGTCGATGCATCAAGTGACTTTGCGGCTCGGTATCGTACTGAGGGAAATTCCTGTAAAGTCCAAAATGATTCAGAAGAGTCATCCGCAGATAATAATCATTAATCATTAATCATGAGAATAATCATTGGTACCCGTAGTGAAGCAAAGACTGTGGCAATTCGAGAAGCCATCACATTCAAGGACGCATCGCCTTTCTGAGAAGTTTCCTCGTCACCGAAAAGGTCCTCTAAAGCTCTCTCATGATCGGTGATGAAACCCTGTATAAGTTTTCGTTATTTAATGTCTCTTGTGACCCTATTTCACATCATGAAACAGACACTAACAAAATGATACCACAGGCGACACTATTTCAGACCATATAATGAAGAAAAATATAAACAAGGCTAAAGTGCACGAACCCAAGAGATTCAGAACGACCATACCTGGCTATCAATGGCAAAAAACTCCAAATTCATCTGCAAAATGAAAATCAAATAGTAAGTTATCGATGTGGATGCTAACACAGCTCTATAATACAGATACAATAGAATAGTCAGTATACACTAGAAAGTATGATTTTTTGCAATATACACCTCTCTCAATGCTCCAATCCGAGGTAATACACTCGAATCTTTCTTGATGTGACCAACCAGCTCCTTGGAAACAGGTGAGCTGAAGAAAACAAATGCCCTTCACAGATGCAGAGAAAATAATGAGTGTTTTAACGAGATTTTCTTTAGGATAGAAACGATAACTAAGAATAAATCATTTCCTTACTTCTTGTACAAGGGTGATTTCCCAGACATGTCTGACAAGAACATGATGACACTGATGAAAAAGAATCAAACATTAATATAAGATGAAATAACAAAAAATGTCAAACATTTTGAAACTCAAGGAACATCTAAGATAAATTACTTCTCTTTAGTTGGCTGGATGAAGTATATCGCATCCATTGAAGGTAGAGGTTGTCTTCGTCTAAATATGTCTTCAACCACTACAGAGAAATGATAGCTTACGCCAATTAAGTTATTCAAAAGTAAAGCATCATATCGAGCTAGAATATTTACAAAAATAATTCACTCTTACATGAAACTCCTTCTTGTGTAATATCAGCCATTTTGCAGGCGTATGACATTATCTTGACAGTAAGTTTGTCCATGATTAGTACCTACAATAAAAAAAGGAAAAAAATAAAACTTAGCAGAAAAATAGGTATCAACCTAAAGCTAACATTATCAGGCCAGCCCACAGTGAAGTACACGAAAACATACCTTCCAGGTGGATTTTGAGCTCCCTGTCTTTGCAGATCTAAGCATCTCATACAAGAGTCCTGGGAAACAAAATGAAAAAAGATCAGATACACTACTACCAATAGATAAAGCCTCACCAAGACATGGAAGAAATCTAAAGACCCTTAAGAGTAAACGAACAGTGACAGCAGCCAAAGCCTCATGGATTAGACCCAAGGATGCATGACATGAACTACCCAGCCTATAACTCTACAATGTGACTACAATCACAATACATCAATAACATGTAATAGTTTCTGTTTTAAGTGTCCGATAGGCAGGTTTTGTATAGACATTATAGCTCCAAACTTTATCATAAATCTTAATTAAAACCATTAGAACCCAAAATCCGGCGACAAGTCTTAGCAATTGAGCTCTCATATTCTCCTCCGATAAACCAATTAAAACCGCAGAGAGCTATACAGTATCGTTCTCATGAGCCTAGTACCCAGAATCAAAATGACTAAAACGAATGCTCCGCAAAACTCGGAATCAGATATAGATCACGGGAATCCAGAAAAATTACGAAGTCAATTTGAATCAACGAGAGTCAAAACACATAAAAAATCAAATAAAAACGGAGATAGATAGAGAGAACTCACGTTCACGCGTAATCTGCCGGAAATTCTTGTACTCGCTACCGTGAGACGACGAATCGGAGTCGGAGTACGACATAGCTGCGATCTGCTAATTTTCAGAGTTGTTGAATCTCCAGTCAAAATCTCCGATCGACGGATCGAACAAAAATATTGACCGGAGATAAAATAGAGATGAAGATCGCGAAACTAATCAAAATGTAGAGAGCGACAAACGACGAGACGAAGACCGATGTAGAGAAGCTCCTTTTTTTTTTTTCGGTTGTTCTCTCCCAATCAAACACCTTTAACTAAATAAAATTTAATTAAATTCTCTCTCTCGAAACCCGCGGAGAAGACCGTATTGACCCAAACCGGCGGTTTGAATCGGTAAATCAAAGCTTCGAACCTTCAATGCGGACCAGGTCTTCGCTGTGTCAGATATTTTTGTTTAGATAAGATACGTGAAATGATACAAATTTAGATTATAGCCAAAAGAAAATTCATCGTTGAAGTAGCCACCTGAATCCCCTGATTCGGAATTTGTTGAACGGGTTACATTTAATTAGCTCATTTGTTTGTTGAACATTCCAAGTCCAAGAAGTATTTGAATAAAAAGTGTTCATCATCTAAAATTTTTACAATGTGTGAAAATTTGAATTATTCATCCATTCATCACTCAATACACATTCACACCGAATACAAATACAAGGTTCTGTTCTGGTGGAGGAAAGATTCAAACTTTTCTTGACTTGGAAGCATTTGAGGAATCAAGTGTGAGATTCTTTGATGTATGTTGAGTGTCGATCTACGAGGAGACATATGAGATTATCTTTTACAATAGATTCAGGGTTATCGCAATCACATCTCACCACAACATTACCGCTACTTGAAACAACCACAACCTCCTCCTTACGCGTTGATAACTCATTAGCAACAACTGCATGCACTTTGAATTTTTGTAGAGCCTTTGTAGCCTTCTCTATCAAAATCTTTGCGTCTGTCTCAAGCTGGATGATACAGAGAACTCCATATAAATCATCGATTTTGGTGCTTGAATACAAGAGAGAATAGAGAGAGACCTTGAATGATATGCAGAAAGCCTTTGGAGCCCAATTTGATCTCAAGATTGAAAGCATTTTAGGGACTTGAGCTAGACTTATGTCCAAAGGACCAGATCCTGATTGTATTTTGTGCTCTGTCTAGACTCACCAAATATATAAAAACCATTTTTCAGATACATGAATTGTGTAGCCATGGTCATAGGGACATGAAAGACTCTTACCATGCTCGTCCATGGCACATAAAAGTCAGATACAGCAGCAGCAAGATAAAACATTGAACATGGACCGACATCTTTCAATGCTGTTGCAATCAACCGCAACATTTGTTTGTAGTAAAAAAAATAACCAGAAATATTCACAAAGAGAAACTAATTTCAATTGCAGCTCTACTAAAGAAAATTTTTATTGGTTTCCTGGACAGTTAAGATTACATTATATGCACAAGACAAAACAACAAAGATAACAAAAGTAGATTGTGTAAGATTCAAGAACCTGGAGATATTCATATATGGTTGAGAATGGGAGTTTTAGTAAGCGACCTTCTGCTACTGCCTGCAATGTTAATTAGCAAAGTTACTACACATAAGACTCAAAAACAAGAAACAACAAAAAAAGTAACAAGTGATCAGCTTGTTGTAAAACAAAACACAGACAGCTTGCTGGTCCATAACAGCCATCTTCACAGCTTCAGAATGTGATCCATGAACTGAAAATAAATCCAAAAGATGAACAAAGGCTCATAATTTGTTACCGTACAAGTCCGAAACCCCGCACTTTATATACATAACCAAGCATTAGATTGAGAAAGAGTTTGTGATGAAAAATCTCGAATGTTTTTTGCATCTGGAAACTCAAAACATTCAAGAAATGGATCATCTGGAAGAGACCGGCAATACGGTTGACAAGTTCCCCTAAAGATTCACATAATAAAACCGATACAAAGAAGTATCATCTCACTTAATCTTTCAACTACACACAGTTGGTAAATACAAAAACAAAACTAAAAAATGTTACCTCCTATAGAGAAATATCATAGCATATCCAGCCTTGACGAAATTCCTTAAATTAAAACCAATTTTATAATCAAGAATTTTTTTAAACGAGTTCTAAAAAGAGTAACTGAAGAAAAAAAAAACTAAAACTTACTCAGTAGACGCAGCACCTCTATTTCCTGAGCTGAAATTATCGATGTATCTTACACATCGTTGCTCTAATGGAACTGTAGTTCCACCTGAAGTCACACAAACAATCCTCTTCCCTCCTGAGATATATGAAAAAAAAAACCATTTTAATCATCCAGAATTCAAAATGTCACATATATACACATAGCTCCTGATATCACCTTGCCGCGAAGAATTCAGCTCAATGAACCGATTAAGTTTTGATAAGATCTCCTCCTTGTTCTTTAGAGTTGGAGACGATTCGAAAAACGAACTGAATTCATCATCCTCCATTCCAGAGATCGAACTCATTTCTATCTTCTACGCAAACAGGATTACTGAATCAGTCGCCGGAAAATCGAAGAATCAAATGTACGGAGCCAGGAAGAACAAAAACCAATTGGGCTTTCTTTAGAAAAGGCTTCATTTTGGGCCTCAGGTACGGCCCATCTTGTTATTTCACGCGGGAATTTGCAAGTAAGACATCTATTTCTGGTTAACTCTTGTTTCTCCGCGCTAAATTTTAGTTTATAACCAGAGTCTTAATCTAAGATTATGGATTGTAAATATAAAGATGTGCACACATGTATGATCTACGTCACGACAACCATTAGATGTCACAATGATGAAAATATAATCAAATCTAAGTCAACGAAACCAACGAGAAAGTGCCAATATTTTACTTTAGACTCTTCCATGAATCACTTTGACAAAAACAAAAAATCTTTATATCCCAATTAATTCTTAGAGATTTCCTTGCAAAAGTCAATAGAAAATACCATTTTAAAAATATTCACTTGCAAAAGCCAGCCATTGAGTTTTTTTTTTAATTACAACCTCACAGAACAAAACAAAAAAACCCACCAATTTTATAACTCCTTAATCAACGTAATTAACCTCCTAATGGGCTACAAATGCTTATTAAACTCTTGTCATTTTTATTACACTCTTTGACCGTGCGGTCTTCGACTTCTTCCTCGTCGCTGCCGCAATTCTTGCAAACTACTTTGCATTTAACCACACTCCCATAGACGTAAAACCCCGGTTGAACCATAGCTCGAACTAGACTCTTAAACCGGTCTCCACCTGTTTCCTCCATGTAAACCGGATCAAACCGGTCATCTTTCTCCACGCGAAAGATTTGCAGACCCGGGTTCACCGAATTAGCCAAGAGATGAACCAACCAAACACTCTTCGACGCACCAAAGAAAGCCTACCAAGAAAAAAAAACGGTCCAATTCAATTGGTTTTGAAATAAACTAAATCTGTATAATAAACCACTTAATTAAACGCTTACCTGTAAAAGCGGTTCAGGCCAGGCTCGGTTCCAACAAAGCATCGAAACGACGTCACTCATTTTCCGGTCACAGAATCTGCTAAACTCCTCCGAGAAATGTTTTGTTCCTCTGCTCAAAACCTCGTCCCACGTGAGCTCCATCAAGACATTGAACGAAGCGTAATTGGATTCGCAACGATCAATCGGGTTCAAAATCCGGGTCGACCCGTTTTTCTGAAACCCGAAAGCTTCGAAATCCTCGAAGAATGCTCTGCTCAGGATCGCTTCGAGGTAAAATATCAGACTTTTAGGGTTTTTCGCAAAAGAGTTGATCTTTACATCAAAAGGTTGGAGGAGAATAGAAAGTCTCTCGTAGACTTTCCCACCGACGGTTCGTAGCTGCGACGCGAGAGATCTGCTCAGAGCTCTGATCGAAGATCGAGATTCCGACACAGAGACAAGAAATTGCTGAATGATCCTGTCGTTGAATCCGTCTTTTCGAATCGGAACACTCTGTTTCTTGTTGCTGCATTCGTCAAGACCCGATTTGAGATTGTGACAGTAAATCTCGAGCTTATTGAGTTTCTTCTCAAGCTCTGATATGGATGATTTCAACCTAGAAGCTTCTATAACCGCGTCTTCTTTCTTCTTCGTGGCTTGAATCAGTTTATGAGAAAGCTCTGCCACGGCTAACCGCCACTGCTCTTCTCTCGAAGCGTCGGCGGCAGAGGATGAGGAAGAGCGCGGAGGAAGCGTTGACGCCGTTGTCGAGGAAGGTTTGGGGCTTCTCCGTGTAAGAGATTGAAAGATGGATTTGATAATCAGATTAGGGCTAGAGATGAAAGAAGGATTGTTGTGGCTTTCGAGAGGTACGACGGAGAATTTGTCACGGTGAGAGTGGTGAGGTCGACACTTGTTGCAGGAGACAGCGCCACCGTCGTCTTCATCGTCGTCATGTCGTTTTCTGTTTGTGGGTTTTCCGTTGTGGTGGAGAGGTGTTAGAGTGTGTTGGTTGTTGTTGTTGCTACGGCGGTGATGGTGGTGGTGGTTTGGGGTAGCGGAAGAGCCACCGTCGCTGCTTGGTGTTGCTCTGTTTTTGTATCTTTCTTCGTGGAGGTCGTCGTCTTCATCACATTCTAGAATCTGAAAGAGCAGAGAGAAAATTAAAAAAATTTGAGATAAAAAGAAAATCTTTGAAATTTGAAGAGTTTTTTTCAAGTGACACGATATGAGATTCTGATGGAATCACTGAAATCAAAGGAAGAAACTTTAGACGAAAAGGTAACCGAACTTGCTTCTTTTCCTTCATTTTCTCGAGAAAATAATTGTGGGTTTCAGGAAAATAAACATGAACTAGAAGATTCGAGCTAAACCCTATCACTTCCATGAGAGAAAAAAAAAAACTTTTTTGTTGTCACATGGCAAGACAGCAAAACAAAACAAATTTGAGGTCTGTGTGTTCTTTGTCAATAGTTACAAAATTTACCGGGAAAAGAAAAGGAAGATGAATTCGAGTTTAACTTACAGGAGCGAAGTGAAGGGATTGGTGAAGAGATGGAACAGGAGATTTGGAAGGAGAAGATGAAGACGAAGGAGCCATTTTTTTTTCTTTGCTCTTTTTTTTTTTTTTGGCTTGCTTTAATATCTCACTTTTTATATATACAAATGTACAAATACACAGACACACTAGATCATGATAATATAAATTATTATCAAGTCAATTAGTAAAAAAAAAAAGGGAGGTTGTAGAGTAATGGTAGAAATTGACGACAAAAAAAAAAGAGTAATGGTAGAAAATGATGATATCTTTCTGTTTAGGTTTTGTGCCGGTAAAGCTTGGTCAAATATTAAATTTGTTTCCATGTTAGATCGAGCTAAAACCAAGAATAAAGACTATGCTGTAATAGACATGTTTTGTTGTCGTTGCTCTAACAGACATTTATCGTTTCGTATACTCTACAAAAATATTGTTTCTTTGTATATACTATTTTGGATCACATACTATTGTTCCAAACAAAATTCCCTATTACTAAACATGCACTAGCTTGAATAGATCACACACCAATCCGCCAATTTCGTCTTCTATATCAACATTTTAAAACTTCAAAGTTTAAATATTCTTACTCCATCAAAGATTGCTTTCAGTCAAATCTTTAGCAGAAAGAGCAAATGTACATTTTCATGAGAAATAAGAGCTTCCATATTAAATATACCAAGAAAACCGTCAAAACATTTTCATACTATTTGTTACTATCTTTTGACACAATCACTTATGGTTTCATTAAGAACTTATACAAAGAATATAACTTTGTTTTTGCCAATGCAAACTAGTTACAAATCAGATATTTGTTAATCATATACAGTAACCAGTTAGTTACTTTCAAATAAAACGGAATTAATTTTAAACAAAAATACATTTTCAAAGTAAGTAACATATTTGAAATTTATCATACAGAAAACTACTATTATCAAGTGGAATAATTATATAAATATAATCGTTTTCAATCATTAAGTATCACAAAAAGTTAAATTTGATAGATACTATACTCTTTTTTTTTTGTAAATCATCGTTCAACATTTGTTTGTACTACTGGCGTTTTTTTCCATTTATTTTTCCCCGAGATAGCTGTAGTGGATTGTTTAGTTCTGCCTCTTTCACAGCACTTTTTCTTTGGCCAATACTTTTCAATTTTGTAACTCAAATATATTTACGTGTGCGTGTGTGTGTTATTGTACAAATGAAATGTAATGATTATAGTTTCGTTGCACCTTGGATACGTAAAAGAGATGTTTGTATTAAGTTTCTCTCTTTTCATTTTCTCATCAGCTATTGTCATGTAGTAGCTTGTGATCATTTATTCTGAAATAAGCCAGAGAATTTTGCTAAAAGCTATTTACACTTTTCACATATCCACAAAATTTTGGATGTAAATCAAACAAATGCATGAGAACGAGACACTTAGTTATTATTATTATTATATATGTATATATATGTGATATATAATATACGAAACACGAATGCCTAATCCATTCCGTAATTAAGATACTAAAAATTAAATATTTAATGGAAATTTTAAAAATTTTATAATAATATACGTATAGACTTTTAATCCCTGAAGTGCCACTCAATTTTATGATTTGTAAACCTACTGTTGTTTGGAACATATATAAACTACTCTTTTAAACCAACAAAAATATAAATGACTCTATCTCAAAATTTAAGTAAGTACATAAATTCTAGAATTTGAAGCTCTACACCACAAGGGTTACAATTTAAAGTAAGATATAAATAATGAATTTACTCATCGGGTACTTTGATTTGATTCCCATGTCTTTGTAAACGTATACTTGGAAGTATACAAAATAGAAGCAAAACTATACGTACATGTAGGTGTATATTTATGGGTTTAAAGACAATCACCGTCAGAAAAAAAGAAGAAGAAGAGAATTATAAGCACTTTCTTCTTTTCAATATTTTCCTTCTTCAATATAAAGTGTACACAAAATTTGCTTTCAATAAATGCATATTGCGTTGCATACTTGCAAATAGATTTGATGTTTGCTAGTTTTGGTTTTGTATTCGTAATCTACCGTTCAAATCTTAGCTTAGAGTGGAAACTGCTAAAAAACAAAACAAAAGCTTATAGTGGAAACAAGAGAAAATAATTCAATAATCAAAATATTGTGAATCCATTCCTATATTTAGCGTCAAATTTGGTAATGATAACCTATAAAGGGAATTTTGGTTTTTAAAATGATATCACATACTTATGATTGTATTTGAAATATGATTTTGTTAGGCTAGAATTCCGGTTGGTGCAAGTAAAAAAGAAAACATTACATTATTGATGGATTTGGAGAGTATAATTGTTTGTGATAGTAAATAAGATAGATAAATGGAAAAGCATAATTTTAGAAAATATAGGATTCCATTTTAGAAAAAAGCTGGTTTGATTGTTAAAACTTTTAAATTCATTTTTTAGTTATTTGTATAGTTACCGTGAAATTCACCATTCAACATTTTCATATCGTACTGATTATACCGCATATGCAATTTTTACTGTGTTTACAATAACAATAAAGATATGCAGTTCCATAATTGAGTGGAGCTCGTGAATATATAAGAAAGAATAGACATCAAATTGCTTAAAATGAGAAGTGACAATTTTGTATTATTATTTGTTGCTTAGTAATAAATATCGAGTAGGGGGAATTGTCACATTAAATTTTGAGAAGAGCATCAAATGCAAATCCAGCTACCTCATTTATGATATTAGTTGACCCACATTACCAAACAAAAAAATCTTTTGGCCTATGACTTGTTAGATTGGTGTGCCTTATTCATTGGGTCTTACTTCTCTTTTAGCTCCCAACTTTATTTTCATTCTATATATCATGTGATTGTAGTTTTGAAATTTAATATATAAGCATGAGAAATTGAGAAAGGAAGGAGAAAAAAACATTTTGATTAACGTACTTTCAGCATTCTTAGGTGATAAATGTATAATTGTGAAAAAACTATTATAAATATTCGAGGAAAATTAATTTTTTAGACACCAAACTAAGTTTGGAATCTAAATCAATTTATAACAAACCCTTTTAACATAAAAACATAACAATCAATTTATAACACTGGCAAACAAACAAAGAATAAACATTAACTAGGCTATCCCTACCTATTGAACTGTCATTAAATACAAAGACTATGCTATAAAGTTTCTTTTAGTTTTCAACTCATAAGTTATAACCATAGAATTGTTTTAAGGGACGTATAAAAATACATAATTTTAGATATCTATGTATTATCAAATCCTAGAAGTGAAATCGAATATGTACAAGTAATTTATTTTCTCATTCTCCGAGTTTAATTAGGAAAAGAAAAAAAGCCAGCGAAACACAACACACACAAAAAAGAGAGAGGAAACAAGGGGCATGTGATAGTAATAAATGGAAGATTGAGAGGGTAAGATCGTCCAAAAACTCATAAATTTTTGAATGGGGTTTTTGGTTTTGGGCTCTGAAAATTGGCTGACTTTGCGTGACATGTCACTATTCACCGGTTGGATCATGTGCACGTGACGCCTCATCACCTCCTTTCTCATTTAATTTCCCCCCCCCCATTTTTCTTATTTTTCATTTTCTTTTTTTTCTTGCCAACGTTTTTGGATTTTAATTTTTAATTTTTAAAAACTGAGATAATAATGATGATCGCAAAACTGGTCAGACCGCTCAGGATCCGGACAGCCCAACACCGCAGGGAACTTCGGTTCACGACAAACTTAAGCGTCATCTGTGTTTATACCCCATGTTGTATTTTCCTTAAGGTACATTTCGCTTTTTTCAGTCGTCAAACAAAACAAAATTGTTCATTTTTTTCTTTTTAACTATTGATTTTTGTCGTGTATACATTTGAAGAATACCAAAAAAAAAAGGTTAAATCATTCATAAAAAGCATAAATGAATTTGACGTAGTTGGGGGTTTGGTCAGATTGATCAAAGTTTAGCCGTTATGGTCCAACGAAAAGCATTTTTAACCTTAAAAAGTAACCCACACGAAATGGGGCTAAAAGCCTAAAACCGAACCTATGCTTTTTACATACATTACCATAACTGGAAATTAATATCTCGACAAATTAAATTAGGGAAATGAATGAACCATTTACATTTTCTCGGGGCCGCACATTTAGCTATATGATTTATGAGCTTCATTAAATTATGTTGCTGTTCTTAAAAAAAAAAAAATCTTCCTTATACTTGGTTCCTTTGCGCCACGTTATCAATATCCGAAATTTCAAGTTGAGAAAAATAAGGGAAAATCAGGGATTAGAGTAACAACTTGAGCCATACAATATGAATAACATGGATAAATGTAGATATAGTCATTGCTATTGAGCTAAAACTTTGCTATCTATAACAAATCTCGATTGATTTGATGGACTATTCCTACTTTGTAGTAGTTGAATATTCTCATATATTGGAAGACAATATGGAACTAACCTAAAATATAAAAGACATGTGTCAGTCCACTTACTACAAATTAGTTTGGATTGAAATTTTTTTCTTGATTGTTTCAGGTGACGCAGATTCGGAGGAGAAGGACATCCCCGTCGGCAACGAACTTACACTAGAAGTCACTTTAGGTCATTATCTTAAGCATTTAAGTGGGAGCCCAATTACTTTTCTTGGACGAAAAGTCAAGGAAAAAATGATTACATTTTAGAGCAAGTCATCGAGAGTACTTAAATGATGGGCTCAACAACTCCTAAACAACTATTTTAAGCCCATCACTGTATATTGTTCATTTTTCCCAACTTGGTTCTTCAATCATAAGAGCATCTCCAACGCAGGGTTCTTAATGAAAAAGTAAATAAAAAATAAATCTAAAATGGGTAAATTACTAAGAACCGATCCTTAGTTAAAGATTTTAAGAACCGGTTCTTAAGATGATGTGGAGTATTGCTATTGGGTGGTTACTGTACAAAAGAAATCAGGGGTTTTTTCGCGTGTTTAACTCTTCCTCCCAACTCTTTCTCTCTCTCTCATCTCTCTCGCGACCGCTTTGACACACCGCATATGCACGCCAACTTTTCCGACCGTCGGGGTTCCGCTCGCCGAGGACCATGGACAGGAAATCTCATGTCTAGGCCCGGACCGCAAACCCTAGCGGCTGACTGATTTTATTCTACTCTCTCCCATTTAGCTTCTACGGTGGCAATGGTGGCTTCAGGATCAGTTTAGAAAGGAGATGGCGAGTGGCGTGCAGTTCTTTCTCCTGAGGAATTTAGGATTCTCCGCCAGAAAGACACTGAGTAAGCCCTTTCTTCACCGATTTGAAGATTCAATTATGCTTTAAATTTGAGAAAATTTGGGACTTTTAGGAAGAATAGGATAGTGTCCCTTTACATCGAGTGGATTTGTGATCTCGAGTTAGAAAGTCAACACTTTGTTTTGCAATTGTTGACCATTTCTGTTTCTGATTTCAAGTCTACCATTGGTTAAATCAAGTTTCAATCTTTAGCATACACCGATGCATCGATTTAAGATTATAATCCTGATGAGCAATATGTTGACTTTTCTATTCTATATATGCTTGAATTATAGGATTTATATAGAAATGTTTTTGAAATAAATGTTGTACAGTTAGGAAAAAAATTCATTCTTTTTACTACTCTTAAACCACAGATAATAGCTTGTGCTAACATATATGATCAGAGTCTCAATGAACCAAAATCCGTTGGACGAGACCTCCGCTAGAGAATTTTGTTGCTCTGTGTTTGTTTAGCTTTCTCAAATCCTATAGAGCTTTACTTACTCTTAAGTACTGTTTGTGATTAGATTTCTATGTATGTCTTGGTAAATGTTTGCTTTGTCTTTAGGGGTTTCGTTCTTTCTATTAGTTGAATGTTTTATTGAATAGAGAATGGATTGGTATCCCTGGTGCCATTACCGGAACCGTAAGCAAAACTCTCAAAACACATTCACTTTTTCATGACATTGAAAACAAAAATGAACTCTTTTTTCTTTTTTTTTGGCTTAATTTACATTGTCATTATCAGGCAGATCAAGATGGGAGAAGAGTAGAGATCAATTGTGCAACATGTGGTGGACATCTTGGTCATGGTTTCAAAGGAGAAGGTTTCGCTACTCCAACCGATGATGGAAGAAGAGAAAGCTAAAGAAGACAAGTGAGTGATTGGTTGATGAGGTTAGCAGTATAGTTTTGGCTGATGAATAATAATCATTCGGTTGTTGATCGTTATGAAATCTTGGGATTTTGACAGTTAATTAGTGGAGAATTCGAGGCTGTTGATCATTTTTTTGTCTTACCAACTCTGAGATTTGTTGATCATCTCTTTGATATTGACATAGAACACACTTGTTTTGTTTCCTTGTTGAACAAGTTGTAGACACCAAAATATTTTTGTTTTTTAAGAACCTCAAATGAGGTTCTACTATTGAAATCAAAATTTTGAAGGTTCTTAACTAAAGTTCTTAACTTTAACTTTTGAAATATTTATATTACAAATAATGGTAAAAACCCCTCATGGAGTTCTTACCATGGTCTAAAGAAACGTCGTGACAAGAAATAAACTGTTAACACATAAGCTTTCTTACATCACAACGATCACATTTACAAAGACAAGCAAGTTTTTTTTCAATTACAATGGCATCTACGGAATCTTATGTACAAATAGAACTACAAGATCCAATAAACACTTATCACAATTGTATTTGTCTCTTACTTAATCTATATACTAAACACATGTTCTTCTCCTGATCTATGATCAACATGTGTGATCCATCTTCTCTTACTGTTCTCAGTCTTCCCCGAGTTCTTAGCCGCCACATGAGCAATCTCAATACCTCCGGTGACCGGAAGAGTCACCGTTCTAACAACTTCCCTGTCTCTTAAAGCCCGTCTCAACCCGAAACCCGAAGAGCTTTTCGAATATCCGTTTCTACAAACCACAACAGCTCCTCTGCTTCCAAACGCAGCGTTTTTCAACGTAGCAGCTGCAAATTGTTTGCTACGCCAATCCACGACTAAGAAATCGATTCCTTGTAGCGTCTCCATCGCTTTTTCGGGTTCTTCAGTGACGATCGTCTCTGGTAAGTTCAAAGGAGATGAAGATTCTTGAATGGCTTGGAGATAAGCAGATTCTGATCTTGAGTTTTGTACAATACATATGTGTTTAGCGTTTGCGTGTTGGCTCGCTACGTTTAAGCCAATACTTGAAGCTATTGCGTCTCCTTCTGACCATGTTTCCACGATCAGCTTCGCGTTCCATCCAGCTGCCATCGCCGCTATTAGCTCCGCCGCGTCTGGCGTTTCAAGATTCTCGCACTGAAACAGAATTGAAACAAAGTTATTACAAAGAACAAAAACATATTTAACGAAATTAAGATCTGGAGATAAAATCGAATATTTTCTCGTTTTAAATTGGAATCACGGGTTCTTGTGAAGCAAGACTCATCGGGGAAAAAAAAACTTACCGATTTAACGGTGTCTATATAAGCCTTGGATGCTGTTTCCGGAGACCAAACCAATTTCATTTTCTTCTTCTTCTTCTTCTTCTTCTTCTTCTTCTTTCTCACGTTTCTTGGGTTCTGCTTTGTTGTTTGGGTTTTAGCTTAAAGGTTGCTTTTATAGAAAAGAAGACTTAGTGATACGATAAGAAAAGTCTCGTTTCGTTTTTTTATTGGGTAGACATTTGGATATGGCCCATGTATTTTAGTTTTTTTCGGTTTTAGCCCCAATACTATAAACTTTAATCAAGTACCCCTAGATTTAGTTGTTTATTTATCCTTATAATCAGAGAATGTGCATAGAGGATGCACCTGTTATGAATTAACTGAGATTAGAGTACTAATATCATAAATTTTGCGATGTAAAGGTTAGATTTAGAAAATGTGTAATATGTGGCAGTGATAGATAAAAACTTCTAAAAGATTACTATGTTTTGTTCTTTCTTTCTGTTTTCTAAAGATAAGGTTGTGTTTCTAGATCGTCGACGTTGACACTATTACAGGCGAATCCGACGCGTGTAGGTTTTAGGTTTGAACTATAACAATATTTAAACTAATTAATTAGTCTATAATTAGCCTAAAACAATTTATCTACTGTCTTTGTTTAAGTACGTAGTTAAGATTTGAAATTTTCATTTGGCTGATATAATAAAAAAATACTAACCAAATCCAATTGAATTGACTTTTGCATCATATGAGATAACTAAAACCGAGTCGATTCAATTGGGATTAGTTAGTTTAACGAAATAGGGATGTTGTTGGTTTTAATATAATTTTTATGATTTAGATAGTTTGGATTTAGATATGTTTCCTCCATACCATCCACATTTTAATACAAAACCAGAATAAACTAATACTATTTTTGGACCATTTCTCGATTTACGTGTATCATCTTGGCAAGAACCATGCTAATTTTTGGACCATTTCTTGATTTATCGATTAGAACGATAAAGAGAACCATACCATTTTGTTTTTTTTTCCAATAACATGCATTCTATCGAATTTGAATTAATAACCATATTCTAATCAAACAAAACCGGTTTTATTTTGTTGGTTTAAAGCACTTTCAGCGGCTAAAAACAAGAAACGGATGATTAATTTTGATAAAAGTTGTTCCCTATAGATGATAAAGGTACGTGCACTTGAATAATCATTAAATCCACTTTGGATTATCTTTTCCTAGTTGGATATAACAGATAACCTCTCATTGATCGTTGATAAGAAGTGTTGGGATTCTTTTTGCATCTAGGGATAGTGGAGATTGTCAAACAAGCGAATCACATTTCAAAGCAAACCTAAAGAAAGATAAAGTATAGAACTCAAACATGTGAAACTATCCAAGTGGAAGGTGTCTTTTAAATCACATGGTGATATCATATGCTATATGCATTGATGGTGACCAATGCATTTAACCTATTGTCTTTGTACCCCATAAATCCAACTATATGTGGGACAAATTAAAGCTTTTTTCTAATTCCTAAGTCACTTTGAAAACGACTCTATAGGCTATGGTTTAAAGAAATATTAGGTCATGTTTATTCTTCTTACCCCACTTTCTCAAACTTATAATCATTTGTTTTTATGGTGGAAGCATTTTAAGCAATTTGATGTGACATACACTTAAAACATTAATCTAGCAAGATTTGAACATTAAAAAGCAAACCCACTCAAATGATCCTATTAATATTTTATTTATTTTTAATTGTAACTAGCAAACATATGAAGGCTTTATAGGCAAATGATTTGTTCATTTCAAACATGTGATCCTACACTATAAACTTTCACTAATAAGTAATATGATTGGTGTAATTGGTTAGACGAAATTACTTTAGTTTTGCTAGATCTAATTGAATATGCATTGTAATTACGAAAATTAAACCATATGTTTTAAATATTAATGTACTATTGGCTACATAAATCGTAAAATCAATATTTTGGTTGTCTTAAAGAATTTCAACTGTCACAGGTTGATTTGGGTATTGTATGACTTCAAGAGATAAATGGGCCAAGTTTTATTGGGCCTCAAATCAAAACCACACGACGCCGTATCAACACCTCTCTCGTTAAAAGTTACAAACGCCACACTCTTATCTCATCAATTTCATTGTACAGAAAAAAGGCAAAGAGAGAACACCCGACGCGGAAATCTGACCTGAAAACCCGGAAGAATCGAAAAATGGGGAAAGATGGTCTGAGCGACGATCAGGTCTCATCGATGAAGGAAGCATTCATGCTCTTCGACACCGATGGCGACGGTAAAATCGCGCCGTCAGAGCTCGGGATCCTAATGCGATCCCTCGGTGGAAACCCAACCCAAGCTCAGCTGAAATCCATAATCGCCTCCGAAAACCTCTCATCCCCGTTCGATTTCAACAGATTCCTCGATCTCATGGCGAAACACCTGAAAACGGAACCGTTCGATCGCCAGCTCCGCGACGCATTCAAAGTGCTCGACAAGGAAGGTACGGGATTCGTGGCTGTGGCGGATCTGAGGCATATTCTGACCAGCATTGGCGAGAAGCTGGAGCCTAATGAGTTTGATGAGTGGATCAAGGAGGTTGATGTTGAATCCGATGGAAAGATCCGGTATGAAGATTTCATAGCGAGGATGGTCGCCAAGTGAGAGATCTAATCTTTGTTTTTGAAATTTGAATTTGGAAAGAAGAGATTATTTGTTTTTTTTACTTGTTTTGTTTGATTTCGAGCGAATCCTAGGGTTTGTTTTATCATTGTGGTTTGCTTACTAACTTTATTATTGTCTTCTTCATGTTTGTTTTTCATTTTTAATTGAAATGATGATGTCTGTGTGATTCCTCTTTATCTTTTTTCTAATATCTAAGAGTTTTAAATCTGTCGTTTTTTATATACTGAACTTTGTTGGATTGGATTCAATGTGTTTACTTTTAGCTATTTCGATCTCGAAATGTGTTTGATTTAGATATCTAACATTATTAGATTGTTTTAAGTTTTTGGTGTCTTAAGACTTGGTTTCATATTCTCAATTTGAAATGGAAAGTAACTGATCTCGAAATGATTTAGAGATCTTGTGTTTCTCTCACGCTTTTGCTTGTTGGATATTCTTTGCGAAGCTAAATCATCATGTGGTGTTTCGCTTAATGTTAACTGGATAATGTAGAAATTCTTCATGGTTTAAGGTAAATGAACTTATAGCTTATCGGAATAACTTTAGAACAGCTTATGGCACTGACATTGTAGTTCAAGTCCCTTCTTTTTATGGTAGTTTTTGACTCTGCTTTGGTTGTTGTTATGGTATTATGTAGATGGTAAGGCGAAAATTTCGATTTGATGCAAGTTTCCAATTTTGAATACATAGATGCATACTCCTGTGTCTTCTTACTACATGAATGAACTGTGTGAAAATCAAATCTCTGAAAACAATATTTCCGTTAATGAAAACCACTTGTGTAACTTTGTAAATGGTAAAAGGTATTGTAGCGGTGAAAAGAAAAGAACATATAAGCAAAACCGACTCTGGTAACATACAATGTCCGGTTTGAACAAGAACACATCTCTCTCTCTATTCCCGAATCAATGGAGTAAGTAAATTTCTCATCGTCAAATATTTGGATCGCCAGATCAAAACACATCAGAACCGTTGAAAAAATAAAATATCCGCGTGAAAAAACACTAGTGTAGCATTCTTTTAGCTTGCTCTCTTTGGGCCACGTTATAAATGGGCCTCTCTTCTTTATGGACCCAAAGAGATGAGAAGACATTGGGAGGAAGATCATGTCTGAGCTCAGGGAGATGATTCTGCGACGGACTACATAGATTCGTCTTGCAGGTGCTTCATCTTTGGGTATTCCGTATTCGGTAGCTTCGCGTATGCTTCATTTCGGATTCGATTTATCATTCTCTTGGATTGAATATGCTTGTTGTTAAAACTTGATAGGATTCAAAATCAAATCTCGTCCTCTGTGCTATCTTTTCATTCATCGCTTATAAATTGTTTGCTTAATTCGAATTAGCTTATGATGTTTTGCTTTATGAATCTCTCTGTTTGTGCAGTGATAGGAGTTTGTTTCTCTGTCTCAGTGTCATGTGATAATAAAGTCGAGGGAAGTCATATCCTCATCAAAGATGGATTCGGGATTACGGCTCTGTATATGTGGGCCGAGTATGCAAAATCTTACCTTTCACACAGATCAACAATACATTTTTTTGCTAGATTTATAAGGTTGTGGTGCTGCAAGATTCGAGTAAGATTTTGCCTACTCCGCCCATACCATACATACCCTTAATCCTGAGTCCATCTATGGTGAGTAAGCACTGGAGTCCAAAAGCTGAGAAAGCCTAATCTGAAAGCTAAAATCGCGATTACTTACCTAATCTGAAGACTATTCATTAGATTTCACTATTCTGAAATGTTTTTGGATTGCATTGCTTGAATGTGTGTTTTATGCAGAGGGAGGTAAATCTTGCTGTTCCTAAGTCACCATTCGATTGAATTCATATTTCAGATCTTGGTTGGGAAAGCTGATGAATAGTCATGACTGTCGTGTTCTAGATCTGGTAAATCAGGTATTCATTTCAAAGATCATGGTGTTAGATTCTACGTCGACCTGATGTTTTTAATTCATGTGAATGAGTTGTTTTGTGAAGAATATGATATGGAAGATATCAAAAGCTTTTGTAATACTCAAAGTTTTTTTATCTTTCCAAATTGATACTAAACTCAATCCAAAATCAAATGAAGAAACACATGAAGGATCTTTTTCTTTTCTTCCGCTTTTGTCACTGTGCTTGCTTTAATTGGTTAAAGTACATAACAATTATAGTTAAACATAATGCATTCCAACCAGTTGTTGAACGATACTGATCGTTTCCACATGGTTTAGTTCTCCTCATACAATATGATTAATTAATCTATGCTAAAATATTTTAAAAGACACATGTTGTGGTCTTTGCTGATTGAATGGTAATATATTATTTTCATGGCATATACAACTATACAAAGTGACGTCCATGGACTCACTGAAAGCAAAGTTACAATATCAAAGCTCTTTTCCTAGTTTAGTTTATTCCCTTTTCTTTTTCAAGACCTTTGCGAGGAATCATTTTCATCTCTTTTCTTATTGACTAGTAGTATATTCATGATTTTTGTTGCTAACCGAATTTTCCTCTCTTCTGGAGCTGCTATGGGAGGTCTTGTCTTAGTCTTGTTCCCATGTGATCAAGCGGTGTTAGTAATAATGGAACAATTCGATTCATAAGAAAAAAGGGAAGCGGATCTATTCTATATCGACATCTAATTGCTTAGATTTGAATTATCCGGAGGTGAATCTGTTGTGTAAGTGGTTATGCATCAAGGAGAGTTATACTCAGAACCTTGCCAATAATCTAGCGGCTCTCCAGAAATCCATGGGAGGGCTCAAGGCAAAGTGTGATGATGTGAAGAGAAGGGTAGACAGAGAAGAGTTTATAGGGCGTTATCGAAGGCTTTCCCTAGTCCAGGTATGGCTTAATAGTGTCTTGACCATCGAGAACCAATTTAATGTTCTGCTTAGTACTTATGAGTCTGAGCTTCAAAGGTTGTCTTTTTTCTTTTTGTTTTCACCAAGCTTGCTTCAATGTGTTTGTCTATTTGTCATTTTTGCTCCAGAAATTTAAGAAACGAATATTAATGTTGAGTGGCTCAGTTCTCAGGGAGAATTTGTTGTGGTGACTGAGCCAGTTCCAGTAATCTGTTAAGACAATGTTAACTATTCAGTTACTGATTAATGGAGCTGAGTATTTTTACAAATAATCTAGTTAGTTTATATGGAGCCGAGTATTTTTACAAATAATCTTGTTCGTTTATATGCTTTTGAAAGAGACAGGGGTTTATTAGCGTAACATTAAAAATGAAGATGTTTTCGTAGGCCATTTTCCCATTGTTTAGTGGAAATGAAAGTGACATAGCTACTGTAGTTGCATCTACAACTGTCATATTCTTGGAATTTTGCTATATTACATAAATATATGATGCTACCATGCATAATGATGATGCAAAACAAGACTTTGACTCATTCAAACAATTTTTTTCCAGGAAAATTCCGAGTTGGGGAGTTATTTCTTTCTTCTATCTAATCTTTTCACATCTCATTTAGTAATTTGCAGTTCTAAATTAAGGTTCCTCGTTGCATTTGTGATCTTTCTTTGCAAGATGGGTGGTTGTATTTCTGTCCAAGTATCATGCGATAAATTGTTGAACCATCTCGGTAGATGCTTTTGCAGAAAACTCAGTTATATTCAAAATCTCAAGGAGAATCTAACGGCCCTGGAGACAGACATGGAAGATCTCAGGGCAGTGCGAGCTGATCTACTACGTAAGGTGCAGACAGCAGAAGAAGGAGGACTACAAAGGCTTCATCAAATCAAGGTATGGCTTAAGAGAGTCAAGAGTATCGAATCCCAGTTCAATGATCTAAATAGTAGTAGAACTGTTGAACTTCAAAGGTTGTGTTGTTATGGTGCTGGCTCGAAAAACTTAAGATTGAGCTATCACTTTGGAAAAAAGTCTTCTTGATGCTGAATATGATTGAAGACTTAAAATCTAAAGGCGTTTTTGAAGAGGTGGCTCATCCAGCTATGAGAGCTGTGGGCGAGGAAAGGCCTCTTCAGCCGATGATTGTTGGTCAGGAAACAATTCTTGAGAAGGCATGGAACCGTCTCATGGATGATGGAACTAAGATTATGGGCCTCTACGGCATGGGTGGAGTAGGAAAAACAACTCTTCTCACTCGGATCAACAATAGGTTTTGTGACACTGATGATGGCATTGAATTTGTCATTTGGGTTGTGGTGTCTGGTGATCTACAAATCCACAAGATACAAAAAGAGATTGGCGAAAAAATAGGATTTGAAGGCGTGGAATGGAACCAGAAAAGAGAAAACCAAAAGGCAGTCGACATATTCAACTTTCTAAGCAAAAAGAGATTTGTGTTGCTTTTGGATGACATATGGAAGAGAGTGGAATTAACTGAGATTGGAATCCCAAATCCAACAAGTGAAAACGGATGCAAAATAGCATTCACGACTCGCTCTGAAAGCGTATGTGCGAGCATGGGGGTTCATGATCCGATGGAAGTCAGATGTTTAGGTACAGATGATGCGTGGGATTTGTTCAAGAAAAAAGTAGGACAACCTACATTAGAAAGCCACCCAGACATTCCCGACATCGCCAGAAAAGTTGCTCGAGCATGTTGTGGCTTGCCACTAGCGCTAAACGTTATTGGAGAGACAATGGCATGCAAGAAGACTACACAAGAATGGGATCATGCATCAGATGTTTTAACTACATATGCTGCAAATTTTGGTGCTGTGAAGGAGAAGATTCTTCCTATTTTGAAGTACAGCTATGACAATCTGGAAAGTGACAGTGTCAAATCTTGTTTCAGATATTGCTCTCTGTTTCCTGAAGACAATTTAATTGAAAAAGAGAGGCTGATAGATTATTGGATATGCGAGGGATTCATTGATGGATATGAAAATAAAAAAGGAGCTGTGGACCAAGGCTATGAGATACTGGGTAATCTTGTTCGTGCATCTTTGTTGGTGGAGGGAGGAAAGTTCAACAATAAGTCTTATGTAAAAATGCATGATGTGGTTCGTGAGATGGCCCTGTGGATAGCATCTGACCTCGGGAAGCATAAAGGTAATTGCATCGTACAAGCCGGTTTTGGGTTAAACGAAATACCATAGGTCAAAGATTGGAAAGTTGTTAGAAAGATGTCATTGGTGAATAATAGGATTAAAGAGATACATGGCAGTCCCGAGTGTCCTGAACTTACAACTTTGCTCCTTCAGGATAACCGCCATCTGGTAAATATCTCTGGAGAATTCTTCCGGTGTATGCCAAAATTAGTTGTTTTGGATTTATCATGGAATGTCAATCTCCAATGGTTGCCGGAGCAAATATCAGAGTTGGTTTCCTTGCGATATCTTGACTTGTCAGATTCAAACATAGTGAGATTGCCAGTTGGTTTACGGAAGTTGAAAAAGCTGATGCATCTGAATCTAGAGTCTATGTTGTGCCTTGAGAGTTTTTCAGGGATATCACATTTGTCGAATCTGAAGACGTTGAGGCTACTAAATTTCAGAATGTGGCTAACTATAAGCTTATTGGAGGAGCTGAAAAGCTTGGAGTATTTAGAAGTGCTAACCTTAGAGATCACGTCAAGTTCAGCACTGGAACAATTGTTATGCTCTCACAGGTTGGTGAGATGTCTTCAAAAGGTATCTATTAAATACCTCGACGAAGAATCAGTCAGAATATTGAGTTTGCCATCAATAGGTGATCTCCACGAAGTCTACATAGGGGGATGTGGAATGCGAGAGATATCGATAGAAAGGAGCACAAGTCTGAGAAGCCCATGCTTTCCCAAGCTATCCAAAGTTTTAATAACTGGTTGCGATGGTCTTAAGGATTTGACATGGTTGTTGTTTGCTCCTAACCTCACTCATCTCAATGTTTGGAGCTCAAGCCAAGTAGAAGAGATAATAAGCCAAGAGCGAGCTTCCAAGACTGATATAGTTCCTTTTCGGAAACTAGAATATCTACACTTGTGGGATTTACCTGAACTGAAGAGCATCTACTGGGGCCCTTTGCCTTTCCCATGTTTGAGTCAGATCAACGTACAAAACAATTGTCAAAAGCTGAGAAAGCTTCCATTGGATTCTCAAAGTTGCATTGCTGGTGAAGAACTTGTCATACAATACGGATATGAAGAATGGAAAGAAAAGGTCCAATGGGAGGACGAAGCCACAAAACTACGTTTCTTACCATCCTGCAAGCTGGTTTTGTATAACAATGAGTGAAAGGAGGTTTTCCAGAAGAAAAAAAAGTACTATTTTCTCCACCTTTGTCTTGTCTTGTTATGTTTTCAAGTGTTCTTTGGATTGTATTTGTATGACCTTCATCTCCCTTTGTTTCACGTTTTGTATATTACTGTTTGAAGTTTAGTCCCTAAAACTCTGGTATATAAAACAAAAACTTGATTGGTTTTGTTAACATAAGGTGGTGATTAGTTGATGATTTAGATGATTTTTCAATCCTAGGATATGGAAACTGAAATAGATTGTGAAGCCATGGAAACTTACATTTTTGTTTAATGGTAATGTATTCATCACAGGACATGGAAATTTGTTTTGTTTTAGCCGTTTCTGGTTATAGTGTTGTCTACCAGTTCTGTAGACAAATTTGTTTTGTTTGGTGTATTTTCGTGTGTGAAATGTTATTGGATATATATGTTGGAGTGCTTGAATTTCAGGTTTGAGTTGTTTCTTGCAGAGGTGAAGCCACCTGTTCCTAAGCCATATACTCACCGGTCACCATAGTTTTGGTGTTTCAGTGCCATTAGATCAGGTACTCATTTCACCAATCACCATAACAGATGTCAAACACACAAAAGTTGAAATCTTGTAGACAATGTCCTAAAGAGTTACTACTACTTGCAAAACATCCACAATATTATCTATACTAAGAAGCTACTTGATACACAACATAAGAAATCATATAAATGTGGAAATTTATAGTGGAAATATCTAGACTTCTCGCATATGAAGTCATAAGAAATCAATATGAAATCATATAATGTGGAAATATCTAAGACTTTTCGCATTTGGAATCATATAAGAAACATTAAAAAGTATCGTAATCATGGAGAAGTCTACATATTTCCAGCTATGCATACAGTGACATCTTTAAACTCGATGGTGAAACATTGCCTTTTGCCTTTATTTTAAGGAGAAAATGTGTGGTTGAAAATTTATTATAATTCCATATCTCATATTTTTCATCCTTTTGAATAATTGTTAACTCACTTCATTTGGCTTCTAGTTTTGCTCCCTGAATTTATCTTTCTCTCCCTCTCTAGCAATGGGAGGTTGTTTATCGGTCTCGTTGTCATGTGATCAAGTTGTTAATCATATCTCTCAAGGTTTATGTATCAATGGGAGTTATATTTACAACCTTTCAGAGAATCTAGTGGCTGTGAAGAAAGATATGGAAGTGCTCAAGGCAAAGCGAGATGATGTGCAAAGAAGGGTAAACAGAGAAGAGTTCTCAGGGCGTCGTCAAAGGCTTTCTCAAGTCGAGGTATGGCTTACGAATGTCCTGACCATCGAGAACAAATTCGATGATCTGCTTGGCACTAATAACGTTGAGCTTCAAAGGTTGTGTCTCTGTGGATTTTGCTCTAAAAATGTGAAACTGAGTTATCTTTATGGGAAAAGGGTTATTCTGATGTTGAAGGAGATTGAGAGTCTTAGTTCTCAAGGAGAATTTGATGTGCTGACTGAAGCAACTCCAATAGCTGAGGTTGAAGAGATGCCTATTCAATCCACAATTGTTGGTCAGGAAACAATGCTCGAAAGGGTATGGAACCGTTTAAGGGAAGATAAAGTTGGGATTGTGGGTCTGTATGGTATGGGTGGAGTAGGCAAAACCACCCTTCTCACACAGATCAATAATAAGTTTTCTGAAATAGGTGGTGGGTTTGATGTTGTGATATGGGTTGTGGTGTCCAAAAGTCCAGATATTCATAGGATTCAAGAAGACATCGCCAAAAGACTAGACTCTAGGGGAGAGGAATGGGACCAGAAAAATGAAAACCAAAGAGCCCTTGACATCCACAACGTTCTTAGGAGGAAGAAGTTTGTGCTGTTGTTGGATGATATATGGGAGAAAGTGAATTTAAATGTGGTTGGAGTCCCGTATCCGAATAGAGAAAACGGATGCAAGGTAGCATTCACCACTCGCTCTCGAGATGTGTGTGGGCGTATGGGAGTTGATGATCCAATGGAAGTCAGTTGTCTAAAACCTGACGAAGCATGGGATTTGTTCCAAATGAAAGTTGGAGAAAACACATTGAAAGGCCATCCAGACATTCTTGAACTCGCAAGAAAAGTCGCTGGAAAATGCTGTGGCCTACCATTGGCACTTAATGTTATTGGTGAGACCATGGCATGTAAAAGGATGGTACAAGAATGGCGTAATGCAGTTGGAGTTTTGAGCTCACATGCTGCAGAATTTTCTGGTGTAGAAGACCAAATTCTTCCAATTCTCAAGTATAGCTATGATACTCTAAACAGTGAGCAGGTGAAATCATGTTTTCTTTATTGCTCTCTGTTTCCTGAAGATTATCGTATGGAAAAAGAGAGGTTAATAGACTACTGGATATGTGAGGGATTCATAGATGAAAATGAAAGTAGAGAAAGAGAATTAAGCCAAGGTTATGAGATCATTGGTACCCTTGTACGTGCATGTTTGTTGTTGGAGGAAGCAATCAATAAAGAACAAGTGAAAATGCATGATGTGGTTCGGGAGATGGCTCTATGGATAGCATCTGATCTTGGGGAACATAAAGAAAGATTTATTGTGCAAGCCGGTGTTGGTTTACGTGAAGTACCGAAAGTCAAGAACTGGAGTTCTGTGAGAAGGATGTCATTGATGGAAAACGAGATTGAAAAGATATCTGGAAGTCCCGGGTGCATGGAGCTTACAACTCTGTTCCTTCAGAAAAACAACTCATTGTCAGATATCTCGGATGAATTCTTCCGGTGTATCCCGATGTTAGTTGTTTTGGATCTATCAGGGAATTCAAGTCTAGAGAAATTGCCAAAGCAAATATCTGAGTTGGTCTCCTTGCGCTACCTTGACTTGTCATGGACATACATGAAGCGTCTACCAGTTGGTTTACAAGAGTTGAAAAATCTCATACATTTGAGATTGGATTACATGAAGAGACTTAAGAGTATCTCAGGTATATCAAATTTGTCAAGTTTGAGGAAACTGCAAATTTTACAGTCTAAAATGTCGCTAGACATGAGCTTGGTGGAGGAGTTGCAACTCTTAGACCATTTACAAGTTTTAAACATAAGTATCAAGTCAAGTTTGGTTGTGGAGAACTTGTTATATACTCCCAAGTTGGTGAAATGTCTTCAAATTGTAGTATTTAGAGGGCTTCAGGAAGAATCATCCAGAGTATTGACTTTGCCTGGTATGGATAATCTCCGTAAAGTCATCATACGGAAGTGTGGAATGTGGGAGATAAAGATAGAGAGGACAACTTTACCATTATCATGGAACACAAGTCCCAGAACTCAATGCTTCTCAAACCTCTCCACTGTGCATATAAGTAGCTGCGATGCTCTCAAGGATTTGACGTGGTTGTTGTTCGCTCCTAACCTTACTAGTCTTGAGGTTCTGGACTCGGCACTTGTAGAAGGAATAATAAGCCAAGAGAAAGCTATGACTATGAGTGTTATCATTCCTTTCCAGAAACTAGAGTCTCTACGCCTACATAATCTAGCGATATTGAAGAACATCTACTGGCAACCTCTGCCTTTTCCATGTCTAAAAACAATCCACGTAACAAAGTGTCCGGAGCTGAGAAAGCTTCCATTGGGTTCGAAAAGTGTCCTGAGGGTTGAAGAACTTGTCATTAAATACAAAGAGGAAGAATGGTTTCAAAGTGTTGAATGGGACGATGAAGCCACTAGACTTCGTTTCTTACCTTTCTTTAAGTTCTTTGGACCTGAATGGCAAATTATGTATGTGCGGTAGCAATTTTAAGTGTTGAAACAATGCAATGATTCAACAAAATTGTATTGCCCTATGCAGCTTACTAAATTTGAGTTTGTTCCTCAGAACCAGCTCGCTTCCAAGGATCAATGTCCAAGAAAACATTGTATCGAATAGTTTGAAAATATGATTGCAATTTGTATGGAACACAAATGTCAGAAAACGTCACAAATTTATAATTGTTGCACATAATAAGAGAAACAATGAATCTGCAAAGAGTGGAAAATTTAATCTTTCAACTTTTCTGAGTTTATTTCATCTGGACGATCCCAGCGCTAATAAGCTTTTGAATCTTGTTCATAACCATTGGATTTTGCATGTGTTTCTGTGCTGCGCTCGGATTCTCTTGAAGATCAGTCAGTACCTATTTAGAGAAGAAAAGTTTCAGATTGTTAAGACTTAAAGAGGCATACCTAACATGCAAACTCAATACGATACCTAAAACATAGTCAGATCTATCTAGAATATCTCACAACAGAGAGTAACATTGTTACTAAGAAATTCGATTCAAACAAAAATTGCATCAGACAATCATAATCTATGAGTTGGAAGACAGAATATGTTTCTTTACCTGTCTCATTACAGGATCTGTGAGGATGTTCTGGATTTCTGGGTCTTGCATCCCCTTTGCCTACACAAAAGAAAAGGAGAAATCCAAGTTTACTTTTTATTAATCAGAAAAAGAGAAAAAAATACATGAGAATCATCAGAATGTAACCTGTCTCTCTTTCAATTCCTCGGGAGTAAGGTCCCCACGATTAGCCTTGTTGATTTGTTGTACACATCTACAGAATAGATTTGAACCATAAGGCAAATTCATGGCAACAGATAAAGAGTAAGTAATCGTGTTGTGCATATGTGTATGTATAATATACCTTCTAACACCATCGAGCAGTTCCTGATTATTAGGATCATGCTTGAGACCCTCTTGGTATGTTTCCATTGCATTATCATACTCCTTCAAGAAGAATTGGACTGCAGCTTTTCTGCTGTATCCTTTAGAGAAGGTTGGATCGAGCTCAATACACTTTTCTGCATCTTTTAGTCCTTCAGGCATTGCACCAAGCTTAGTGTAACACGCAGCTCGGTTGCTATATGCCTAACGTGGGTGGAAAGAAAAACAGGAAGTTACTCAAACAGTCAAAATAGATAATCACTGTCGAAAAACATTGAAAACATATGAATGATGAAGTGGCCTTACTTTTGGGTCTTTTGGGTTCCTTTTGATAGCTTCAGTGTAATGTTTTATAGCATCAGGATACTTCTGCTCCTTGAAGAACTCATTACCTGTGTTAAAAAACACAATATCAGCAGCAGAAAAAACGCTAATTCGTTCATGTTTGAAATGGTTCTATAAGTTTTCCTTTCTCACACAAACAAGGTTAATTTCAAAAGCAAACACCTTTTTCACGCTCTTCCTCCCCAATCTTAGGGTCGAAATACTCCTTCTGCTCCCACTCTTTCTTCGCTCTTTCCGCCTCGTTCAGTCTCTTCAATGTATCAGGATTACGGTGCTCTGTAAGAGCTTTCTGGAAAGCTTCAATTGCAGGTTCATAGTCTTTAGAGCATCTCGCCATCTTAGTCAAAGCAGTCCCTTTCCTAGTCAAAGCTCTAGCTACCATCTTGTAATCTGATCTAAGCTCCCTACCCCTTTCCACTGCCTTGTCACAGTCCTCAATGCACTCATTGTACTGAATCAAACACATTGACATTTAAACTAATCACCATGTAGCTACATACCAAGCATATCATCATTCTAGCCTATCAGCATAGAAAGTTAAAAAAAAGAGCACTATACATACAAAAAATTATACCTTTCCCATTTCAAGATAAACAGCAGCACGATTTGTGATATAAGAGATGTCTTCATCATCAACCTCAATGGCTGTAGAATAATGCTGAATAGCAGTTTCAAAGTCTTTCTTCTTATACGCAGCATTCCCAAGCTCTTTCTCCTTTAGCGCTTTCTCCTTCCTCTCTTTCTTCTCCTTCTCCTCCGTCAACTCCGGCTCCGGTTCAGGAGCCGGTTCTCGTTTCTTCTCAACCTCAGGCTCTTTCCTAGAACTCTCAGCCATATCAAACTCAGGAACCTCCACCTCATCTCTCGGAGGTGGCCTAAACTTAACATTCAATAAAACTCCAAGCGATTGCATCACTCTCTGATCTTTCAAATACAAATTAAGATTGCTAGGGTTCTTCTGAATCTCCTGCATCATGTTAACAAAATCAGGCTGTTGCAAAAAGCCTCTAGTCGAAGGATCAGCAGTAAGCTTCGTCCACATCTCGGGTCCTTGAAAAGCATCACCAAACGGATTCGGCATCGAAGACGGAGCAGCGCGTGACCTAGAAGCAGAAGCTTGAGCATCAGCCAATCCAGATTTCAAAACTTCGTTGCTCGGATCGATCTCTAATCCCTTATTATAAGCCGAAACAGCTTCTTGGAATTGATTTAACCCCAAGTGAGCAGCACCAAGACGACTATATCCCTTAGGCCAATCAGGTTTGAGTTCAACAGTCTTCTCTGCATCGGAGAGAGCATCGGCGTAGTGGTGAAGCGAGGCGTGAGCAGCGGAACGGTTAGAGAAGAGGACGTGATTGGTTGGAGCAAGATCGATAGCTTCGGTGAAGTGACGTATAGCGGAAGTGAAGTCACCGGAAGAGAAAGCAGCGTTTCCTTTAGCTTTAGCTTCGTCCGCCATGGATGAATCTGAGAGTCGCTGCAGCTTCTTGGGAGACTCTGAAAATACTAAAAAGCTTTTACGAAGACTTTTTGTTTTTGGGGTTTTTGAGAAATTGGAGTGTTTGGATGCGAGGTTAGTGGAGTTTGTTAGTGGGTGTTTTATCCGGGCTATAATTATCCTCATTCTGATTAATAATAAGACAACTAAGAAACGTCGTCGTTTTTAATGTTGTTGTCATAGAAGCTCCGGTTATTTAGTTAACCCACGGTTTGTTCTCCGGTTCGATTGTTCAGGGTCTCATTTCTCCGGTTCGAATTTTTTTTTCTTTTACTTGTGGAGTAACTCGAGTTTCTTTTTGCTTAAAAGAGAACTCCAAGGTCTAGGTCTTGGGGTATGGACTATGGGATTTAGGAAGATTGATTCTAAGAAATATAGTGAAAAGCTCTTGAACTGATCTGCACAAAGAAAGCTCTTGAGCTTATTGTCAACATAGAGAGAATTTGTTTTTATTCATTTGATCTTGCAAGTGAGAATTGTTGTTGCTTGAGATTGTAATAGTGCATCACTCGTTTCCTGTAACGAGTGTCATAGCAATTTCATCGTTATGATATACATTTCTTACTTGTGAGATTAATTCAACTTCTTTTGCTAAGGAATTAGGATAAATCAAATCAGGAGTAAACATGTTTTTTGTAATCTGGAATCATTGTTAGAAGCACTTGGATGAAGGACAAATATCTTTAGCTAATTAAGTATGTTAGGTCAGATATATTTGTTAATTACAAACAATACATATGATTATTAATTTGGCTGCATTATAAAGTTGGAAAGAAAACAAAACAGAAGAAACATCTCCGAAAGGCGATCAAACTCATAAAACATCAAAAAGGAAAAGGAGATGCAATATGTATTCTTAATTCATGCAAATGAGTAGTGTGTTATCACATTCCATCAAAAAAAAAAAAAGGTGAGCGAAAGACAAAGCAAAATGGGAGAATGTGTAGATGTAACTAGCTTCTTCATCACTTTCGTGATGATTCTTTTTGTTAACTTCGACATGTATAGTGAACATCATGATATATTTGCGAATCTTATTAAATCTACAATTTTAATATATCTTACTCATCGATCCCAACTCTATCAGGATTAATACCAAAAAGGAAACTCAAGCTTACAAAGTACCTACAGAACTCGAGTACTATACTCTAGTAAAGTGTAAACAATAAAAAAGGTGACACATTCTGCAAAGCTCATTAACTACAAAGCCAAAGTCTATAACTACGACTCATGTAAACCAGTGGCAGTCTGATATATTAAGTCTTTCCCTTTTGTAACTCCATTACATTGTCTACTTGTTGTAATGGAGTTAAACAAATTGACATAAAATGGCATTGAAAAATCAGGGGTGTCAAAATAGGTAAAAATCATGGATTAACCTGAAATACTTATTATTTTAATGGGTTTGGGTTGAACTTTTAAACCAATATAAATAAATGGATTATCGTGGGTCGACCCTAATGGGTTGATAGATTTAGTGGGTCAATTCACTTGGGTTCTGGGTTACTCATGTGTTTACTATTAAAACATAAATTTATTAAATTTATAATAAATATGTAAAATATCTATTTAAATATATATATATATATATATATATATTTGTGTGTAAAATATCTAAATCCTAAAAAGCTTTTAAGATTTTATGATTTTTTTATTTATTTTAATAACTAGATATTTTTATTTAATTTGTTATTTGGATATTCTTATTAGTTTTATAATTATATGGTATGTTTTAGATTTTTTTAATTATATTTAATATATATAGGTAACCCATTTAACCAGTGAATTTAACAATTATGGATTTAGGTGTATAAAATTCCGTCCATTAAATAAATATGTTAGATTGGGTAACCTATATAAATCTCGAAACCAAATGAGTTTAGATCGAGTTGGGTCAGATTAACCATTTTGACACCCCTATGCAAAATACAAAGCAACACCTTTTTCTTTTCTTTTTAACACACTTAATCTAAACAAAAAATAAATGTCGGTGTGTATCGACACATCATCATGTTTAGATCTAGAAACTTATTTTCACTATCCTTTACTGCCCTCTTTATTTTAATATGAGTCTCTTTTAATTTGTGTTCATTTCTTTATCTTATGATTACTATCATAATTCGTATTATTGTTCCGAAGAAGACATATAAACCAAAATGCAATCATATCTCCCATTTCCATTTACATCTGACATCTTTAAAAGTACATATAAATGTAAAATATATATATATATATGTAACTATGTCACACGCCTTGAGCTGGCCAACTGTGAAATCATCAGGGTCGGTGTGCATATCTGTTTTTTGCAAAATGGTTGACTTTTACAGTCATACATACTGAAACAGTCAACTCAAATATAATCTTTTTTACTTAAAATATCTTTTATAGATACATATATAATTATAACCCATATGGTGTGCACCATCACTATTGTTCCAAAAATTAATTGTCCTAAAAATCAAAAACCAATTCCGTTCCAAACTTTAAAATTACAGATATATAATGTTTATCTCTTGAATTGGGCAATTAATTTATAATCAAAACTAATTAAAGGTCATTAAGTTTGTTGAATTAGTATTCGTCTAATTAGAGATCATCCAGTAATCTTTCTCTTTCAATGATTCATAGCGCATGAAATAATTAGTCGTTTGGTGCATGGTATAGTGATTAAAGCCATGCATTTA
>CM051362.1:5376096-5401096 GCA_028015245.1 Cardamine occulta | reverse complement strand
GACTATTGTTACGTATAATAATTAGCTTACTAATTATTACGATTTAGTAAAATTTAATTATTACTCCTTCTATTTCATTTTATTTGTAGTTTTAGGGTTTTTTTGTTACAAAATAAGTGTTGTTTTGGGTTTCCAATGTAAATTTTAAATAAGATTTATTTTATTACCTCTATTATTTTAATGTGATAACCAATAAAAAAACTTGTTTAGTGTATTAATGAAGGGTAAAAAAAAAATTTGAATGTTTTTTTAATTTGTGTATTAAAACGTAAAACAATAAATAAAATGAAACAGAGGAAATAAGAGAATAAAATTTTATGTGCGCTTATTCGTTACATATAATAATAGTGCGGTGGACCTAACTATTATTTACTGGGGCAGTTCAATTGTTCAAATATAAATTTCCTATAAAAAATTTAAAAACTCTAATACCGCAATGACACAATAATAATATTAATACCACAATAAATGACATTCGAAATTTCTTATTCTTCTTTTTCTTTTCCTCAAATTTAAAATTTCTTGTTTACACATATTTTTAATATATCATATTAATATTGACCTCATAACAAAAAAAAACATATTCAATAAGTTATTTTCAAAATTATTAGCATGAGTTTTGTTTACAACATTTATACCTAGCTAGCTCGCCTATGTTCATCATTTTAACTACATAGTAATTACTTCTGAAATTTGGACCACTAGTAACACAAACACATAACAGAAAAGAACCACAATTGATAAGTTGAAATGTCAGAATGGAATTATGTAATCCGGCCTCGTTTTGACTGCTGGCCATGAGGTTCGATCTAGATTTGATCTTTTTTTTCTTCTGAGGATTCATATTTAATCTGATTTCAGTTTTGTTGCCATTCAAGTCAGCCCGCGAGCATATATATATATATATATATATATATAACAGAAATAAACCCGATGAGTGTAACGGATTTGGTGTAACCAGAGACTCAACTCTAATAAAATTGGTCATATATATAACAGAAATAAATGCAATGAGTGTAATGGATTTGGGTTCCTCTAAAACCCTAAAACTAAAAAGCCTTGGACTTGGACCGTTCATTAATTTAGCTTCAATTATGTATACATAAAGAGTTTAAAATAATTTATCATGTCATGATCATTTTAGGTTATAAGATAATATATAGTAGCAGGAATATTTATAGAAGGTAATTGAATTTTTAGTTTTGATAAGAAATTTGATGCCACCTTGGTCCATGCGTATAAGTTCTTAATAGATAGTATAATTAGTAGTCTTGATGAAGGTTTTATACACTCAATTGGAAAATTTAACATGATATCATTTCTATTAGAAAAAAACAGAATTACTATCAATATATATTCATGGATTCTATATTCTTCTAGAACCAAACATTATAATAGTAAATTTTATTATATTTATTCATAGTGGTAACTTGCAATTTCAGCAGGATCTATGTGAAAAGTATTATATTGAACATTTTGTGGATTAATTGTAACGTATAATTTTGGATTCTATATGAAAAGAAAATAGTATTTTATTCTTATTTTAATATTCCATTAATGGTAGGTGGTCGAATGAGAGCTCACCATTCACCAATCCAAACCAAAACTTGTATTAATATACTTAGCAAAAAAAAAAATAGAAACTTAAAAAAAAAAAAAAAAATTATTGCTTTTGTGCCTTAATTCCGACCACTATGTTATAGTAAATCAACTAGTGAACTAGAAACAATTTTTTTAGTCTGTAAAATTTGTTTAAGAAATACAAACGACTCTGGTTGGTATTGTGGAATGGGAAGAATGCACAGATTTTCACAAGTCTTTTTTAATTACATAAATATGTAAAACGAGAATCTGTATACATTCATTCTAATACTCCATATATTTACTAAAAGACAAATTTCCTGCAGTAATACAATTAAATCAATTTCCTATAATGACTATATAGCATATGTGTTCTACATCTGTCATTTCGCAACCAACGTTCTATATAAAAAGAATTCAGAGATTGAAGTTTTTCAGAAAATTAATTTATTGGCTGCGCATCGTTATATTTATGTGGTTTTGCATACAAATCAATACTTACTCCGTTTTTAATGATTATATTTTTTTAAAAAAAATTTGTTTTAAAAAATATAATTTTTAAGTTTTCTATGGAATTTTTATTAGTTATTGATGATTGAGTTTAAAAATAATAATGAATTACTATTAATTTAGAGTTATTGAAAACTGTTAATCACACAAAATGATTTATAACTAGTTTAATATATATTTTTAATGTATAAAAGACTGTAAATAGAATTAATTAGAAATGGAAAGAGTATTAAATAACAAAAGTGTGGAATACCAATAATATTTTAGTTTCAGTATCAAATATGTAATGGACAAGAGGCGAGGTGGGCCAAAAAATGACACTTTTGGGATCACGGTCTTTACTTTTGCTTCACTTCTATGCTTCGTTTCAACAACACACAAAAGAAAAAAAAAAAAAAAAAAATCTATATCCAATTTCCTCTCTATTACTTTATTTTTGTAAATTTTTATTAATGTGGGATTTTTTTTGACACCAAATCTTTGCCCCGAAGTCCCTAAGATCAGCCGCATAACCATCCGATATTTCATGAATTTACCTAAACACAAACTATATTCTAAATACAACTTACCTAATATGTATTTAAAAATATTATCTTGTTAGTTGGTTAGTTAATTAGTTAAATGATTACACGATATTTGATATAACAGGGGGTTGAACAAATATTGATATAGTTAATTAGGGGAACCAGTTTTGTTCATTGTCTTTATATGTTCTTTCAAAACATTTGAATGTATAATTATTAATTACATACTCAACCTACGATAGTAAATTACCAAAATAAATTTATGTGCGGATAGTTGTGAGTTATATAACTCAGTCGTCGTTGAAACGTGGGAGACATTTGGACATCTGCTCTTTTCGACAATGGTGTTAAAACCCATAGAGAATCAAATGTATACCAAAATGTAAGAAAATTCTTGAAGGAAAGTATGCAAGAAAAATATATCCACATAATTTGATAAGTCAGCATAAAATTTCATAAGGAAATTTTCGCATTGGGGGTAGAAATTAAAGTATACCAATATGTACTGTTCACTTCAATGATAATACATATATATAGAAAATTTTTAGTTGAAGCAAGTAATGATGATGATTCAGTCACGAATTTTGATTTTGTAAAGATTTTTCATGTGGTACAATTCCAGATACTGAATTTTTTTTTTTTTTACACCTTTACTATTACTTCTTTCTAGATTGTTTTAATTGGTTAAAAGAAATAGTTATATAAAAAAGTGGTTATATATTGAAAAAGTTTTGGATAGTACTCGACTAATTTATGAAACTCGAAGTAGATTATAGTATACTTACATAACTAACTACATTATTATAAATTGGATCAAGTAAAAGAAAATTAAAAGCAAAAACAGAAAATAAGGAAGGTTTAAGAGAACGGGATAACGGGATGGGGCCCACGTGACCAACCGGCCTGCAACAGCAAATCGTGAGACTAATGATCGAAGGCTCGCCCACGCCGGACCAGCACTCGCCACGTCAGCACATCATTCCGTTTTTTTCCTTTGTGGGTCCCGCATTACACTTATACCTGCTCAAATTCCGCGCTGTTTTTTTTTATTTTCTCTCTCTTTCTCATAAGTCATAACAATAATAAAACTATCTCCAAGGGATAAAAAAACATACTACAACATCCTTGTAAGTGTTAAATAAAATTCACTTTTCGTTAGAAAAATAAACAGAAATATCTTCTGTAGTGTCTATACTTACAGAACGCGTTTTCTTTTTCCAGTTGTGTAAAAAAATTCCCCGAAGAGATATAATAAGATCGTTATATATTATGATAATTACTAGATATTCAGCAAATTGTTGTCTAGCTATTTGACATTAGATCTTTAGAACCAATATCATTTGACCACGGAGCGATTTGTACTTGCTACTGTCGTGTCATAATCTTATAAATCAGTTATGTATATAATTTGCTTACAACTTTTAACCAAGTGAAGGTTACATCATGGTCATCATCGCTAGAGATCGATAAATTAATGGTTTTGGTGTTTATTGTCTTTAACATACTTTTACCATAAATATATGCATCATACGGGTTTATATTTTGCTAGTGAGTAGCGACGATAATAAGCTGCATGTCATGACAAACTTATTATCTTTGGATTGGAAAAGTAATCAATGGCCAAAACTTTGATTTAAAAGTTCATGTTAAGACTTTAGATAAGAATATATTAGTTTTTATGCTCAAATTAGTAAGTAGTCTAAATAAAATGAATCTTCTTCTCCAGTCAATTGGACCAAAACGGAAGCGTTTATCTGTCTATGGTTACTTTTGAAGTTTCCAAAGGATGAAAATATAATACTGCATATATAACATATATATATAATGTAAATAGAAAGTAATAATTACTTTTCAAAAGATCTTAAAGATTTAGTTTGCAGGTTATTCTTCAAGAAGTTACATACACTTTCAAGATAAATTTTAGTATGTCTCCACATTTCTTTTCACCGGAATGATTATGTGAGTACATGTACATACATATATGTAAATAAATATTTATTTATTATGTAACTTTTGGACCAAAAAATAAAATTTGATGATGTTTTTTATATTTTGCCGATACAAGTTTTATATTTAAAAAACCCGTGGTGCTAAAATTTACGAGCGATATTGTCTAACTGAAGAATATGGTGTCATTAGAATAAGTAATTTCTCGTTCACGAAAAAATCACATTTGATGAAAACAATTATATTAAAGATTAAAAAAAAAGTTTATCCTTAGGTCCTAAATTACCGAATCACATTTGCATCTTGCAAGGACATATATCTGATATTTCAGTAATAACATTAAAACTTGGAAAAAGAAAAACTGAAAAACCAATCCGTGTAAGAAAAGTGTTGATTCACATTACTGGTGGGGATAGTATTGATCGAATGAATTATTCATAGATTCAAATCCTGATGAAAAGATTTTTTTTTTTTTTTTTTGTCTGGCATGTTTACCTAGCTTGAATCTAAGAATCATCATGTTCATGTATGGTTTACCGGGATATCTGAATAGTTGTAGATATAATAGATCTTTAGACAAAGATTTCTCCAAACCTTCCATCAAACTAGCAATAACATCGTTGGGTTCTCAACTAGCTAGTTCAGTTTACTTTTATTAAAGGATATAAGACATTTTTTAGGACATAAAAGAATCCCAAATTAAAACCAAGAAAATAACCTTAATGTTGATGATCAAGCATACCCATCAAGAGCTGGTGGGTGGTAATGGATGTTGCCACACCTCTCTCTCCCTTTATCCTCATTTCTCTTCTCCCCCGAAGCTTTTGCAACAAATAAAGTCCCCCCCCTCTCTCTCTCTCTCTAGGTTCAAAAGGACTCACAGAGAGATAGACTATGATTGATAGGGAAAGAGAGAGAGAGAGAGAAAGCAAGTTAAAGATATAATAGATTATTATAGGACACGATTGTCATCTTTTGTTTTGTGTCTTTTGTGTGCGCTCTCTTTCTTTTCTTCATCGATTGATCTTCTTTATATAACCCTACTCTCTTTCTCTTTTCCCATTCTTTCTATCATTCCCTCTCTCTCTCTCTTTCTCTCTCGGGATCCCATATCTCTTTCCAATAACCTATTCCCGAGGAGCACTGTCAAATCTTGTCCACTCTTCGATCTCTCAGGGATTTTGTCTTTCTCTCTCTAGTCTTGTGGTGTTAAGTGTTCAAACTTCTGATGTTAGCTATAGCAAGCACGAGAGGATTATAAAGCCAAAACATAAAGCTTTGTTAAAAGCTGCTCAAAAGGTTTCAGCTGGATCATCCTCTATCTAGATTCTAGAGTTTCTTCAGGTAAAACCCTAATTTTATGTCAACTTTCTATTTAATCTTCGATCATACCCCTTCACAAATAGTTTTGGGTGTTTTTTCGTCTTTAGGTAAAAGTTGTTGCTTTTGAATCATCCTTGATCACCATCTTCATCAATCACCTTGATCATCATCATCATCTATCATCTATCATACTCAATGTTGCTGATGTTAGAAGCAAAAGAAAATATCATGTAAACCTAGCTAAAATATTAATTTATAATAAAATAAACAAATAAGTAAATCAAGTTGGGGTTTCTTTTTGCTGATCAGTTAATTAAAAGTTTTCATAAGATTTTTATACAATAGTCTAAAATATTAATCTCTTGAGATAGTCTTTAACGATTTTTCTCCTCTTCATCTTTCTGATCTGTGATCTTTTTGGTTATACTGACATGGAATCATAATAATCCAAGATGGTGATATACAAAATGAAGCAATAAATAAGCATAATTCATCAGTTTCTAATAATCGATCTAGTATATTAATTTTAAAAAATTCATGCATCTCATTAAATCAACTTAACTATCCTCATACGATAACTGGAAATTGTCCGGCTAATTTCACTGATTTTATTTATTGGCAAAATTCAGTTATATACTATGTTTTTAAAGAAATGAATATAATTATCCTGAATGGTCTTCATATATATCCTTAGATGCAACAAAACAATTTCTTGTAAGAAACAAATGTATGACAACAATTCTGTCGATTTGCAAACTCATATACATTTTTTTTCTGCTAAGAAAAAAAAAACTCATATACATTTAGCATAATACGCATATATAATCATATGTTTATATATGTTGAAATGATGATAAACCAATACACAATCACATTATATATGTAAATTACTCCTAGCTATAACAGTATACTATCTTATGTTTGTAATTTCATGATTTTGTTTTCATTTGGTTTGGTAATTTTCTTATGAGCAGATTATTAATCGATCAAGAAGACTAAAAGATGAATTCATTTTCCCACGTCCCTCCGGGTTTCAGATTTCACCCAACAGACGAAGAACTTGTAGACTACTACCTGAGGAAAAAAGTTGCATCGAAGAGAATAGAAATTGATTTCATAAAGGACATTGATCTTTACAAGATTGAGCCATGGGATCTTCAAGGTTTCCCCAATCCCATCATTTTCCATCCTTCACTCCTCTGATTCAATTTCCTACTTTAAACAGTGTTTTAAAATTCTTTTGTTGAAATAGAGTTGTGCAAAATTGGGCATGAAGAGCAGAGTGATTGGTACTTCTTTAGCCATAAAGACAAGAAGTATCCCACAGGGACCCGAACCAATAGAGCGACAAAAGCAGGGTTTTGGAAAGCTACTGGAAGAGATAAGGCTATATATTTGAGGCATAGTCTTATTGGTATGAGGAAAACACTTGTGTTTTACAAGGGAAGAGCCCCAAATGGACAAAAATCCGACTGGATCATGCATGAATATCGATTGGAAACTGATGAAAATGGAACTCCCCAGGTATTATATACATAACTTCTCTTTACAAAGTATTTGGAACTTATGTTAAACAATCTCATTCTAATTAAGATCTTGTAGACCCATTTGAGTTAATCTCATAATATAATCTTTGGTTGTAGGAAGAAGGTTGGGTTGTGTGTAGGGTTTTTAAGAAGAGATTGGCTGCTGTTAGACGAATGGGAGATTATGACTCATCACATTCACATTGGTACGATGATCAGCTTTCATTTATGGCCTCTGAGCTCGAGACAAACGGTCAACGACGGATTCTCCCCAATCATCATCATCATCAGCAGCAGCACGAACACCAACATCACATGCCATATGGCCTCAATGCATCTGCTTATAACGCTCTCAACAACCCTAACTTGCAATGCAAGCAAGAGCTCGAGCTACACTACAACCACCTGGTACAACAAAATCATCTTCTTGATGAATCTCATTTATCATTCCTCCAACTTTCTCAGCTAGAAAGCCCTAAGATCCAACAAGATAACAGTAATTACGGAACAAGCAACATCAATAATAACTCGAGCCATAATGCTAACTTGCAGCGGTCGAATCTCGCGCATGAGGAACAATTGAATCAAGGGAATCAGAGTTTCAGCTCTCTATACATGAATAGTGGCAACGAGCAAGCGATGGACCAAGTTACGGACTGGAGAGTTCTTGATAAATTCGTTGCTTCTCAGCTGAGCAACGAGGAGGCCGCCACAGCTTCTGCTTCAATACAGAACAATGCCAAGGACACGAGCAACGCGGAGTACCAAGTTGATGAAGAAAAAGATTCTAAAAGTGTTCCGGACATGGGAGAAGAATATACAGCTTCTACTTCTTCGAGTTGTCAGATTGATCTATGGAAGTGAGCAGAAAGAGAAGATTATATATATCATATAAATGCATATATACCTATATATATATATACGTACACACGAACACTAATCAAGTGTAGATGATGATGATGGTACAGATTTATATTTGCTTTGATTGATTCTTACTACATTATTGAACTTATGTTATATGCATATATATACATTGCGTATTTATGCATGTATACTTGTACTCAATATGATTAACAATATATTAAACTCTAATCTAAATGTAACTCCAATATTTTTTAATAGACAAAAATATGTATACACACAAGTAAACTCAAAGAAAAAAAAGCTTTTTATTTCAAACTTATTCGTCTCAGAGTCTCATTGTAGTATATCCACGTCTAAATTTTGTTCTTTTAGAAGTGTTCAATTTTAATATATTAAATTTCATATTCTGGACAACGATGCTTGAGTCTTGACTTATGTATTTATTGAATCTGAACAATAATTACATACACACAAGTCATATATATGATGTATATATAGCAAATTCAGAAAATTTATATAAATAATTTTTTTGGACGGGACACTTACCGGAGTTGTGTTCATGAGAGTAATAACTCCAAGGAAGCTTGAAGAGTATATATATGTATAACCATAAATAATGAAAAGGAAAGAAGGAGAAGAATGTGGCTTGAAGGAGATACAGAATTTTAAATGACATGTTGGCTCGATCAAGATTATGTTATATAGAGACAAGCCGTGGAAAAAAGAAAGAAATGATCTTTTCTAGTGTGTGTTTTTTTTTTTGGTCACAAGAAAGAAGATGCTAAAGCATTTACTTTCTCATGAAGAATTTTGTAATTATTGTGTTTGATTCAATGTCGGCACAAAAAGAAACCTTAGATTATAATTTACAGCTTAGATAACATTTTTAATAAAAAATTTACTGCGATTAACGAATATCTAATTTGTGATTAAATATTAAAACATGAATTAACTTACACGATTAAATCCTGTTAATCATGTGGATATCTTGGGCCACTCTTGGATTTGATTGATCATCGACACAATGCCCTACAATTCCTAGGAAAAGCTGACAAAGTAATCTGTTGAGGAGAGACACTGGATGCCCAGTGCATATAGCTTCAAACTCCGTGTGTTATATATGTTGCATAGGCCAAATAGGTAATACAATTTTTGAAAGATGTTAATTAAATTGTCTAGGAGAAATTTAATGCTATAAATGAGAATTTTTGTATAGTTTAATTTTGTTCAAGACTTCGGTTATAGACATAGTTGATATACACAATACATATAGTTTATAAATACAGTATAAAAAATTACTCACTGAAAGTTCACCCAATGGCCAAATCTGATAGGACCAAATTATTTCTTTTAAACCAGTTTGAACATTTGACTCTTAACGTATTGAGATTTACACTTTCTGAAAAAGGTTGTTATATCTCAAATTCCATACCAAATATTTACAACATTCCAACTTTCCAAGTATTTCATTTGCCGACTGTTGAATTATTTTTTAGTTCTTTTTTCTAAAAAAAGAAACTTGAGAAATTAGAAAATCTTCTGCATTTAATTTGGTGCAAGGAACATCATGATTTTAGGCGTGCTTTTTGAGTTTGTTTGACAAACGCGGTCCAAAGAAAGCTTGAATATAAATATAATCCAACCTTTTTTTTAATTACCGGTGGAGATAATAAACAATGTACTAGTATTACCCATTCCAAAAGTTAAATTAGCAATTTAATTACCAACACTGATCTCGTAAACATTAGGGAGCAATGTAGCATAAAATGAGACAATAGCATGTGACGTATCATCATTAGTGTGTTTCTACTCTTTTTTTTTTCTTTCTATAAGCCACAAATCCCAATATTTTGAAACACTAATGATTATTTAACTAATTTTGAAATAATAATTTATTCAATTAGTAAAATCAAAATAATACAAATATTATTGCATTCTGCAATACTAACACTAAGGTTAAAATACTCCATATTTTATTTTTAAAATTTACAAATACTAGAACTAGAATTTGATAAGTGGACTCTAGCTAATGCTAATATGCTTTTGGATTTTGTTAGATACACAATTTAATTGATCATGATCTCCTTCTTTCAGTGTTATCTTTTTGTTACTTTTTCTTAGTCATTTACAATCCAATATTCGTATAAACATACAATACATGAATAGTGTTACACAACATATGAAGATACGAATGTTATATCTCTCTGCATAATAATCAAATTGTCTGATTTTTACAAAGAGAATTACAACTACTTGACGTCACATAGACCAGTCTTTTCATCGCAGAATCCATCACGGCCGAGCAAACGTTGAGGCGGTGCACTGAGTAGTGGAGAAGAAGGTGAGCCATACGCATTTCTCCGGCTATTTCCGCAGCCAAGACTCTTCCTCGTGCTTACTCCGGTTAATGGATTTGTACCATTTGCATATTTACACAGAGCCTTCAACAAAAAAAGAAATGTAAAAACCATTAGTAAAAGCTTTTGGTGCTTTTTGTTAATGCAACCAATGGATAATGCAAAAGTGTTGTTACCTGCTTTTGAAGAAGATCAATCACAGCATCACTAAAATCAGCACCTTCGATTTTAGCACCACCAAGGTCACTTCGGGTTAGAACTGATCGAACCAGAACCGCGTTTGTTAAATTCGCCTCGTTTAGTACCTAATGACGCCAGAAAAGAATCAAGCTTTAATCAAAAGAAAAAATGCATCATTTGCAAGTTATATGCGAAGTATGGTGTATGGTGATTATTACCATGCGGTCCATCAATGTATCGCTCAAATCAGCACCTGCCATTGAAATTCACACAGCTTTCATCAATACAAACCACAAATCAAGTACTCAATCCTTAGGTTTCTAAAGCTAACACTTTCAAGATTTGTAAACTCAGGAGTTGAATCTAATGGAGGTTGTCACAATGAACAAAGTGAAGTTCTCGGAGAAAGTTTTAAAAGAACTGAAGATAGAGCTCGACAAAAGGTTGACCAAACAAAAATACTGCTTGTAAAGAAGAGAATGGCGTATCAGAGATGAAAGAACTACTGCAAATGAATCTAAGGATGCAAACCAACGGGATTCGAAGTTATGTCAAAATGCTAGTGGAAGCAATTGAGATTCAAGGAAGTTTAGTAGAAGGAGACATGTGAAGAATCGATTATGATTTGTGGACTTTGTTCTCTTCCATAATTCTGATACCATAAATCCAAAATGATAGTAAAGGGAACGTAAGTTGAAGAGAGACTAACCTGAGAAGTTAGCTTTGTATGCAACTGCTTTCTCAAGATAGGCACCATTGAAGGTTGAACCACTGAAATCAGACTCTCTCATGTCTGCAGAAGTGAAGTTGGCTCTTCTGCAATAATTAGTAAGCCACTACACACAATTTAGAGGTAGAACAAAGGTCTTGTTTCTTTAGATTAATGGTTTGGGTTTCATATAGGTTTTGTTGATTCAAGAGTTCATATAGCTGTAATTGAGCAAACTCAAAACTTTACTTCCTAAAAGATCAAATTTTTACCTGAAATTTTCATTGGAGTGAACAGTTTTGCTGCAAAACAAAAATTGTTCATTTCAGCGAACTTCCAACATGGAAACCTAATGAGTATTCTCTAAAGCAAATCTTTGAAAACTATAAGACAAGAACTCTATATGATACCTAAGATCAGCTGAACCGTACTGAGCAGCTGATCCTATCCCGAACTCGCCACGTGTCTCGGCCTCGAACTTGTTAAGCTCTGCCATGGCCGGTACACCGGAGCTCGAGACTATAACCGCCGCCGCCATTGCCGCGGATAAAATCGTCTTCCACTTGCTTGATTCTGCGTTGGAACAACAACCTTCCCTTTTCGAAAAAACAATATTAATCCCTTAAGTTTCTGATAATCCCAAATTTAGAAGAACAGAGAAAATTTGAGATTCTGCGTTTGTAGGAGTGGAAGTGTTCAAGTCTCACCTAGGATTTGATGAATCTCTGATTTCTGGGTTTGAACGAGAATTTAGCTGTAGACGCCTCAATGGGTATCTTGGTAAATGATACGAAGATCTTGAGATAGTAGATGAAGACCTTGAAACGTCAAGTGACTTCATAGGCAGAGGAGAGAGCGAAGAGAAAGCCATTGTAAAGCTCTAAACTTTGCAGAGTTAGAACTCGAAATGTTACATTCAACTTTGTAGAGAAGAGATGATCTCGCACGTGTGAAGGATTTCGAACTTTATCTACTTTGCTTGGGCAAGATGTGTACACGTATGTCACTTCTGTTCCACCTGTTTAGTTTCTGGAGTTCCAAGTCTTGCATACAATTTCACTTGTCTCTGTTCTGACTTGTGACATAGAACACAAAAGCAGAGGAATAAAAACCGGATCTTTCGTTTGGCTTTCAACAAAACTGTCAATCATGTACACTAACAATGTCATGAACAAATTTATTGTTGTGTTTATATACATGTCTCATGACTGCGGTGAAACGAATCCAAAATCATGAAAATGGCAAAAATTTCAGAAGGATAAAGAAAGTAAAACTACTTTAGAATGTGTAATACTCTTCGATATTTTCCGGATCAAAGTCTGGGTCTACACGTGCACCGTTCTTGATCTTCTCTTGAAGTTCTAAACTCTTGGGAAGTATAATCTCGGTTCCTAAACCTTGCGTAGAGAAATACCTCTCCAATAATTTTGAGAACTTCTAGATGGTGTGTTCTCATGGTCTTATCACAGCAGCGTAGGCATCTGATATGTTCTGTCTTTCACTCTTACTGAGTCCCCTGGAATAATAGAATGTTACAAACATTAAGATGTCTATAATGACAAACTTTATAAAACCAAGAACAGAGATTTAAGAAGAGGAACCAACATTACAATCATTCGGTCTGAAGCTTCTGATGATGTGCCATGTTCATCAAATACATAAACCCTCCAACCCCTGAAAAAACCTCAAAATTTTACCGATTTGACCAATATTTCTTCGAAGTTACCGTTAGAGGTCGAACGGTGTAGCCTTTACTAATAGCGATTCCGGTTCGAGCGAGATAACCCTAAATCTACGCCGAGACTGAACCCACCTCTCCAGTTCTGGTCTATTTTCCGGCGAACAGCATTTGGTGGGATTTCATCAATTGACGTCGCTGCCCTCAAGAACGAACAACGGCGAGGAACAAGGATAGGGGTATTTACGTATTTTGGGGTTGTGAATGAAATTGCTACGGAAGAAAAATATTGAAGAGAAGACATTGCAATCGCACAAGGACGAACAGTACCATCGTCAACACTTCCAATCAGTTTATTTCTGATTCATCAGTTTATCCCTCTCCACAAAAAACCTCTCGAAAAAGTTATTTGTGATCTCAATCGATTCTCGACAAAATTATTTGTGATCTATCTTTTTGTGTGGAAGATTTTGAATCGAAAGGTTTAGGAAATTGTGTTGATTTTGATGTTTCTTGAATCGATGCTAAGGCGATATTTGATTCAAGGGTGGGATGAAGCTAGGACCCGAGGGCGAGGAAGCTGAAAAAGAGGATGAGCATAAATTCTCTAACGGAAACAGCGAGCGTAGTGGAGCAGAAGGGATTCACAGGAGGTTGTTGCCAAGGTGCAAACGGAGTATTATGTTGCCAGGACCCAGCTCCAGAATCAGTCAAGAAAGAAGGATCCGTCAAGCGAAACTGGTTTAGATCGATAGAGAAGCAGCAGTTGTTTCGGCATCTTATCAGGGATATTCTGTTACTCTATCATGGTTTCAAATAGAATGATATAGAAAAATTAGTGTCAAAGCTAGATGAAAGTTTGGAGGTGGTTGGAGGGGCGGACGAGAATTTGCCATCACTTGCTCAAGGAACTGGAGTCACAATTGTATCATACCAAAAGCTATTGAGTCAGGTAGCCTTCTACAATGGTTTTTAACTAAATATGTGCTGTTACTTTATGAATAACTATTATGTAATTCCAACACTAATGGATTTTTGCTTGGTAGTTGGAGAGACTTCATGTTGCTACTGATAATTTTTAGGGCACTGCTTACATCCATTTTCCCCTCCAAAGCCTGAAGACATTGCAACCATATGCTACGCAAGTGGAACCACATGAACACCAATGGTGAGTTGTTTCCAGTTCCTGAAGTTTGGAACTTTTCCCGTATTCTTCTGGTTGAGTTGATACTGCATGAATCGCTTTGAAGCTAAAAACTTCACTATCTCTAAAGTTGCTTCATGTGAAATTGTTAACTCTTAAGAACTTCATCTCACTGAATGAGGTATTTTGGGCTGTCCAGGCTTTTGATGATGCTATTGTTGAATGGAATACATTGGGTGAGGAATCATACAAGGACAGTACACTGATTATGCATCTTCTTAGAGACAATCTCACTCTCTGGACTTCAGACACGACTGGTCATTGTTTGCTATATTCATCTTTCTTTCCCTGAACCAAACTGAACATTACTTCAAACAACTTCAACCTAATGGAAGTAGGAGTTCTTGATTCGCCATAATTTGAACCTTCTTTAGTTCTAAAATTGACATTATCGAATCTTTTTGGTCGGTAGGATGAAGCAGGAGATGAGATAAAGGAGGCATCAAATCCCGATGGTGCCGAGTAAAACTCAAGAAGAGGAAGTCATTTTATAAAGTTAGCAACTTAGTAGAAGATTAAGCACAATGTGATAATCTGAGTGAGGGATAATAAAAATCAGAATTCTTACAAGGAACACAGTTTTATTGTTGTTTCTTTTGTTTGGAAACAATTTGGAAAACTACTTGCGATTGATTCCTTCTTTACGTTTCCTCCAAATTTCCGTTTCTCTTTTTAATGAAATCAAAACTTGGTTTTCTCTGATGCTGTCTTATTTTCGATTTGTTGGTCCTAGATTTGGTCGTTTACAGAATATAATATGTTACTTAAGAAGTATGATGATTATGATATGTTTAAAACATGCTTAAATCGCTGAAAGTTTAAAATGCTCCCTCGAGCATCAAAGTTAGCTACTCCCATAAGGGCCAAAACAGCCGATCAAACCCATAGTGAATCACTCTTGTCTTGTGAAAGATGACTTAGATGAGTCATATTAGCTTTAGACCAATGACCTTATTCTAATCCACTAGACGCCTTAGCCCCAAACCTGCACTTGACTTTGGGGTACAAACTGGAAAAAGTGTAACATCACAATTGTAGAAGTTTAATTCACACTTCCCAGAAGTTAGTAGACCAAAAGCCTCTAGAATCGCCTCAAATTTTATGGCTATGCAAAACGCTGCGACATCAAATCAAGTTAATCGTTTCATCAGAAATTAATTTTATTTCGTTTAATTTTGTTCTTTTGTTTCAAGTATAAATTAAATTGATGTATATATAAATTATAAATTCATATCTTAACAAAACAAAAAATCTCTAGCACACTGGCTAAATTTTCCTTGAAAATCAAAGTCTCTAGCACACTCTTAATGCAATGCACAAGTAACTGTTACTTTACTTAAAGCAATTTCATAATTTTGAATTAAAAAAAACAATTATATTATATTGAAAGTATTAAAATAATATATTTTGAGAAACTGAGTTTCTACCACTGCACATGCTGCTCTTAGAGCCAACAAGAGTAGTTAAGTCATCAACCTCTGCTTTGATTTCTCTTCTGAGTTCTTCTTTGTACTCCTCAAATGTGCCTTGGAACGAAGTCACTGTTCCGTCTTCTACAACCCAAATTTCACTCTTCTCCTCGTCCTCACAGACACGCGATATGAGTCTCGAGTCGTGACTCACCAATACAACTCCTCCTTTGAACCTATCTAGAGCATCAGCCAAGGCATCTATAGTCTGCATGTCCAGGTGATTTGTTGGCTCGTCAAGAAGCAAAATATGTGGCTTAGACATTGATATGGAGGCTAACACAACCCTAGCCTTTTGTCCTCCAGATAATTTGGCAATTGGAGTTGTATGGTTGTAACTTTGTAGCCCAAACTTGCCCAGTTTCGCACGCACCGCCTCTTGTTTGCTACATCCCTCTTGGTCAGGATGAAGACGAAGAAGATACTCAACCGGCGATTCCCCCATTGTTAACTGGTCAACAAAGTGCTGAGAGTACCTGCCGATCCTCAGCTTGTGGCTTCTTCTCACTTCACCCTTAGTTGGAACTAAATCTCCAGCAAGAAGATTCAAAAGAGTGGACTTCCCAGCTCCATTATGACCAACTATCGCTACTCGTGTCCCCATATCAATACCTACATCAACATTTGAGAGCCTGAAATCTGGCCTGTTCGGGTAGCAGAAGCTAGCCTCAATCAACTGCAGAAGAGGAGGAGGGAGCTCGGTTGGTTCTGGAAAATCAAGCACCACGCTATAATCTCTCCATTTTCTTGGAGCTTCTGGTGCTGGTCCCTCCTCGTCCGTCACCTTACCCTTTGCCTTACGCTTGGATGCTTCTTTCTTTGCAGCACGCTTGGCCCAATCCTTTACCTTGTCCTGTTGAGCCCTGTTTCCAGACCTCTTAGCTGCTTTAACCCGTTTCTCGTAAATCTCAAACTTTTTTTTCATCTCCTTGCGCCGCTGATCATATCCAGTTTCGAAAGCATCGAAATTACCACGGTACAAGTGGAGGTTCTGGTCATGCAAATGTATTATATCCGTACAGACAGTGTTGAGGAAATCCACTCCATGTGAAACAACAACCAACATGTTCTTCAAGCAAATTAAATACGCCTCTAACCATAAAACAGCTCTCAGGTCGAGATGGTTGGTGGGTTCATCTAACAGCAAAAGACTAGGTCGCAAATAGAGAGCTCGAGCTAATGATATTCGCATCCTCCAGCCACCACTGAATGACCTAGTTGGACGCTTTTGCATATCTTCTGTGAAACCTAACCCCGCAAGAATTTTGGAAGCCTGCGCTTCGGCAATATCTGACCGCAACGTCTGTAGCTTCGCATACAATTCATTAAGCTTTACTCCACTACTATCGTCATCAGAAGACGACTTCTCTAGATCTTTGACTTCTTCCCTTAACTTAACCAACTCTTCATTGGCAGAAACAACTGCTTGCAGAGCAGTCTGTTCAACACCGACCACCTCTTGCTCAACAAGAAGAATGTCAATACTCTTCGGAACTGGAATCTTCCTCCATGCTAAAAGTTTCAACAGTGTAGACTTCCCCATTCCATTCGGCCCTACCAATCCATACCTTTTGCCCTGTGATATCATGACAGAGGCATTCTCCAAAAGTTTAATCCCTCGAACAGACACAGAAAAAGAATTGATCGTTATATCTTTAACATTTGCATCTCCCGTTTCTTCTCCTACAAGCACCGAGGCCTTGCTTCCGATAACAACTGTGAATGAATCATGGTCGTCCTTCAAGGCCTCTCTCTTTGCAATCTCTGCCTCCTCGAGAACTAATCTTTCTTTAATCTCTAGCTTCTTTTGTTCCTTATCAGTCAAAGATAAATCAAGTTGCTTTTGTTTGCTCTTCTGAATTCTCATTGCATGCATCTGTTTCAGTTTCTCATCATCAGAAACGCCTTCGCCTTCTTCAACACAAGGAGGATACTCTGTCTCATCAATGTAGGACTGATCTTTTAGACCAGCCTTGGCTTTGGATGATGAACCCTTCGTGAGTTTATCTTTTTTCTGATCCAAGACTGAAAATTTCTCCTTTTTCGAATCTTTAGAAGAATATTTTCCATTCGTGGTAGCAGCACTCTCGTCTGACTTCTTCTTACCCATTTAAGCCTGTATCTGACATGACACGACGATAAAAAAATCAAAGCCGAGATGAGTTATCAAAATCAGAATCTTTTTATTACTTTTCCAACTACATATCCATCAATGAGAAATCATATTATCTCGCAAGAAAATTCGATATTTTGAAAGAGATTAGGGTTTCTACTTCGGCCTCATCCATTCAATAACACAACTGCTGCGTTTCGTTTACCTAAATTATCATCACTATATACAGTTTTGGATTCCGAATAGTAAAAGTTTCAGGATTATACGGATTCGAGACAAACCTGAGAGAAGCGAATTCAGAATCAGATCAAATCTTACTCTAGAGGAACCGATCGAGAGGTTGAAGGAGGTTTTGAGATAAAAACAAGGAATTAGGTTTTCGTAACCCTTTTCTAATTTTTGTGAAAGCAAACTAGGGTTTTAACCTGGTTCTTTTTTCTTTTTCTTTTTTTGTTAAATGAAATTATCCACTTATGTTTTCAATTTTTTTAATAACCTTTGTTTTTCAAAACATTATTTTCCTAGCCCTAGTTTTGTTAACTCATATCGAATGATTCTCTAAAAGTTACTACCACCATACCACAAACCTTTTAATTAAGAAACCATTAGATAAAATGACTAAATCGCCAACTTCAATAAACCTATAGTTTTTCTATTTTTGACTAATCAACCAAGGATTTTAATGTAGAACTGAGCTCTGAGACCAGTCCAGGATTTTGGTTCCTTACCCGTGTACTTTCTAGTTTCTCCACATTCTCAAACTCACGCCAACAGCAGTAAAGGCTAAAACGGTAAAGATCCTAAAATGTACCTTCAAGCACAAGTCATCAAGATTCTATGGAGCAACGTACATCAGAATCTGTTCATGAACTTTTCCAGGCTTAGAATATGTAATCCCCACATTCGATTTGTCACTTGTTTGGCCAACCCCTTGGGTAAACAGAGGAATTTCCCAACATTCTGGACTCTGGAGGCATTGTCGCTCTTACAGTCTCTGCAACAGGAATTCCAACCGAACCGACCTCTGGATTAAACCCAACCTTATAAAATGTGTCTTTAAAGAAGTCTTCAGGTATTCATTTCAATAATCTCATAAGGTCCGTCACTCAAGTGTCCCACATAAATCCTTGAATATAAGCTCTAGTGCCGTCAAGATAAACACTAAGATCTGAATCCTGTTCTGATAACAATTGGGTTATGAAGTAAAGGATGTTGAAGCCTCAGGTCTTGCTTAAGAGCCTCATTTATGTCTTTCGGCGGAGCTTGTTCGTTTCCACCAAAATGTAGATATCACAAAAGGGAGTATGGGTTTTGAAGAATAGTGATAGCGAACAACACTTCTACATTCATGCCAACAAACTGTAGGTATCACAAAAGTGGTAAAAATCCGGCCTTTCAGTCAACAATGGATCATGGTAATGTTCATATCTGCATGGAACTTTATGTCAGTTCTGTAACGTTCTTTAGAGAGGCGTAAGAGGCCATCTGATAGTATCCAATTGCCACCATGGATGAAGATCGTCTCTCCGTTGATCTTGAAAAGCCTCGAAAGTTTTAAAGACAAGATGCAGAGCCTTCACAGAATCATTCTACCCATTTTGAAGTGAAGCTGAAATATACAAAGCTTACCTTCCACAGTAACACTATCAATATCATTCTCAATCTTACGGAATCCAAATGGCTGCATCCACGAATTAGATTCCCCAAACTCTTTCACATCAACAGTAATTAAGACGTTTCAATGGTTTTGCTTTCCCATCCCGATGGGCCACCACAATTCAGGTTTATAGAAAAAGAGCTGTTAATTCACAATCTCATTAACTTGTAGAATAAACCATTACAAGAGTACACTCACCAGCTTACATGTGTGTTGAATATGTCCTTGAGCAGGGATCAAAACATTATCTGTCTGAAGATGCTCTACTAAACAAACACCGTTTTTGAGTTCGGCTGTTACTTGAATAATAACAAAACAGTCAGCATTCCATGTACTTTTGTTTTCCAGTTCGGCAGTCACATGCAGGTAAGCCCTTTTGTAATCGTCAAAGAAGGTTGAGACCAAATGGGGATCAACAAGTCTTACAGGCTGCAACAAAAAAGCCAACCAGTTCCTAATAGCAATTTACAACATTCAGTAAGAAAGTGATTATAAACGTTCCAAAACTTGCTCCATGGAGAAAATCAAAAGATATCATCTCTGCAAAAACATGTAAACCAACTAAACTAACACCGGTAACATACACTTATCCCATATGCCAGTATTCCGATCCATACAAGAAAAAAGTTATCAGAGAGAATGCTTTTAAGTTTTAACTCTATCTGATCAGTAACGTCAAGTCTATCTCAGGTAGCAATTTCATTGGATTTTGAAGAACTGAGTTGTTGAGATAAAAGATATAATGTTTGAAAGAAAAATCAGAACTTGTTTTGGAATTGACTGACACATTCGAACAGAATCAGTTCTTAACTTACTTGGCTTCACAGAATCATTGTAACTTGTTTAGTTGTTTAATTGCTTAAAAATTTGAGAAGAGGAAAATGAACATTACGTTCCGAGACGACGGCTTCCACCCACCGATCATGGACATCCGTGTATCTCGCCGGGATCTAATACCATCTTCCCGACCTCCGCCATTTTAGTTTCTGAAATTGCTATGTTTAGCTTAGCTGCAAAGACTTGAAAGTTGAAATTTGTTGGAGTGGAGAGAACATTCGTTTCAAAGTCAGTTTTGGGAAATAGAAAACAAGATACGTAATTTATTGCTACATATTTATTGCGTCACCATTCCGAAGAGTAATATCTTATAAATTAATTTTAAATAAACACAGTTACCCCACCGTTAACCATATTACTTGAATTCTGAAACCTGAATTAGTTTTCTAATTAAACAATAATTTTACTTGAAGTAGGACACTTCCAAGAATCAACTAATTGAACTTATCAATTTAACAACTACCCAATCAAATAAATACATGGAAGGGTCATTTTAGTTGGGCTGATATTGGGCTAATATATCTTAAGTAAAAGCCTGTTAAAAATATAAAGTGAAAAGAAAGGTGAGTATTGAAAAAATGGCGCTTTTTTTTTGTAGACGTTAAGATTGAAATTAAAAACTGTGGCAATCTCGTGATTAATAGTAACCCCAGTCCCAATATCGTACATTTCTCAATTTTTCGTTGTATATATTCATTCTCGCACGACTCAAAATCTCTTCTTGTTCTGTTACTTCTCGTCTTCTTCTTCGCTGGGCTTCGCTGAACCTTAACAGCAACTCCATAGACGATTCTCTGTTCACTCCGGCTGATTTCTGTTGAATTAAGCGACCATGGCTATGTTTTCGATTGGGAAAGCCTTATGCTTGTTATGTTCTTTCTTGGAAATAAGAGGAGTAAGTACTTGGCATTTTCTTGTTTCTTTCTTTTTAATTTGCTACGATCTAGAGGATTGATTCAAATAAACTAGTTGAGATCTTCTCTTACGATGATAAATTAGAATTGATTGAACGCTTTGTGATCTAGATTTGGGTAATTTCTCTGTTATTGATACTGTTCTTTACAAATTTTGAATCATAGAGAACCCTAATTCAACTTTCAATTGAAACCAGCAAACCTTGTTTCCTTTACTATACGTTCTCTTCTTTCTATTGTAGCCGACAAGATTCCAACAAATGATCGATGGAGTTAAGTCGGATAACAGAGATATACAACTATCGGAGACCCTTAAAATCCAGATTTTGCTTGGACAGCCCGATCCTCCCATCATTCCAATTGTTGAAGCTGGTTTGGTTCCTTGCTTTGTGCAATTTCTTTCCAGCGATGACTTCCCAGAACTTAAGGTGATCATGCATTTTATTTAATCTGATGTGTAGCTTTGTGATTTGATTTATATGTATGTTGATTTTCTTTTTTTCTGTTCCTTTATGCTTGAATTACTTTAGTATGCATCAGCTTTTGTGCTCGCAAAGATTACTTCAGGGACATCTCAGAACATTATGGTCCTTATCGATAGTGGCGCTGTTCCGTTATTCGTCCACCTTCTCAGTTCGGATAGAGAAGAAGATCAATTACTGGTATAAATTATCATTTGTTATGTGTTTTCAAAGTATATTTTGAATCGAAGTGTTAGTTAAATCTCTGTTTTTTCCTGATAATTTCAGGCTCTTTCTGCACTGGGAAACATTGCTTCTAACTCAGTACAGTGCCGTGATCATGTTCTGACTTGTGGGGCGATGACTTATCTTCTGGCTCTGATCAATGAAGATTCAACATCTGAGATGTGTATATCTGCTTCACTTACCTTACTAAAACTGTGTAGAAGGCTTCCGAGACCTCCAGAGGCCGTTCAAGCCTTACCCGTGCTTAAGTTTCTCTTAAACTCTAACATTGAACTGGTTCTCCAAAATTCATCAGCGGTTCTATTTTATCTAACGTATGGAACAACTCTAGACGTTCTCGATATGATTCCCCGCCTCCTCCAACTGCTATCGTAAGTTATTCAGTTTCCAATTTTATCAAACTGCAGATTCCTTTCTGATCTGGTCTTGTTTTATTTTTTCATCTTAGTCATTCATCCACATTAGTTCGGAACAAAATCCTCAATTCCATCAGAAATGCCGTATGGACGAATGAAATGATTGCTAATGCCCTTATTACCAAACAAGGGCTTCCTATACTACTGGCACTTTTACGAAACACCAGAAACACCAACAGTCAGGGGACAATTCTCTTGATCATCACTAAAATTGCATCGGTGAACGTCAATACCATTCAAGTAAGTGTATAACATCTAAAACTTTTCATTTGTAAACATATTTAATACTGAAGATCTGTTGTGCAGGATGTAATTGAAGCAGGATTTATCCAGCCATCAATTCACTTGTTCGACGACAGTGACATCCATACTAAAGAGTATGCTGTTGGGGTGATTCGGGAAGTAACAATTAAAGGCAGTCATGACCAAATAAAGTAAAAAACAAACAACAACTCCGCTTCATTCCTGTGTTTTATTAAACTTCTATTCTTGAAATTGAAATCTTAATTAATAATTCCTTGCAGGTGGCTTGTAAGCCAAGAATGCATTGAACCGCTGTGTGATCTTCTCACATGTGACGTTCCAAGAGTGATCTCAGCCACCTTGGATGCTCTAGAAAAAATACTCGAAGCAGGTAAAAAGGAGAAAGATCTGGGCAACACAGGAGACGATAATCTCTACGCGAAGTTGATTGCCGACGTAGGTGGTAAGAGTAAGATCGTTGATCTTAGGCATAACGAAGATATTCATATTGATATCGTCGAAAAATCTTACAATATCATTAAGAGGTATCGTGAAGATTGGTAGATGCTGGAAGAAATGGTGCATTTTGATAATCAAACCCTTTACTAAGGGAGAATATGTGTTCAGGACGAGTGTTTTTTTTTGTAATAGAAATTATTCAATTATATTGTTTGAAGAGAAACTGAGAACATGTAAACAAATTGGAAAATAAAAAAATCTCCAGTATTCATCTGTCCACAACTTTATACAACGCATAATACAGTACCTTTCAATGTTCACCTCATAATGATTAATTTTTAATTGCCTGATGCATTGTTTGGGTATGGAAAGTCACGTATGTAGGGTCTGTAGGGGAACGATACTAACTTTTTATATACTGTTTTACATAACAATGAAGATGACATTCATCACCATCTATGTCTTATCGAAACAATGCTAAGAAAATAGGTTACAATCTATGTGATGAATCTGTGACAGAAGCATGTGAAAAGAGTGCTATTAAGAACACAGCACATCCTTTTGATTTTTTTTAACACAGTTTACTAATGTGATGTGTGCAGTACAAGGATACCTAAACTGATTCTTTGACCTTTCATAAGTTAACATGACGACTTGTTCTTTAATTTTACCTTTGGTCAGAGCATTATTATTTTATTTCTGAATGTTTTTAATCATCCAAAGACAGCTAGCTATAACTGACCTGGACGAAAAGGTGATACCTCTGCTATTATCAAAGCCACCCGTAGAGGGGCTTTTCTTCCTGCTTCAATGTATATGAATATATGATCACCCATCCAACACCAAGTCACGTCTCTGTTGACCAAAAGAGAGACAAATTTGAAACTGTTAATTCAATTGTAGAGATAAACTTTCATAAAGAGTAAGGAAAAGAATAAAAGTAACCTCAAGGGTTATGATGTAGTTGACAGGAAGGTAAGTGTAAGATGGGAACAAAGAATTCTGAAAACAATGAACATTACATGAAGATAGAGGGAGAAGTAAGAGGTAGGTTAGGGTTGTTTTAGGTGAAGAGTTCTTCTCTTTGGCTTAGGTTCATCAGATGATGACTTAATCCTGAGAATCCGAAATTGAGAAAACAAGAAAATTTGAGATTCTGCGTTTGTGGGAGTGAGTGGTAGTGTTCAAGTCTCACCTAGGATTTGATGAATCTCTGATTTCTTGGTTTGAACGAGAATTTAGCTGTAGACGCCTCAATGGGTATCTTGGTAAATGATACGAAGATCTTGAAACGTCAAGTGACTTCATGGGTAGAGGAGAGAGCGAAGAGAAAGCCATTCTTTAAGCTCTGAACTTTGAAGAGTAGAAATGTTACATACAACTTTGTAGAGAAGTGATGATCTCGCACGTGTGAAGGATTTCCAACTTTATCCACTTTGCTTGGGCATGGTGTGTACACGTATGCCACTTATGTTCACCTGTTTTATTCTTGGTTTCTCAAGTTGTCTTGCATACAATTTCACTTGCCTCTGTTCTGAGTTCTGACTTGTGTGACACATAACACAAAAGCAAAGGAATAAAAATCGGATCTTTCGTTTGGCTTTTAACAAAACTGTCAATCATGTACACTAATAATGTCATAAAACAGAATGTACATGTCTCGTGTCTGTGGTAAAACGAATCCAAAATCATTAAAAATCGCAAGAATTCGACAAGGATAACGAAAGCAAAACTACTTTAGAATGTGTAATACTCTTCGATATTTTCCGGATCAAAGTCAGG